>CM034149.1:151957826-152423808 GCA_019776745.2 Taxus chinensis
TTGGTTCCAAGAGTCATAAGGGTGAATTTTCCCAGTGACCGACCTCTTAAGAAACTTGTTTTATGTTCTAATTTGTTTTTTAACTCCTCCAACCCAACCGACCTGCTGCATAAAGGAAAACACTAAAAGAAAATGTAAATGCTCACAAAAAAGGACTAAAATGTAAACAAATACTTCCCTTGTTCACCTTCTTCCAGCCCACGGGAAGTGGAATGGGCTAGAAGTCTTCAAAATGAATTTGTTCAAAAAAGGGGGCATTGCACTCTCTCAATTTTGTGAACTTCACCATCTATTAGTGGTCATGATCTTCAATACCTCCAGATATACTCTTTCCAAGTTCCAACTTTCTTGCAAATGCGAGCTTGTAGAGATCATGATAGCTTTGAGGCCAAGCTCTCAATCTAAAGCGTACTTTTCAGTCACAAATTTTTAAGGTATATGGTATGTTCTAGAACATTGTTTCTTTCAGGTGTGTTTCCAAGATATCCACTTACAGGTGTGTTTGTTCACGGCAATTGTTAGCCCAACTATTCTTTGTGTAAGAGGTTTCAACCCACTTAGTTTAGGATCATTTGACTATGCACATTTAAATCGGGACAAATTGTCGTTCTCCAGCATATGAAGTGTTATAAATGGATGGTCAGAGCATTGTCCAAGGTGAATTTGGTGCCCGGTCTCTTTATCTCAAGAATGTCACGTATTCAAGATTTGTTTCAATCTTCACAAACTTTGGTCCATGGGTGTTTCGGCCTCAAGTCAAAAAGATATCCATATTTATCCCTTTTCTCTTTGGAAAAGGTTTACCTCTATGGGTCTCCCACGAAGATAGGATGTTTGTATTTTGAGACTAAGTTGCTTCTTCAATCTACATCTCCAGATATAGGCTTCCTCCACTATATACTCCTTATACACACCTCCTTCCCACAAAGCATGAAATCAATAGAGCTATCAAGGGAAACATGTAGGGAGAATATATTCAAGTCACCTATACCTCTTCCCCACAACCTCACCATGCTAAGAGATTTATCTTCTAAACCTTCCTTGTAGATTATTGATGGCGCCATCATCCACCATGGCTATCTCCAACATAATTGGTCACATGGCTGAGGAATCCCCTTGGCCAATTAAGTGTATGTTCCTATCAATTACGAGTTGATATAGACTTCCATATTCCAAAGGATGATAAGATTTGTCATCTTATTCTCTTAGGAGGTGGAGGGGTAGGAACACTTATTTTAGCTATCCTAACTACAATGAGAATTCAGATAGATATCGTTGTTGGGTTGCATGGCCACCTTTTTTCCATTATCTTAACCATAAGCACTTAGCCCTTTACCTTTGGGAGGCCATCACTTTCAAACATCAAGATTTATAGGGATTTCTTGGACTACCAGGCACTACCTATTCGATTGTGGAGACATCAAGCACCATTTCAATAGAACGTTTTCACACACATACAAAGATTTGGGAGGCCATCACTTTAAAATGTCAAGATTTATAGGGATTTCTTGGACTACCAGGCATTACCTATTCGATTGTGAAGACATCAAGCATCATTTCAATAGAACGTTTTCACACTAATACAAAGATAATCCAATAAGACATTCTTCCTCACGAATTTACACCAGGGCACCCCAATCCTCATATTTGCACTCTAAGCATCCTAAGTCAACTACTCTCTAATATAGATGGTCAGCTAGTTTCCCTCACTCACATTCCATGCTCAAGGATATTCACACTACCAATTTTTTCTCTTTGGAGAATTGTCGACCATGGATGTTAGGAAAGGTTTAGGGGGGAGTAACTTAATTCCTCATGTAGTAGAGTTATTTTATAGTCATTCCTCCAAAATATATCAACATACAACTTAGCATCATAGCCTCCACACATGCAGCCCACTCTCACATACATGGAGTCCACACACATCACTTGAGGCACGACTTAATATTAGAGTATAAGGAGTCCATGCATATCCCATGATGTCTACAAGTTTTTACATTAGCATATTGTCAGTTCATGTAATGTCCCCTTTTTCGAATTGAGGCTTAAATATGGACTTCTCGCCATTCCTTTTTTGTGGCAAAGAAGAATAATTGAACAAGGGAAGGAATTGCATTTCATTTCAGTTTTCTTTTATTAGATTTAATGCTTTCTTTCAGTGTTTTCCTTTAGGAGACAGGTCGGTTGGGTTTGGAGAAAATAAAGCAATTAAAAGATAAAGTGAGGCTTAAGAGGTCGGTCCTTTTCTGTTTGGCCTTTAGCGCCAAGGGAAAGATATAAAAGGGACTTGAGGACTTCATTTGCATCCTATTTTTTGGCACATTTCTCATATACAATTGGTTTGTTGGGCTAGTTGCTCACTACCTTTCCACTTGAGGACGATACCTCTTGTGTGGCATTCAAGGAAGACGGAAACCTTCCTTGTGGCTTGGTGGAGGACAAAAACCCTCCATTTTGAAATGGAGACATCAAGAAGAAGGATTGCAAAGGCTTTACATCATTTTTGGAGCTCTTCCCTAGAGGAGCAACTAGGGTTTGAAGTTGGCTTGGTGCCTTCTAGGGTACAAATTTCATATTTGATTTTATAATCTTAATCTCCATAATTTATAAGGCCGGAATCTATATTTTTGTGATTTTTGGTGGTGTTTATATATCATTTTCAGCCTTGGTTTGTGGTTGCTCTGTTGTCCTAATTTTAATTACAGCAGTATATCTTCACTAATTTTCTCCATTTATTTGTTGTCAATTGGATGTATATTGATTTCCGTGGTTGAAATAATTATTTAGAAGCATTTTCGGCTGTTGTGCACGGTTATTTCGTGAATTTAAGCTCATATATAGTTCTCCCTAGGGTTTTAAAGAATATTACAGCTTCCATTATAAAAAAATCAAATTTCACTTCACTTGGGGTTTGTGTGGTTTCCTACTTTTTTAGTTTCTGTCCCAAAAAGGCACATTAAAATTCATGTGAAGCAACATACAACACACAACTCTTTACACCAGGTTATAGTATTATGTTCTCACGAACATGGACTCCATGCACATCACTTGAGCCTTGGTATTGGAGTCCATGCAGATCCCTTGATGCCTGCAAGCCTTTACAATAACATATCATCTTGACACTCATGTGAAACAACATACAACACACAACTCTTTCTCCCAAGTTATAATATTAAGTACTCTACTCATGTAGATCATTTATGTTAATGAATATGGTTACATTTACATTATTCTATCCTTGTTCTTGTGTAATCTATTACTATATTTTGTTCTCTATTCATTCATTGTTCAACTTGGCAATTATCTTTGTATAGCAATTTTTGTCATGATTTACTTCTGCTTATAATAAATTTAAGTTCCAAGTTTCAACAATTTAGAGTGTTGTCTTCGGGATACTCCTAGGATGTGAATCATGGGGCGGATCAAGAGGCATTATACTTTGACACACACTCACATAGGAGTATGAGTATCTAGAGGGTTTATAATTAGTTTCATATCCATTACAATTGTAATGTCCCCTTTTCCAAGCTAGTCACTATGGAAGACCTTATGCCCATTCCTCTTCCTGTGGGCATCAAGGAAGGATCAAAGGAGGGGAGCTTGTCATGGTTGTAAGTGATGCACCTTCATAATTAATTATTTTATTTACTAATCATGGCATTGAAATGGTTCGATTAGGGGGGAGAAGACTTGTCAAACAAAGCAAGGAGAATTTCTATTTCTTCATTATGAGGTCGGTCTTCTTAAGGGAAGATTAAAAAGTGCATTAGGAGGTCGGCCATGAGGATTGGGCCTCTACATCATCCTTGGCGACAAAGAAGGGGTACTTACGGAGAATCGAATGGACGAGGATTATCATCTATCATCTATCATCTATTTTGGAGTGGAGCTAGTGTAGCTTTTCTTCTTGCCATTGAAGGACGAAAACCCTTCATTGGTCACCTATTGAGGATGAAACCCTTCAATAGGATCACACTAGGGGATGAAAACCCTCTTGTGTGTAAGGATGATCTCACACGGAGGTCACATTGGTACTTCAAAGTGATTTTATATAGTTGATCTACATTTCCAGCCCTAGGCGACTTGTTTGAGGGTTAAGTTCAGTGCCTTCTAGGGCACATTTTGGTAATTTGAGTTGGTATTCTTGTTCCTCATAATTTATAAGGCCGGAATCTACATTTTAGTGATTTTAGGTGGACTTTATCTATTTTTCCAGCCCTCGTTTTGGTTGTAATAAAAATTAATTACAGTTGTGATTTATCATTCGTTTCTCCATATTTTTGATGTATTTGAGATTGATAAATATGGCCGTGGTTAGATAAATTATTTTAGTGGCATTTCACCCATATTTGCATGGTTAAATGTTGATGTGAACCTCATATGCAATTTGTTGCCCTAGAGGACTGATTTATATTGTGTGTTGATTGTTTGAAGAGCATTCTCATTCATTTTAGTTTTGATGTGTGTGTGTTTGAAGGTGCACTTTCAGATTTGGGCTTAAGGCCAAACCCTTATTTCTAGATTTAACCCTAGAAAGGGACATTACAACAACAGCCAAATTTAGAAATACCCAGCCTTTTCAATGAGTGATGAAATGGATAGTGAGATCTCTTGGAGGATGTTTGTAACTTGTAAATTGTCCCAATGGTGGACACATGTAAATCATCCTGAGTATATGCTTCATATAATACCTATAAATTATCCTTGCGGATTGGACGTCTACAATTTTTCACATGATAGATGGTCTAATTGTTCTCATCGGTTGGATGTATATAAACCATCTCTAATGGAATACATGAACTTTAAGTTATCCTAGATGATTGTATTTTGTGCACAGTTTTAATATATCATATTTCAGTAATGTCTTCATATTATTGAATACTAAGTGACCATCTTTAAATACAATTTACTGACCATCTTCATTCATCCTATACCTACTACATTATGATCACTAACATTGTGTGGTTGAATGCAAGAACAAACATAGCCTATGTTTTTATGTTGTATTTTACCATTGCATGATGGTATACATGTGGGGACAACCTACAATAATTTTATAAATGACAAAAAGGTTCTTTCCTAATCTAGGGCCCAAGAGGTGACATGGTGGAAAAAAACCTAAATGTTGATTTAGGTGTATTATATGCGTATGCAGAATCTCTTGAGATTATATGCAGAGAATTGTATGTGTAAGAGAGAGAGAGTGTGTCATGTACCTTTTTGGAGATTAGCGGAATTAAAGACCTTAACCCATTCTTCCTCCCCGTGGGTTTAAGGAAAGAAGCAAGGGGAAGACTTGGATAACATTATCTAAGTAGATACTTTCATTATTACCATGTATTCCTATTAGGAAGCCAAGCGCTCCAATAGAAGAACTTATTTAACTAGAATATAAAGTATTTTGAGCATGTAGGTTCCAAATACAAATTAGATAATTAAAAGGCAATTATTATAAGGTCGGCCATAAGTTATGATGTAGCACCCCTTGTGGTTATAAAAGGAGGTTGCTTGGCCATTGATATATGTGTGAATTCTATTATTTCAGAAAGATTGCTTGTGAAACATCTCTCTCCCTCTCTTAAGGATGAAAACCCTTGGAGAGCCTTGTGTGAAGATGAAACCCTTCACCAAGACCGGGGAAGACTTCAACATGGGAGTCTCCATCCCCTTGAGGGATCCCTTTTCTGTTGTAATCTTCATTTCCATCCCTAGGCGAGTTGCCCTAAGGAGCTTAAGTGGTCATTAATTGAAGATATTTGCACTAATTTTGGTTGTCAATGCATATTTGTCCATTCTAAGGTGGAGCGACCTACTTTGTGGAGTATCTTTGCATATTTGTTGGTTGTTCTAAGTGGAACGACCCACCTAGGGGAGCATTTCAGTACTTTCTTGCAATAATTTCATGGTTTTGAGATTGGAATAATATTCTCTACATTTTTAAGAGCTAAGTTATGAAGTTTCATGAATTTTGGTGGTGATTTGCTATTTTTCCAAGCTCGTGGAAGTTAGCTGCAGTTCTAGACTATTTAATTAATTTCTGCAATTGAGGGTTTTATCATAAAAATCATATTTTTCACTTCCAAGTTTATAAAATCAGTTTTCTTGCATGATATGATTGTTGCCAATATATAATGATTTTAGAGACTTAGAGGTAGCTGATTTCAAGGGTTTTGAGCGCACAAAAATCGGTTTGAAACCCCAAAAAGGGTCGTTGCCCTAGAAGGGTGTTTGCTAGCAGCAGTTAAGGGTTGTTATCAATTTATATCAACAGCCCACTAAAGATCTGAAAAGTGTTGCTTATCTTCAGCTTTGCATAATTTCATGTGAGTCCCCAAAAAGGACATTACAGTGATACAGAAATACAACACAATTTCATTATACCAAAATTAATAATTTTTAGGACCCAAAACAAGAGCTGGAATTTTATTATACATCTGCAGAAATACAGCTTACAAAAGCGGTCGGAAAGAAGGGTTCCCAAGCCCAGATCATTTGAAACGAAGTTGAATACGGCCTCCAAAATTATGGCAAAGTTGTTGGTGATGATTTCTGAAACACCCATGCCCTAGAATGTGTCAAAATTCACCCACAACGGGGTTGCTACCCTATAATAAGGCTGAAAATGAAGGTAGAAATCTTCCTCAACACTCTTGTCTTCAAACCCTAGCTGGAATGCCTCAAATTTGCAATATTGGGTCTTCAATCACTGCTGAAAATCCGAAATACTCCTTAAAGCTCAAAAGAAACTCCTGAGATGGAGGATCTTCACCAAAGGGTGAAGAGTTTTTGTTCTTCAACCTTAGCAAGAGAGGGTTTTCGTCCTCTAATGCAAGTACACCAAATGGGTTTTGTCCTTTAGTGGAGAAATGGAAGAGCAAATAGCCCAAAACCAGAAAATAGATATCAAAATGACCAAAGATTTCCTCCTAAGTGTGGCAACCTCCTTTTATGGTTAGAAGTGGCACAAGGCTCAATGCAAAAGGTTCACTCCACTTTGGAGAGAGTCACTTTCTATTTAATATTTTTATTCCCCCTTTTATTTATCCTCCATATGGGTCACTTTTCTCCTTAGGGAAAATAAAAAATAAAGTGTTCATTTACTATATCAATTTATCACTCGTAAAATAATTGAAGCGCTTATAATAAAAATTACTATACACTAAAATTAGTTTATTAGGATTAGTTTCCCCTATTTTCTACCCCTTAGCCATCGGGAAACCAAGAATAGGCTAAGGGTCTTCGACCTATTATTTTTGATAAGGGGATATTACAGTGGGTAGAAAATGGTTGTGGACATCTTCCAAGAAGAAGATTGTTGGGTAGAAGGTGTAAAGGTTACGAAAGTCGTAGACCTTGCATTATCAAGGGAAAACAATGGCAGACATGAGGAATGTTGTAAAGGGTCGTCGAGACCAAGGCACAAGAGTTGAGGATTTGGTCGAATTGATGTGGACTATGCTAGCTTGTTTGGAGGCCATGAAAACCACACAATGCCAAGGTGTTGTGGAATATCAAAGTGACAATGAAGTGGAACTCGCGCAGCAAAGACCACAGGCTGCAAATGACGAAGATGAAGATGCACAAATATGGAGCAAATATAGGGTTTTACGTGCAATTGGTAGGATTGGGAGTAATCCTAGATTGGATATCCCAAGTTATTCTAGATGTTTGGAACCAAAAGAGCTCATCAATTGGATAATGAAGCTTGAGAAGTATTTTAAGCATGAAGACATGGAAGATCCCAGGAGATTCAAATTTGCTTGCACGAAGCTGAAAGGTCATGCATCTCTTCGGTGGGAGCATATCCAAATAGACAAAGTGTCAAGAGGCAAGTCAAAGATTAAGAAATGGGATAGACTGGTAGCAAAGCTAAAGGCAAAAATCTTGCCTGCCAATTACCAACTTAATTTGTTTAAGATGTTGCAAAACCTACAATAGAGAGAGCTTAGTATGAAGGAGTACACGAAAGAGTTTTATCAACTCACCATTCGCGTGGGTCATGTAGAGGATGATACGGAGAATATCTTCATATATACGAAGGAGTTACGGATTGCAGTTCAAGATGAGTTTGCAATTATCCAAATGTGATCAGTAGAGGAGGACTATTAGTATGCACTAAAGGCAAAGGAGAAGTTGGCATGCAAGCAACAGAGTATTAGCAAGGAAAAGGAAAATCCACTGCAAGGTTGTAGACATGGTGGTTGAAGGGAAACTTTACACATCATGAAGTAAGGCAAAGTTCAATGCCACACAATCGAAAATGAACATCTAGAAGAGGAAACACATCCAAGGGAAGAGGATCATTTGGACACAAAAGAGGTCGTGGATTCAACACATGTTATAGGTGTGGAGAAACAGAGCATAGAGTTTTTGAGTGCCTGCATGCCCAAAGTGATGGTAAGCATAGCAATGCAAGTGCACACATCGCGCAAGATGATGAAAATGATATGTCATGGAGAAGACCCAAAGATGGGAGACGCATTGATGTTAAAGAGCATATTGTTGAAACCAACAAAAGAAGTCGGTCCTAAGCAAATGAAGCATTTGTTTGAAATGACGTGTAAATCAGGAGGTAAAGCCAGCAAATCGATAGTAGGCAATGGAAGCACCGATAATATGGTTGTGCAAGAGATGGTAGACAAGTTGAGGTTGGAGAAGATTGAGCATCCTAATCACCACAAAGTTTCATGGTTGCAAAAGGGACACCAACTTTTGGTGATTAAGCAATGTCTAGTCAAATTCAAGATAGGCAGATATGAAGATGAAGTTATGTGTGACATAATGCCTATGGAACACATTTCATGTGTTACTTGGAGGGCCGTAGTAGTTTGATAGGAAGGCACAACATGATGGTCACGCAAACACCTACAAGGTGATGAAGGATGGAAAAGAGTAGACTCTTAACCCAATGTGGGAGAAGAGTGAGGCTAAACAACAAGAACTTAAAGTTTTGTTGCTTTCAAGAAAGCAATTCCTAAGTGAGTTGAAGCAGAAAAGTGCATGTTTTGCGCTAATAATGAAACTTGCACAAAAGGAAAGCGTGGATACAACAACAAAGAAGGATAAAACAATGTCACGAAAAGTGAAGGACATGTTGGAAGAGTTTGCAGAAATAGTATCAAGCAAGTTTCCTGAAGGATTACCACCAATGTGTAACATAAGTCACCACATGGATTTAATCCCGGGATCGAGTTTTCCAAACAAGGTGGCATACAAGATGACACTACAAAGAACATCAAAATACATAACAAAGTTTAGGAGTTTTTGGATAGAAGACTGATCAAAGAGAGTTTGAGCCCGTGTGCAATGCTAGCAGTTCTAGCACCGAAGAAGGGTGGTGAATGGTGTATGTGTACTTATTCTAGAGCCATCAATAAGATCACCATCAAGTATAGGTTCTCATTGCTACACATGGATGACATCATGGATTGTCTGAGTGGTATGAAGTATTTCAGCAAGATTGATTTGAAGAGTAGATATCATTAGATTCACATAAGAGAGGATGATGAATCTTAGACCACATCCAAGATGCATGAAAGATTATATGAGTTGCTTTTTAATGCCGTTTGGGTTGAGTAACGCACCAAGTACTTTCATGGGGTTGATGAATGAAGTCTTGAAACCACTTTTGAAAAAAATTGTTATCGTGTACCTTGATGATATTCTAATATTCTACAAGACATGAGAAGAACGTTTGTTACATATAAGGCAAGTGTTGCAGCGGTTGCGTGAGTTCTTGATTAATTTGAAAAAGTGCAGTTTTATGCAGGAAGAGGTTCAGTATTTGGGACCTATGATTTCCCATGAAAGTTTGAAGATGGATCCTAAAGAAGGTTATAGTGATATCGAGTGGCCATCAGCACGGAGTGCTTTCGAAGCATACAGTTTTCATGGGTTGGCTAGTTTTTACCGTATGTTCGTCAAGAATTTCAGCGGAACATGCGTGCCTATCACAGAGGATGCGAGGTGATAAGAAGAATTGTTTATGGAACATAACTGTAGAAATATGTTTTAAAGAGTTGAAGAGCAAGGATACTAAATAACCAGTATTGACGTTTCCGGATTTTGCGAAGGTATTCTAGGTAGATTGTGATGCTAGTGGTATAGCCATTGGCGCAGTGTTGAGTCAAGAGGGAAGACCAGTAGTTTATTTTAGTGAGAAGTTGAGTGATGCAAAGAAGAAGTATAGTGTATATATGATCAGGAGTTCTATGCAATTGTGCAAGTGCTAGAGAAGTGAAGGCACTAATTTTTTCCAAGAGACTTTTCGCTATTGACAAATCATCAAACATTGCAGTTTGTAAATAGTCAGGGAAAATTGAATCAGAAACATATGAAGTGGGTAGAGTACCTACAAGGATACACCTTTGTGTTGAAGCATAGAAGTGGAAAATCTAACAGGATTGTTGATGCATAGAGTAGGCATAATATTTTGTTGAAAAAGATGAGAGTGGAAGTTGTGGGTTTTGAATCCATCAAGGAGCTTTGTGCTTAAGATGAAATAGTTCAAGGGAGCGTATGTGAAGCATGTGAAATACACACGCAAGTATTAATAGTAAACCTTGGTTAGACTACTTTGTGCAAGGACTATTGTTCAAAGGAAAACACTTATGCATCCCAAAAGGATCAATTCGAGAGAGAATTTGGTGAGAGAGAAGCATAGTAGGAGATTGGTAGGGCACTTTGTCTTAAATAAAAACTTGTAACAAGGGGACAGTTTCTTTTGGACAAGGATGAGCATGGATGTGTGTTAGTTTGTACAGGAATGCAAAGTGTGCCAATTGGCAAAAGGAAGATATCAGAACACAAGGTTGTACCAACTTTTGCCCATACTAGAGAAGCCTTGGGAGGATAAAAGCAAGGATTTAGTTTTGGGTTTACCTAGGACACAAAGAGGAGTTGATTCCATGTTGTGGTTGACAAATTTTTAGAGATGGCACATTTTATTACTTGCAAGAGGACTAATGATGCAACTCATACCATAAATATTTTCTTTAGGCAAATTGTAAGGCTACATGGATTGCCGCGCACTATTGTGTCTGACAGGGATACAAAGTTTGTTAGTCATTTCTAGCAGACATTGTGAAAGAAGTTGAATATCAAGCTACAAATCGGTTTAACATATCATCCACCAAGTAATGGACAGACATAAGTTGTAACCAGAAGTCTTGGAGATTTTCTCAGATGTTTGGTAGGACATAAGCCAAGAAGATGGGATTTGGAACTAGCGCAAGCGGAATTTGCTTATAACAATTCAATTAATCGAAGTGTGGGTTGAACACCATTTCAAATTGTGTATGGGACTAACCTGCAAGGAGTTACAGAACTAGGAAATTTACCATGCAAAGAAGAAAAGAGTACAGAGGCAGAAGATTTTGTGGATTACATGGAAGCAGTGCACCAGCATGTACGTAGACAATTGGAGAAAAAGAATACACAATATAGGTAACATGTAGATGCATAGATAAGAGAAGTTGAATTTTACGTTGAATATTTGGTCTTATCGCATTTGCGCTTCTTAAGGGCACCTACAATAAGCTCAAGTGGAAGAAAATAGGACCATGCAGAGTTTTGAAGAACTTTGCGCATAACACTTATGAGATTGAATTGCTTATAGGCATCGATATCTCAAAGAAATTCAGTGTGGCAGATCTGTATCTATACCACACAAGTCATGAAAGTGTTGATGACTCAACTACAAATGGTGGTAGGAAGGACTAGAGACATCAGATGCCAAAGAAAGTGCGTAGAGAAGTTGAATGGGGGATTGACACCAGAATCAAAAAAATGCGCAGCAAGGAGTAAAAGGAGTATCTAGTTAAATGGAAAGGAAGCAATATTGAGGATGCAACTTGGTTGAGTGCCACAGATGTAGCGAGGCATGGCATTCTAATTGCTTGAGCAAGAGCTCAAGTTTTCAAAATTACCCAGGTGTATGACGCAAAAACAACCGAGTTCACGAGCTATCTTGTATCGACCAGAAACAGTTAAAGTAGTTTGTGTTGCATTTTTGTTGAAGGTGATCCCAACAAGTCTTGCACAATTGTGCAAGACTTTTGCACAATTGCACAAGTCTATTGTGCAAGCCTAGTTTATTACACAAATATGCAAGTCTACGCACAAGTCTATTGAGACCTCGAAAGCATAAGTGGAAGTCGTGAGCCTAAGGAAAGCCACACAACACTACAGCTTTATTTTGAGGCCGTGAAGTACCAAAGGATGTTGTTTGAAGCCACAAAAGTTTTGAAGAAACCAAGTCTTGTGGTGGGTCCTTTGGGCCTTATCTTTGTAATTGCCCATAATTTTAAAATTCTAATGGTGGCATGTAGCTAGATTCATTGAAGCATTGGGTGGCTTGCATGCCTATATAAGAAAATCCCAAATGCCTTAGGAAGGTAGCTTTTGACTAGCTCAATTTTAGCTTTTAGAAATAGAGCAGAGAGTGATCTCAAAGCAGAGTAATGAGTGTGTAAGTAGGTTGAGTATGATGAGTACAAACTTGTTGTTATTCCTACATCAAATGATCTATTGAGACTATATCTTTGGCGATCAATTTATGTGAGTTATTCCTCTAAGTAATTGAATAAAACTGAGTTTCTATTGTTTATTTCCAATTTGTGTTCAATTGTCTATCTTTTGTTATTTTTTCCGCGCTTAAGTCTAACGGTTGCATGGTCTAAGGTAGATCTTCATTGGGCACCCTAACCGCAGTTGCATCATCATGTTACAAATATCAATTTGGTACGTTCAACCCCTAGGGTTATGTTGGAGATTCATGTCCAAATTTGGCTCCTCATGTCTCATACGTCACTCTCTCTAACTCCAATTAGGAATCTGTGGATTACTCTTACTCTTTCTCTCCATACCCCCATTAAGGCCCTACTAGTCCCCTTGCCTACAATGACCTCCCCCACCTCATTCATGGTGGCTCTATTTTGAAGCCCTTTCCTGCTTCTCACCTCATCAAGCCTCAATTTCTTGGTTCTCCTCCTTCCCACCATACCACACCCTCTACATCCCATAATGACCACATCTTATCTACCATGTTGAAGATTTTAGAAAAAATTCAACACCTTGGTCAAATCATAAATAATCAAGGCATCCATCATCCAAGAGTAGCGGACATCCTCTCTACAATGGGCCAAATTCTGCTCCATCAACAAACCAAGATTGGATCCCTTCAAGACCGTGTGGAAATATCACCAACATAATCACAAAAAAAGGTAAAATGTTGGATGTTATAAATGCCATCATTTTGTCAGAGACAACAAAACAAAGATCAGAGACCAAAATGCGAGTTTCTAATCTTTCTTGCCCTCCCTTGAAAGGATAGGACACCCATCTGATACCTACAAAGTGAGTGTCACTGATGACTACCTTTTTCATAGTGCAAGCCTCCTCTTCTAGTTAAGCATGGGCCACTCGCACTATTCAAGAGAATAGCTTTCCTTTTAGTCTAGCTTGTGATAAGTAATTTTGTTTGGAATTATGCGTGGTGATCTTGTTGTTCATAGCATTCAAAGTATTTTGTCCATGTAATTTTCCTTCCCAGCTATTTTTGTTCAGTCCCTCGTTGTAACTAATCATTGCTCTTGAGATTTGTTTTGAGGAGCTCCTGTTGTAATCCTTCATTTTGTATTAATATAGTTTACCCTTTATTCAAGAAAAATAGTGCGCCCCTTGGTCGAGCATCCATGTCTCAACTTCCACCAACCCTCTGTTTACCCCTAGACCCCTCTTAGACATTTTCAAACCATGCCGAAATCTTTTTCATAGAAGTGTCCTTTGTCATTTTGGCCTAGACATCCCTTAGTTTATCACCTTCAGCCCTATCCCTTTAGCTCTTTTAAGCATGTTTATATATTGACAATCGATGACTTTGGCCGACGCCAAATTCATCTCCTTTTGAGAGTTTGAATCTCTAATTTGGATGGTATATATATATATGGAGTGAGGCAATGGCAATTCCAAATCGAGACGAAAGCTAGCCTCACAATACACTTGCAAATTCAGTCTGCTCTTACATTCATCATTCACACTCATAGTCAAAGGCAGGTTTTTCCCTCAAGTAAAAGATCAAAATGCAGAAACAATAGTTCTGATTATTAGATAGAATATCCTATTCCTAGCAACGTGACATAGATAAGTAGTCTACTCCTCTTGTTCCGTAGGTGTTCACCAACTCCTTATTAGAATATTAAAGTCCATTTAGCTTTTTGGTCTATAGTAGGTTTATAATAGTTTATAATTTTAAAAAATAAGTGAGGTCATTAATCAAAGATATTTTTGCTAAGTAAACACCAAAGCATGCATAAAATTAGCAAGCTACATCAATAAAGTCTACTCTCGTCCATGCCTCTTTTTATCAGTGTCTCTTACATTATTTAATTAAATGCATAAATACAGTACTTTGACATCACCTTACCCATGACGTGGTTTGGTTCTTGGCCCAAGGGGTACATCAATGCATCAAATAAAGTCCTAGAGGTAAGTATTTTGTTGTTTCTAGACTTAAATTTGTTTATATACTAACCTTTATGGTAAGTCGTTATCTCACAACATCAAAGTCCTGCTTTCCCTAACCTTCTATTCATCCCTAAGGGATTTTTTCCCAAGGCTAATATTTTAGAATAACTAGATTGGCCCCCATTTTCAATGGGCTTGTGTGTCTCCTTAAAGATCATCCTCTTTATTCCATGCAGATCCTTGGCTTGTTTTATGACTCGCAAAGCTTCAAACCAAGCATCAAACTATTCTCCAAGTATGAATTGCCAAATAAAGTTGCAAACAATAGTGTTTTTCTATTCGCAAGAAGCCTTTGGAAAGACATTTTCCAATGCATAGGAATCCAATTGAACCTTAAAAACAAAACTTAACCATAATCATACAAACAAACAAAAAGAATCGATCAAATACATAAAAGAAAGGTTACGATAAGCATTGCTCAAAGAAAAATTTAGTTTTGCAAAGTTTAGAAACTAGACTCATCCAGGGCAGTAAGTTTTTCTTTTTTGGATAGAAGGGGCAGGAGGCACACCCAGACATCAAGCCACAAATCCCCCCTTTTTACCAAGCAAGGGGGATACCAAATAACCCACTTACAAGTGACTTGGGGCATGCCCACGTAACATATGTGAGTGAAATTCAAATATGGGTTGTTCTTGAAAGAGCAACCCACATCTACCAACTATGATTGTCACTTTGATAAGGAAAGTGAGTATTTTGAGAGGGGTGTTGTAACACAAAAGATAATACTAAGAAATGTAAGAAACTAGATATGTTATAGGGATCACAAGCTAAGTCACAAGGTTCGAGTTCATGTTCATGTTCGACAAGGATAAAGTTCGGTTCAAGTTCGCCACAGGATAAAGTTTGAGAATTAAAAAAAAATTTAAGTTCGAACATTTTTTTCTCACTTTTATTTTTGAAAAAAAAGCATAAATATGTCAGAGGGACAGAGTGGAGAGAGCTTGTCCACTACTTTCAGTTGTATGCATATATACACACATTTGTAAAATAATGCAAAATCATGTCAAAAACTTCCCATGCAAAAATAATGGATAAAGTTCAAGTTCATGTTCGACCAGAGTACAGTTCGGCAAAATTTGAACTTTTTCAATAAAATTTGGAGAACCTTGTGACATAGATCACAAGTTAGACCCAAGGAGAGTTGATGGTGTCATCATTACTCAATCATTACCTTGTTATAACATCATCATTACATTCAGAATGGAATTTCATTTTTTTAGTACAAACTTGAGTATTTTGTCTCTTCTAGTCAACTTGGACATTTGTATCACATTATGTACATTTATACAGCTAATCAGGATAACTTGTCTTTCCAGGACTTCAAGGAGAATGAACGAAAGTTTTTAACAACATCCACAAGACCAAAACATTCCATAGCACCGCTAAACAGTGACTACACCAACAGCCACTTAGGTCAAGGGCTACCCAACTAGGTTTGTGATATTGCCATTTCTTTATTGAGGTTGGATGTAATGTGCACAAACAGCCCCTGAAAGAACATGGAACTGAAACAAAATGTGAGATCTAACCTAACAGTTTATGGTACCACAGAAATTGAGTACACGTTGCTCCATATGATATTAGCAAACTGGTTCTAGTTGACCTATACCTTCTAATTACCAAGTTGACCGTTGTCTAAGTGGGGATTATCTTTTGAGAAAATTGTATGTTGTGCCTCTGTGGGTAGCTTATTTTTTTATGATGTAATCAAAATTAGTCATCTACTAGAACTATAAATATCATACTCAATTTTACAGAGAAGCAAGTCAAGTTATGATTGTCAGAGCCTCCTAGAGCCATATTATCATTCCATTAACATGACATTGACATGTCAAACTAAAAGTGTAAATGGAATTCAATTATCCAGGATTAAATGGAAGAACTCGGCAAATTAAGTGTAAAATTGAAAAAAAAAATCAGAACAATTTTCTCACATTTTATTCTCTCAGTATGAGAAAGAAAAAATCTCATGCTACTGACCATTGACCACGGTTTTGGCATGGCCAATTCGGCATTGAATTCTAGGCGAGTAATTAGGAGTTATTGGCAATTCTATGACTTAATGAGTATCAACCGTTTCCAGCAAAATCTGGGTTCTAAGCTTGCTAGTATAAGGAATAGTTATGTCTGCTGTTTCCAGCCAGACTTGGGTTCAAAGCTTGTTAGTGTTTACAGCCCGGCCTTCTAGGTAAGTGGGCTCAGGGCAAAGGTCAAAAACAGGAAAATTATTACCTAATACAGATTTCTATAAAAAAAAAATTGAAGAACAAATATTTATAAAACATCTATAACACCCTCCAAGCAAACCATTCAGTTTAAGTTCTGTAAGTAGTCTGCATTACTAACAGTTACACGTCAATTCAGACTACCATTGAATTTATGTATGCAAAAACAGAATGGGTGTTTAAATTTTACCTCCCATTGCTGAGCCAGAAGAACAGTTAGGAAAGAGATCCGATGCCTGGAAATTCTGTCTGTACTCAAGGCAGAGGAATGTAAGCAACATTTAAAGATGTCGAGTTGGAATTTAGCATTGTCTTATAGGAATATATTATTATTCTTAAATGCTTTATTCCGCCAATTAGAATGGAATTTTGCGTACTGCGATTCGTGTGGATCTGGTCCTCTCATTTGTGGACTCAATTTGAATTTGACACGTAAAGGGAAAAGTGTGGAAGGCATCATGGAGGAATTTCCTTAGATTATGTATTTATTCTTATGTAATAAAGGATGAGACCCGGATTGTGCCCCAGCGGAATTTGGCAGAATGGATATACCCCTCAGACTGTGGCATGTAAACCTAAGAATTATGTGCACCTCAAAAAAATGGTGGCCCTGCATTGGTATATGGAAAAAAACAAACGTAACAATTGAGTTTCATATCATTTAACTCTATATGTGATCATCAACAAAAGGCTTTTATAGGGGCTAATATCCTCTGGAAAGCAAATATCTTCATAGCTCAACTAAGAACTAATTCACATCGTCTTTGATGTGAAAGAGGAAGATGGAAAAGACCTAAAGAGACACGGGAAGAGAGAATATATCTTTTTTGCATGTCTGGCGCAATGGAATTAGAGAAACATTTCATGTTGGAATATAATGCTTATAACGACATTATGGCTCAATTCGATAACACAGTGGCTACTGTATCCTTTCAAGATATTTTCAGCGAGAATATGGTTGAAAAAACAGGGGAGTTGATTGTCAAACTCTTCAACATGAGATTTGAATGCCAGAAAGATCTTTAACATGATCTATTGTCCCATAGGCTGTATTTGGTAGCCTCGTGGACGTTAAAATATATTCTTCTTCTTCTTCTTCTTCTATCAATGATTTTTTCCGAAAAAAAAAAAAATGGGTGTGAGGGAATGACCAACAACTTGGAGTTGAGATGTTTTAATGTACGGTGGGTTCCACCAATCAACATTTAGAGTGACATGTAAATGTCTCACTCTTCACTTCATGGATAACCCAAGAATTGAACCTATGACCTACTAAAAGTATGTTATTATTATTACATATAAGTTGAGTTCCTGGGATGGTGAAGGATACACGCACTTGATGGTGGAGGTCACATTTTTCAACCAATATAATTTTTTGTTCTGATTGTTTACGGTCTTTATACCAAATTAGTGTTTATGAGGGTGGTGACTAAACGAGGGTTTTAGATTAGTGGAAGCAATTTTAACACGTATTTAAAGGTTCATCTTATTTGGAGTTGTAAGGTATGTCTTCTATAAGTAATTGAATGAGATATTTTTTAGTATTATTGAAGTCACAGAAGAAGAGAGTGGAAGATTGATCGAACAATTATACTCATCTTACAACCAATTAATCATTATGTTAGTGGGGGGCACTTCCAATATGGCATCACCCTAACCTAAAAAACTACTTATATATAGTTACAAAGTTAGGGTATTTGTGCTTAGTCATTTATACATATAGCACTTAAGGGTGGAATCATATTTTTCAACCAAATTATTTTTTGTCGAATGTTTAGGTTTCTTACACTTATATATGGTTAATTGGTAGCATGATGACTATGTTTACTTCCTTAGTCTTCCCCCTCTTCTTTTATGGCTTCGTAATCTCAAAAAGTCTTGTTCAATTGATCATAAATACATGTCTTACCACCCCAAGTTGGATAAGCCTCTTTGGTGTATTTTGGAATTTCTTTTATGACTCTAAAAATCCTTATTTATTAGAAATTAATCTCACATTAGTTGGTGTAGATACCTAAATCTCGACCAAAGGCATTTGGCAATTGATTCATGGCATTTATCTTGACATATTAATCATTGTGTACTAAATGAGCAGTTCTTTGTAATGTCCCTTTCTAGGGCTCAACCACACAAACAAGGAACATCACATAAACCCCAAATGAATACAATCTGAATTTTATAACGGCAAACTGAAAATTAGAACAACAATGTACAACAGTCTAATTTTCTAGGAAAACAACTTGCAAAGTACAATAATTCACCCAAATATCACTATGAAACTCATCCACAACATATATAAGCCTTCTAGGAACAATGTAGGTCAATTTACACCATGAAATTCAATCACATGCACAACTAGAAATTAATTTACAGGAGTCTAATTTTCTAGGACAACTTGCAAAGTGCAATAATGCACCCAAATATCACTATGAAACTCATCCACAACATATATAAGCCTTCTAGGAACGATGTAGGTCAATTTACACCATGAAATTCAATCACATACACAACTAGAAATTAATTTAGCAGCAGCAGAAGTACAAATAATTTAGAAGTGACTAAAAATGAGGTCACCAAACCCCAATAAAAGACAAATATTTCAGCCTGTAGACACACAATCACGCACTTTGGGTAATTATCTAGTCTTGATCGCATATTACTATTCATATGATTCCTAAGTAAGAAAAATAATAATTAACCCATGTTTTTGGCCACCTTTCTTTGCTTTCTATTGCTACTTTTAGTCTTGCACCCTTACTTTCTCAGTCTACCTTTTTACTCTTCAGCATTTTTCATCCTGGATACCAGCGCTCGAACATGACACCAGCGTCAAGTGCCCTCATCCCCTCTAGGCACCCCTGTCCTTTTTGTACTTTATTCACACTTTTTGGGTCCTTTCTATTCGTTTGAGTATCTTATCTTTCTAGTAGTCGACCTTTTCGGGGTTAATTATGAAATTCAAGCAAGGGAATCATATAAATATAAAGCTATGCAATCATAATAAGGGACCAAGTACTAAGCATTATCTATTACCACCTAAGATTGTATCCATCAAGACATCTAAGAGCTCCATTGCATCCATCTAGCTCCATCACAAGAGACACGAGGGATAGTTTTCTACATCACACTTCATAGGAGGGAAGTTCATTCCATTTCATGCACACATTTACTACATTCTACATCTAACTACTTGTTCGCTATCCAAGTGTGACTAACACAAGAGCAACCTAGGGCACAATTTCACACACACACAAAACTACATTGGGTCTGAGATGTAGTGCAATTCTCAGTCGTAAGTTCATCATTGTTAGAACTGAGAACAGTCTGACCCTTCATTTTGCATCTTTTTTTTTAAATTTGATATCTATTTGAGGGTTTTATAGGTTCATTATTTGTTGCAGCTTTACAGCGACCTCGACAATCTTGGTGTGACCTCAGAGCAATCAAATGTGAATAAAGGCAAACACCTTGCAACACCTCAAAGGAGGTTTTCTGAGCATTTCCACAGACCCAGGCACCCAAAAATAGGTCTAGGGCACCCACAGGCACCCCTATCGCTCTCCAGGCGCCCCAATCCATCCTATATCCTCATGTCTGCATTATTGTGTGCTCCAGTGCAACGGTCTATGCTCCGCATTTTCCAATTTTCTAACTTTGTGCATTCTCTAGAACTCTGCGAACCAGCTAAGGTTGTTTACCTTCTCTTTGAAATTAGGGTTTCATTATTTATTGCTTAGATGTTTGGGTATTCAGTGTTGTACTTAATTGTTATTTATTTATTGTTGCCATAACATTTAGAATAGGCATATAAAATTACATTTTAGCTTAATCATTTTTGTGAACCCCACTCGATCTACACGTTATTAGGATCTTTATCATCGTGAGTGTCTCAATTAATGACTTCTTGCTCACAAATCCTAAATTAAGACATAGAATCTAAAATCTCCTCGCATCCATGCTGATATGCAAGGAGACTCCATATATCAATCTTTTGTCGATGCATTTTCCCAACACATTGTTTTCTCATCTAATCCTCATGTTGATCTTTCTATTTTTGACAATGATCTGCCCTTACATATCATGATTCGCATTTACAATGTGGGTATCAAGCACACTTTAATCGATAATGGATTTGAGCTCAATCTTTGTCCTTTGTCATTCCTTAAAAAGATTGGTCTTTATGTTGCTAATGTTAGTATGTCATCTCTTTCTCTTCGTGCTTGTGATGGCTTTGTTCGTCTGCTTAGGTCACATTACTTTACCTATCACTATTGGGCCAAAAACTCTTAACATTGTCTTCCTTGTCATCGAATTCCCCGTTTCATATAACTGTTTACTTGGTAGGCCATGACTTCATGCCATGCAAGCAATTCCCTCTACTGTACATCACTGTATTAAATTCTTACATGAGGTTATTGAGTATACTATTTTTTGCGATCGTCATCCATACAAATATTGTGACCATGATCCAAATACTACACTTCCTACCCCAAGAACTGATACTACTGATGATCTGCAACCTATAGATGAGCTACCACATTTACCACCTCTTGAAGGTGTCATTTACATGTTAGATACGATCCCAACTGTATTTACGCCTCCCCCTGTGGCTACTACTAGTATAATTATTTATCAGGGGCATGTCCCTACATCGAACATCATACCACCTTTAGTACCTTCTCATGCACAATCAACATCTACACCACCTGCCTTCACATGTACACTTTTCATGAATGATTTTTATTGGGAGCACATTCCATTTGATCCTACTTGTGACATCACTATATGTTCCCATGATCGTTTGACTCGGCTAGGCTTTGCTTTCGAGGATCTTTATCCTCTAACTCATGAACCTCGTCTCTATTATGGATTCATCACTCTCACTGCTACTTACGGTCTATGTATCTTCCATCTCATCGTCTACCTTGCACGAGCCTCTCATTATTCTCCACTTACATTAGGACAATCTTGACTTGATTACATCAAGGGCACGTTAGAACCTAACCATACTGATATATCATTTCCCATGCCATTTGGTCGCATTTTCATTTACAATGATTCATTCCTTGGTTATTACCTAATCTGACTTAGTGGTATGCACACGGGTGTCCATTACCTCTTTTTACTGATGAGGAATATGTTATGAGCATGTGTAGCTTACGTCTTAATGGCTCTTAAATTAACCAACCCAACATTATTGCTTATCAGGTCTCAGATGCCTCACCATACGAGTTTAACCCTAAAAATGATGATCTTTTAGATGACTTTACTTGATCCCCTTCATTATTACATGCTTGGGGGCATCATGTTAGTTCCCCCCTCTCCCCTTTAGCATCACTACGAGTCTTATATTCTCACCACCTTGCATTTTATCTCTCACCTTCAACGCACATAACCTGTATAAATTAGTATCGTCACTCCCCGATGAAACACTTGTGTTCTTATGGCTCTTACATAACTATCGAGGGATCTCTTACAATAAGAACCCCATTTCATCGCTGCAGTACATGCTTCAGTAACATATCTATCTATTACAAAATCACTCATACATACATACATCTACAACCATTTTTCACTCGTGACACATGCAAAACAATCTCTCATCATTTATGTCATCACTCAATCAATCGTACAATATCTATGATACTTCACCACCTGCATCATTCATCGAATAACACACTCATCACCATACACTTGGGGGCATCGTACTTTCTCCACCCCACTTCCTAGCATCTTTAGATGTCTTACACACATTGCATCTAGTCTTTTACATTCATAATACACATTTCAATACATTAATATCAACATTACCCTATGGCACACTCTTGTGTTATGGTTCACACTTAATTGTTGAGGGCATAGTATACACATGAACCTCACACACTACACAGTAGACACTACACATTACACATTTTCATGCATTATGCACTATTGTACATACACATCATCCTCATCTATTATGTGTCCTCCTCACTATGTGCTTTGTACACCCATACATTACACACATTCTACACACCACATTATTATACATTTTTACGATCTGCACATCTTACATTACACGCTTTACATGTCACATACTTACGACATCTTCTCATGACAACATCTACTACACATATTACATATTTTACTCATCTTCTTCTATGCACTACACTCACTACCCAACGACGCACTCTAGTCCAATGGTTCATACTCGACTACTGAGGGTCTCAAATCAAAATTGAACCTCACCTCATCACACCTACATCATTCTACACTTTAATCATCACAATCAATTCAATAAACCTTTTACTATCACACTATGTGACATTCTTTGTGCCATCATCACCTTTTCTACCATTCATCACATATATTTAGTGATATATGCTTTGTGTTAAATCATCACCCCTTTCTAGCTTTCTTATTCCTTCAATTTGTGATATACGCTTTGTGTTACATCATCACATTTCTTAGCATTCTATCCATACATCTCGTGATATGTGCTTTGTGCTACATCATCACATTTTCTACAAGCATCGTGTTCATATATTTCGTGATATACGCCTTGTGCTACATCATCACACGTACTAGCATTTTACTCACCCATCTAGTGATATACGCTTTAGGCTAAATCATCACACACTCAAAATCAAATCATACCTATGTCACATTCAATATCATTTATACATCACCACTTTACAATAAACACACCACACTCTATTCACTAACCCTTTCTACATACAACACATCGCTCAAACCATTTCCCGATGATGCACTCTCATTTATGGTTCATTCTTGACTACTGAGGGGGCATAAATAAATGAACCTCATTGCATACATACACATCCACTCGAGGGGCATGTTGCCCCTATTATTCATATTGCATTCCATTCCATCTCATCCACAACATACTGCATATTTTGGTTGCATTTACTCTTGGTTATGATTTTACATGTTCACTTTATTACACATGCTATATAGATATCTTGTATGTACTTATCTTTACCATACACACATGCACATTCACTTTCCTTTGTAGTTGTGATCACAGATTTTATAGATCCATTACATGCAACATGGATGCTTGGCGCAATACCTATTACTAGTCCCATAGCGGCTCCTGGGGGCATCCACTTTCATACACTACAGGTGTTATTGTTTCATTTTGTACTTAGCACTTTACTTTATCAAATTATACATGCTTTGACATACTTTTTATCTTTCTAACATGCTAACGGGTGCTTCATGTGCAACATTGTTTTTGCAGGACTATTTGCTTCCATGGTTGTCTGTTACATTATTTGTTTACCTTTTTCTTGTCATTATTTGTGGGCTTTGCCCTATGTCTTTCTTGTTCTCTGATTGCTTGTGGCCACTACGGACTTGATTGTCTTGTGACATCATGAGTGATGTCCCATGTTTGCAACCCACTTTTTTGTGGTCAACATTGTCTTCTTGCTTGTGTTTTAGCTTATGCATTGTCTATGTAGCTTACATTTTATCTTTTACATGAGTGTTTGTCTTTGCTTGTACTAACACTTGTTTTCCTAGCCACTTGTTTGTGTGTGCCTTGGTTTCTACTAAGCACATTCCCTTCCCCCTACAGGGCACAGTTTCAACACAGTGGTCGGTCCTCCTTTGGGCCGCATACTCCTTCAACGACGTCGCATGCACCCCAAACGAGGGGGGGCATCATTTGGGTGAATCAGTCACCCCATACAATGTTATACATAACACGGTACTGATACAACACATTTTTTTGTTTCAGATAGGCCTCAGAACCAGACTTGGGTCCTTAGCACAGTGGCCTTTCTTGGATGCCTAAAACTAGAGGGAAATACAACGAGCCTTTCTTGGATACCTGAAACAGGGGGCAAGTTACACAATGATTGGTAGTTCAACACAATCTACAAAACTCCATACACAACGGGCTTTTACATGGAAGATAATCCTTAGCACATGCGTTTATACACATATGCAGTGGTGTTCTACACAATAGGAAGTAGTTAAAGGTTGGAGGATGACACCAGACTATTCTCCCTACACTTCTTCCATTTCATTGGCATGAGATCGCCAGAAAATATCATGCGTTGACATCATCTACATGATCCTTTCTACACTCTTTCCT
Source organism: Taxus chinensis (assembly GCA_019776745.2). Lineage (NCBI taxonomy): Eukaryota > Viridiplantae > Streptophyta > Pinopsida > Cupressales > Taxaceae > Taxus > Taxus chinensis. The sequence goes on from CM034149.1 coordinate 151,982,685, forward strand.
CATCATGGATCAGGTGCACATGTTCCTTTTTCACACTTTCAACATTTTTACATACTTTCCTTACACACTTTTTTACATATTTTAATCATATACATGCGTATTTGACTACTTGTCAACTTCTCTTTTGCAGGTCCATTCGTATGGGAAGTGGTAGTCAACAACAACAACAACATCACACACATCGACATCAACAATAGGTACATCATGACATCTACACATGCACTTCCGCCCTAGGTTCATTTTCATCATCACTTTTTACACTTTCTCCTCCTTAGCATCCACGCTTCACATTTTTATCACTCCACACTTTGTCTAGTCCCTCGGCATGCTTTCTACATCGATCTACATGGTTATCAGGTATGCATCTCTATCTACTTTATGTTACCAAGCTTTCTTCTCACCAACATAAAGTGGGGGAAAATGTAGACACACAATCACGCACTTTGGGTAATTATCTAGTCCTGATTACATACTACTATTCATATGATTCCTAAGTAAGAAAAGTACTAATTAACCCATGTCTTTGGCCACCTTTCTTTACTTTCTGTTGTTACTTTCAGTCTTGCACCCTTACTTTCTCAGTCTGCCTTTTTACTCTTTGGCATTTTTCATCCTAGACACAGGTGCCTGAGCTAGGACGTCAGTGTCAGGCGCTCCCGTCCCCTATGGGTGCCCTATCCTCTTTGTACTTTACTCACACTTTTTGGGTCCTTTCTAGCCATTTGAGCATCTTATCTTTTTGGTAGTCAGCCTTTTTGGGGTTGATTATGAAATTCAAGTGAAGGAATCATATAAATATAAAGTTATGTGATCATAATAAGGGACCAAACACTAAGCACTATCTATCACCACCTAAGGTTGCATCCATCAAGGCATCTAAGAGCTCCATTACATCCATCTAGCTCCATCACAAGGGACACAAGGGTTGGTTTTCTGCATCACACTTCATAGGAGGGAAGTTCATTTTATTCTATGCACACATTTATTACATTCTACATCTAGCTACTTGCTCGTTATCCAAGTGTGAATGGCACAAGAGCAACCTAGGGCACAATTACACACACACACAAAACTACATTGGGTCTAAGATGTAGTGCAACGCTCAGTCATAAGTTCACCATTGTGACAGTTGAGGACAGTTTGACCCCTCATTTTACATCTTTATTTTTTAGGATTTGATGTCTATTTGAGGGTTTTACAGGTACATATTTCATTGCAGGTTTCCAGCGACCTTGGCGATCTTGGTGCAACCTTGGAGTGACCGAAGGTAACTAAAGGTGAACACATTTTAACACCTGAAAGGAGGTTTTATGAGCATTTCTGTAGACCCATAGAAATAGGTCTAGGGTGCCCACAGGGCACCCCATGTCCCTCTTCAGGCACCCCAGTCCATCCTATCTCCCCATATCTACATTTTTCTGTGCTCTAGTGCGACGGTTTATGCTCCGCATTTTCCAGTTTTCCAACTTTTTGCATTCTCCAAAACTCTGCGAGCCAACTAAGGATTTATACCATCTCTTTGCAATTAGGGTTTCATTATTTATTGCTTAGTTGCTTGGGCATTCATTGTTGTACTTAATTGTTATTCATTTACTGCTACTATAGCATTCAGATTAGGCATATAAAATTACATTTTAGCTTAATCACAACCTTATAAAATATGAGAATTCTAAACATCAACTTAGGATGTAAATTTGTGCCCTAGAAAGGACCCAATCACACTCCTATGCAAGCTACTCCCTAGGAAAGGGGCATAAAATAATACCAAAACCCTTGGTATTCCATATTCTCCAAACCCTAGTTATAAACCATCCAGATAGTCTTCAACACCACCAAATTAGAGGGTTTTTCGTCCTCCAATATTCAACAAGGAAGGTTTTTTTCTCCCTTGCCCGCCACACTAATGGATTATCACCCTTTAGTGGAATTTGATTAGAGCACCGCTCTAGAACCAAAGTAGATAAAAGTATATATGCCAAAAAAATGATGCAAATGAGCCTATGTGACTCCTTGTATACCCCTTTGGTGGCGCCATACCCCATGAGTGAGTTCCCCCATGATTGGCCTCATAAAGAAGTTTGTTTTATCTTTTAAATTGTTTTTTAGTTCCTCCAACCCAATTGACTTGCCCCATAAAGGAAACCACTAAAATAAAATGTAAATGCTCATGGAAAATGACTAAAATATAAACAAATACTTCCCTTGTTCACCTTCTTCTGGCCCACAGGAAGTGGAATGGGCTAGCAGTCTTCGAAATGAATTAGTTCGAAAAAGGGGACATTACATTCTTACATGCATCTTGTTCAATCAACACTCCTGACCATTAGGTCACATTTGATACTCATCATTGACAAGTCAAAAACCTACTCTTTGAATATAGAACACGTCTTTAAACATTTGGACACCAACTCCAATTGAAATAATGCAATTTGCACCTCACCAAGATGAATTCGACTACGAAAAATAAACTATTTAGGTGGATTTTTTCTAAGTCTACAAATTTATCCTCCACAGCCATAAATGTCACTTTTTAAAATTCAAAAATTGGCCTAATTGATCTAGTGTCAATTGAGCGGGGAAACCTTTCACAACAATTACCTATAAAAGCATACCCACACTACCCACTCAAAGGGAGTCTTATCTCACATCTTTGGGGACTACCTAGGAGATCACGACAAAGCACCCAAATGCCAAATCACTCTCTTAAGTACGTTGGTCAACTATAAGTCTGCAAACATCTTATACAGTCATCCTAGGCCATTATGTAAAGCTGCATCACACACATTGAAGTTCATTTCCAAGTTTCGAAATTCTTATTGGGGTCTTCATTACCAAAACATGTTGTTATGTACACCTTGTACACATTCATCGGGTGTGGAACTATGTATGTTTGACATCTCTTCAAATTATTGCTACATAGGCATTGTGGAACAACTCAACCTAATCATACTGACTCATTTTAGGTCTTTAAAGAGGAGTGACAAGGTTTGAAGAAGTAAAGCCCTAATCTATTGCACAATTGTAGTGAAATTACAAACACGGGAAGAGAAACTAATGACACATAATATCCTAGTACTAGAGATGAGATCCAACCTAACCTTGCATAAGATAATAATGTCCATACATGACAAAGTTACTTGAGTGACTTTGTCCAAAATAGGAAACTTCACCATCCTCTCAAATTCAGACTCCCAAATTTTAGGACAAGTCAACAACACTTTGCATAAGCTTCCTGCACTCTTTCAGATCATTATCACTCCATGTCAACTAGTAAATTGGTGTATTCTATTATAACTTTGACCCTTACTTTATTTAGTTCACCTAATCTTGGATGTTTTATTGTATTTATCAGGACATTATTTAGGATATGTGTATTGACTTTTTTTCTAGTCCTAATTCATCTTTACACAAAATAATTAATCTTAACTAGAGTAATCCTAATTTTCATCATATTATTGGTTATTAAAAATGTGCGCCCAAGAGCACCAAACAAACATCAATGTCTCAAAAGCAATAATGAGAATACCTCCAATGTGTGGGGGCCTAGCTCCTTAAGGCAGACCATCGAAGAAAAATGAATCTTATCCTAATCACCCTAATAATATCACTAATTTAATCCTAGCTATCAATTGTAAGTGGAAAAGGGGGAAGGAAACAAATTAAACTAAAATGGTGATGCACCAAAGCAAGCGGGGGTCACTCTCCCTCTGTCTATTAATTGACATAATCTATTAAAATCATTCAAGTATGCTCGCACACAATATATCACCAAAGAGAGGAAGACAAGAGAACAATAACAAATCTAGAGGGAAGCTATAAGCCACACTAAACGTTATATTAAAGCCTAAAAAGTGCACAAACTACCACAATAGTGAAAGAGGACTTGGATTTATTACAAAATCTCCAAAAAAAAGATCTCGAGACTCAACATGCTTCCAACCCCAAAAGAGCAGGGTTACTTTGTGTATGAAAGAGAGGGTCATTACAATGAAATCCCTTCTAGATTTTATAGAATAAGAGAGGAGAGAAAGGGAAAGAGGAATATAGGGAGGAATATGTTGGCATATTTTGATGCTTAGGTTGAATGGATTCCATGGCATATTCTCAAACATTCCCCAATAGAAGATAAACATGTTTGGTGGGAAAGTAATGACAACTAGCAATGATGATTGCATTTTACTCCCAAAATGTGGAAGATGGCCACCTAAAACCACTCACATGTTGAAGCACTCCTTGAGAGCTTTCCAATAAATCCAAATTTTCTTCATTTGGTGTTATTATCCAATATCACCCCCAGTGAAATTGAACAACTAGACAAGTTCATAAACGCTCTTGGTCCTCACAAGGTTTAATTTTATTAAGTAAAAGAGTAGTGAATGAATGGCAGAAAATCATGTGTATTGCTTATGAAGATCCTAGGCATCTTCATAAAGGTCTCATAGTAGTTGGAAATCCCAAAGGTGCATGAAATATTGAAGGAGTCGAAGAGATTAAGAAAGTGTGCCTTTGGTTTGCATTTTGAGTTCATCAAGCTCATAACCTTACTTGAACCCCCCCCCCCATGCTGCTGCCTAGCTGAAAAATGAGCCCAGATGAGCTGGTGTTGAGCTCAATCAAGCTACTCTGGGACCTTCGAGCTAATTATGCCACACCTAGTTACCCCCCGGTTGACCGAGTTGCCCTCATCTTAGCAAGTCACATTCAAGATCGAGCTAGTTTTTCTCTTGACCGAGCTCCAAGCTCTTCCTATTATACCATGAGCCATACATTGTAGTGAAAACCGAGCTGCATAGCTTGGGCGAGCTTCCAAATTATCGATGTTTTAACATCACGCTCCATAAACCATTTGAGATCCCAGCGAGCTATCACATGTTTTGCAATAACCCGAGTTACATTGCCACAAGGACCAAGTTGCACACCATCAAATTGCTCTATGGAAGATTGTAACCAGCTTTTTAGGGAGTCGAGCTTTGGTGTAAAGGTGAGCTATTCTTAACCACCGGGTTATGGGAAAGCTCCATCGAGTCGTGTAGAAAAGTCCAATGCTAAGCGAGCTAAATCAAGCTTTCAAACAATTATCACGATGGATGGTGATAAACCAAACTATGGGCTATCTCCACAAGCCAAGTGGTGCATTTCAAGGGAGTTATGAGCAGGTGGCCCGCTGCAAATAAGGATGGCCCAGCGTAAATAATTAATAGAGACCATAGTAGGTGAACGGGCATGTTCGTTGCGGGCGCAAGGGGATGTTTGAGGCCTGAGTTGCGGGCATGACGTGTTTCAACGACACAAGTGGCTCGGGCCTCACCGAGCTAGGTTCACCGCGAAGGGCTTAAGCCCAAAACACAAGGAAGGGGCTTGCCCACATGTATGTCGAGTTGGTTGTGGGGTCAAAGTTTGAGTTGAAAACCAACGAGTGCAAAACTGGTGAAGTAGAATGCAAGGTGGGTCGCGTGGATGGGAGAGAACCTGTCAGATCGAGATGGTTCAGTGGGCCATGCCAATGTGGAGACATGTTGTATTAAAAAAGGTTGGTAGTATGAAAAGGAATAGCCAACGCACCAATACCCGAAACATGGAAGAAAGGATAGCCAACTCGTCCGAGCTGGCCGAGCTGTCTATTTTTTGATTTAAGGCACAACTTTTCCATTTCAAAATATAACGTGATCAAATCATTTTGAGGGCCCACCAAAATTTAAATGACCCAGATCATTTTAAAAGATATGAAAAACATTTGAGGGAGAAGATAATAGTTTAAAATGATCTCTCTAACCTAAAATTTAATTCTCACTCCCGTGACAATGAAGCAAGCCTCCAAAAGCCAAAAACAACTGTCTGAGCTCAGATGATCATAAATTGAGCAATTCTAAACAGAATCACGTAAAATTGGTGTAGTTGGAATCGTGGTTCCAAGCCCGATGCACATCAATAAAAAAATTGTAGAATTGATGGATATTTCATGGGGAATTCCATAGAAAACGAACCAAGTTCATAACAGTGATTTTATTGGTGGTTGTAAATGTAATTAAGAGGCATAGACATACATTTTTCATTGTTGCAAGTCATGGGACAGTATGGGGTGCCTTTTACAAGTCATGTATCATCATTTGGGCACATTTATGACATCTTGCAAGTGGTTAAAAGGGAAATTTCGGGATTGCAATTCTATCCCTTCTTCTTATTCTATAAATTGTAATCTTGGGCTCATTTGTAAAGGGGTTGGTCATTTTCTCTCCTACCTCTGTCTCTTTCTTCTCTGTCAGGGTTGAATGTGGAGTTTAAGCCTCCTCTCCATGATTTGTAATAGAATTTTCTTGCCTCTTGCCTATTGACGATGTACTGTGTGAACTCATGGAGCAATAAAATCTGTTTTGTGATGCATCTTGCCCATCCTTTGCTTATTTTATTGTCTCTTCCTACCTCTCACCATTGCAAAGTATATTGTGCATATCTCTTGATGTCTATTGCAATTTTTGGGAGCTATGTTTAATGGGTTTTAAGTGGTGTTTTTTGTGAATATACCTCTGGTCTATGGTGCATTTTGTCCACCCTCCCCTTTGCTCACCTCTCTCCACTTCAGGCAATTTGGATTCTGATTAACCACCTCCTTTTCTGGTGTATCACCATTGTTAGTGTCGGTTTTACTTTCATGCACTCTCTCTCCCTAGTCCCTTGGAAGGTTAGACTAGGATTAGTTTACTTACCTGCACTAGGAGTAGATTGTGGCAGGGATTTTAGGAGCAAGAACCAACCTTCTCTGGAGGGTCATCTCAAGCCCGCAAGTCCCACAATTTGAGAGATGATCCAATGTTACACAAATTACATCGAATGCCCTTATCTACATTTCAGGCATTCGGGGGGTGTTGTAATTTGGTGATAACAGGTGCTTTACAGAAAAATTTATGACCTCCTTAGATTTTCCCTAGTCGTGATGCACAAATGACGACTACATAGCCATCAAATTTACCTTCAAAGTTGCCCTTGCCCCTTATTATGATGAAGATATTACTCTATTGGAATGAGCTCAGTTGATTCTGAGAGACGTCAGATAATGGAGGGACAAGATTGCACAAGCACATGTGTTGGAATTTGTATGGTCAAGGGCGAGCTACATATGTTTCGCGGATCCCGAAGAAAGAGGAAAATATCGACGGTTGTAATATCTGTCGATGCACCATATGCTTTAACTTCGGGCATGTTGCCAAATTTCATGATGGCACTTTGATCATTTCCACACTCTGCCCAACTATGGCGGAAAAATTCTTCCTCGCCCTGCTGATACGAGGTTCTGTTAGGCGGGAGGGGAGACGAGGGTCATGGCTGCCAACAGAAACATCACTTTTGCAGGTTTGGGGGTTTGGCGTTTTTTTTTTTACGAATGAGTACGGTTTGCGTGAATTGGTGTATTGACCAGTTTCGGGTGTTTTTTTATAAAAGTCTTATGGCCAAGATAACAGAGATGTTGGGTTCGAGTCCGATGCTCAAGTGCTAACTTCCCATAGAATATATGGATGCGCTAATCTCCATTAAATCCAACGAGGACTTAGATAACGTGTTGGAGGAGTATGACAGGCTGTGGGATACACAAGGCTTGTCCAAAGTGCGGGATTTTCTATTCCTCTTTCCCAGGTCGTTTGCTGCAATGGACAATCACATAGATTCCACAACACATTTTTCTCCTTCGGAGAGTCACCGAGCGCTACAGATCTCGCAGGAAACACATCGATTGGAAAAATATTCTTGCCTTCCACCAAACCATAATTGTAGCTTCGCTCCCATCCAGAGGCCCGCCAACCAGCCACTGGGACCGTCGACTGCCCGTCTAGACATGCAACAGGGAAGTCCAATCAGGTATACAATGCCAATCCACAGTAGGGTAACGATGTCATCTCACCAGAACTTTGCTAGGAGAGCCTTCGTGGACGACGGGTAGTCCCAGTGTGTCCGTCAGTCGTCCTGTGCACCCGGTAGTAAAAATTATCAGCGAGATTTTCCGCCTCGCCTGGCGCATGTTCCATTTTGAGGGATGACACCAAATTTTTCACTAAAGCACAAGAAACAACAACATATAAGAACACACTGGATAACACTTAATGTGGATGTGTCTTCCACGTTAACCACTAATGGACTTGATTTACAGAGGGTTTTGTATTTTTACATAGGTGTATATGTATATACTTTGACGAGTGGAAACTATAATGAATGTTTTTTAACTTGAAAAAAATTCAAAGAGACACACATTTGCTTTCCATATAAGCACAATTTTTTAAACATCCTCCAAATTCCAAGCCGCCGAAAATTTTAAAACTCCCATTCCTCCAAAATTTCAGAGCCACCGTAAATTTTAAAATTGCTCATCTTCAGTGAATTTCCGATCTCATCAAGCACTAATACAAAAGAATGACTGGCTGCAACTACGTTTTTGATGAGATTTTCACTTTTTGTTAATTTTTTCTTTACAGATCATGTCATGCATTATACGATTTACCATTGAATGATCATTTTTTCGTATGATTATTATTTGTAGGGAAAAAATGGAATTGTCATGTGTTGGAGTCTTCAATACGAAAATGGCAGAATCCATATTTCATTCATCATACGATTACGTGGGATCCGGTAATGCTTTCATGCAGGATTAACCTTTTGTATGTTTTAATCATTTTTTAAATCATTTTAACAATTGTTGTTTCTGTTGAATGCAGAAATCTGGAAAATCCAAAGGGGCTTTCTTTCGAAAAACGGGAATAGACATTTAAGGATTGAAGTATTGCCTCCACGGAATTGGAACCTGAGAAGTACTCATAAACGTCAATGGATTTCTACCATTGTTTGCGATTTTTCGTGTTCAAGATTTGGCTTCTTGTTCCCTATGCTTTCTTCTATACCAAAGGCCTTCTGAACATTCCATTGTTTTTTTATTATATATGTAAATATTTATTTTCAATAAGTAGAAATTTCTTTTCCACAATTTTTTTTGTCTTCGGGCGTTGTTGTGTACAGTCCTTCTTGTTCCCTATTTTTCATTCTATTCTCGAGGCTTTATGAATGTTCCATTGTTTTGTATATGGATATAAAAATGTATCATGACAAGAACAATTATAAAATGAGTTGTATTTACTTAATTTTTAACTATAATCCAATAAAAATGATTTTAAAAATGCTACACTATAATGTTATCCTCAAGATCCTCACTATTTGTGATTAAATTGACGCTTGTTACTCAATAATTAAAAAAAATTGTCCTACATGTAAATCTCCTTAACCACTACATTATTAATTTTATGAGATAATCCCATTATTGTGTTTTACTTGTTCATGCATCATCTTTCATCGCATAAATATTGCAATTAATGGACCCACTTTAATGTATTTTTGTTCTTTTGCTCACACAAAAAATTATGTTGGCCTAATCTTACTCAACACATCGTCTCAGACCAAGTAAACCTTTTCCACTCCAATGTACAATGATTGGAGCTGCCATGAAGGATACATTGAAAAAGTAAAATTCGATGGATTTAACGTCAAACAATTTCATTCCATTTCAAATCCATAAACATTATTTCCTCTATTACGCATTTCCATATGCATGATAGTCTTTTTTCCTTTGCCTAACAAGCATAAGAGAAACTAAAGACCAAGAATTTGTGCCAGTAATCATTGTTGAACATATTGTCTCAATTTCTCATTTTCATAATTAACAAACAATACCGCATCATCCTATTGTTATCCCAATTTTACCCCCCCGGGGCAAAATTGATAACACACGACCCTACAAAGAAGAAAATCTAAGAGTCATTTCAATCAAGTGTGCTCACAATCGATCCCAAATTTGAGGGGCAGGCAGGCTCGACAATGCAGGATCAAACAAAGCCAAAGGAGTCCAGAGCTCGACAAGAGAAAATTGGAGAAAGGGATCGAAGTTTTTGGACTTCACCGCATACGAGTCGACTCGGGGCCAAACAACAGACTCGCGGAAGGTGCCATGTGTCAGCTCGACGCAATTCCAAAAGGTGCATCAAAAAGGTAGGTCTCAAATGAGCACCATCCCTCCACGTAGTCAGAGTTAGAAAGGCATCACTGGTCGTTAAAGAGTTTAAGTACAACAGGCCTGGTGGAAGCCTCCATGTGTCTCAATGGCGCACCTCCAGAGATCAGGGCCAAATAGAGTCTCCAAATGAGCGGGAAGCCTCCACGTGTCCCGAGTCAAACCTAAAGCCTTCGCCAAACAGGGGGACTTAGTCAAAACACAAAAATATAGGACATGCCCGCGGAAGGTGCCAATTGCCTCATCAGTGCAAATTCAAAAGGCGCGGCCCAAGGAAAGACCTTGAACTAGCGCCATCCCTCAATGTCTCAAAGGTCCAAAAAGGGGATACTGACCATTAAAAATTCCAAGCTCAGGATAGGCCGGCGGAAGCCTTCACGTGTCATCTCGGTGTAACTTCAAAGGCAAAATCCGGAGACAGGTCCCAAATTTGAGTTGAGCCTCCACGTGTCCAGGGTCAAACATATGGCCCCACCAAAAAAAAGGGACTTAGCCAAAACATAAAAGAAACAGAGAAAGGTCGCGGAAGGAGCCATATGTCTCTTTGGCGCTCTTTCAAGAGGCGAATCCAAAAGTGGTCCCCAGACATGTGCCAGCTCTCCATGTGTCACGGTTCAGGCAAAGTGTCTCCGCCAACAAGAGGGACTTAAATAGAACATAGAGGAGCCCACAGAAGTTGCCACGTGTCAGTCTGGCGCAACTTCAAGAGCAAGAAGAGGGGGTTGAATCTTCAACACACACGAGGCTTCCGGTGAACCCATTAAGGGCAGACTCATTCGCATATTGCGAGCCTGCATTAAACACCCGACCCTTGACCTTCAAGAAGCCATAACTTTCGACCGGGAGCTCAGTTTTGTGTGGGAAAGGACGTATTGGAAAGCTCCTAGTCCTTGCTACTCACTTGCCACCATTAATGTTTCAGCCCACCATTTTCGAGGTTATCAATTCCCCCACCTGTCGCCATGATGAAGAATGGGCCTCTTTTCTTATCCAGCAAGGAATAACACATGGGGGCATGGGTTTTTCAATAAAGCCCATCATTGAGTATGTGGATTCAATGCATTACAGGGGTGGTTGGAGCACGGTTTGAATTCTTCCCTCTCTCCTTCTCTCATTCTTCTATATATTGTAAAGGAGGGGCATATTTCAAAAGGTTGGTCATCTTTTCTCTCCTGCCCCCCTCTTTTTCTCCCCTCGGGTTGAATGTGGAGCTTAAGCCTCCTCTCTTGGATCTGTAATGGCATTTTCTTGCCTCTTGCCCACTGATGATGTATTGTGTGAACTCATAGAGCAATAAAATCTGTTTCGTGATGCTTTTTTACCATCCTTGCTTATTTTATTGTCTCTTCTCGCCTCTCATCATTGTAGGGTATATTGTGCATATATGTGATGTTTATTGTAGGTTTTGGGAGCCGTGTTTAATGGGTTGAAGTGGTGTTTTGTGTGAATTTTATATTTGGTTTATGGTGCATCTTGTCTACCCTATCCTTTGCTCACCTCTCTCCATTTCAGGCATTTGAGATTGTGACCAACAATCTCCTTCTTTGGTGTATCACCGTTTTAGTGTAGGCTTTGTTTTCATGCACTTTCTCTCCCTGTTCCCTTGGAAGGTTAGATTAGGATTAGATAGTTTGCCTGCATTAGAATAGCTTTTGGCAGGTAGTTCAGGAGCCAGAACCAACCTTCTTTGGAGGTCCATCTCAAGTTCGCAAGTCCCACAGCTTGAGAGATGGTCCAATGTTATGCAAATCACACCGGATGCCCCACTTAGGTTTGAGCCCATTCTGGGGTGTTGTGATTTTGCACTAACACCTATTTCACTTCTTTAATGTATCTCTTTTAGTGTTTCCATCGCACATTTCATGTACGATTGCTAGTCTTATCTCATTGGTCATTACCTTAACTTTTGTGGACTTTTCACTTGCTTGTATAGCTAGAAAAATTTCTAAACATTACCGCAGGCTTTTAAACAACACTTGGACTTGAGATCCCCACCAAACACTAATAATAAGATTTAGGACATGCGCATGTGAATTACCTGTCATAGTCATGCACGGGATTTTTCCTTGCTTGAGCACATGAAATGTCTGGTATAGTCTCAAGTGGGATTTTAGGTTGTATGTACACTTGATATCCTTGTCAAACATTATTGCAGACATTTATCCTGCTTTTACATGTGAAACCTCTTTTGAACACTACCACAAACTTTTAAACTGCATTTTCACATGAAAAATCCACCTTAGCCCATCATGGAGATTTCACCTAATTATGCAATTTATTTCCCTATTGTATACCCTTAAGGGGTTAAACAATGTTCATGCACCAAAATCCTCGACAAAAGTCTTTTACAAGCTTTTGGGATCCCAAAACATGGATGTATTTTGCATGTTAAAGTTCGTGAAAACTCTGAAAGCGCACCAAAGTGAAAAGAGCCCATTACGATTAGGGGTTAAATTTGACTAACATTTATACCTCTCAAACAATTTTTAGGTGACAGTAAATTTCAAATGTTTCTCCACAAAAATGTAAAATAGTGTTATTTTTATACTGTTAATAAGAATCATAAAAGGTTATTCTATATATATTTAACTATACCTAAAATATATGTGTATAGTTTACCAAAAAATCTCTATAAAAAATGACAGTCATACTTTAAATTTGAAAGTCGCATGTGACAGATTTTTCAAATATTTGCAAGTATTTTATGACTAAAATCATGAAAAACGTCTAAACGGTCATCAAATTTAACCCCTGATTACGAGATCTCAAACTTGGGTTACAATTTGCATATAAAGTGCATGGGTACATAGAATGTTCATATGTTCAATAAAAATTGGATAGTATTGGTCAAACTTCGAAACATGCGAAGCAATTTGCTTGGTATATGCAAATTCACTCTAAAAGTCTAATTCTCCACCAAACAATAAAAGAGACCAAAATGAGGATTTCGACCTTTAAACCACATTTGCATCTAAATTCCAAATATGTTTGAAAACTCCCTAAGTCTGCCATGGCCATAACTTCTTCCATGCTTGGCCATTTTTTGGGTTTTTTGAGCTCTTTCAGACTGCTAAAAGCTCATAAATAATTTTAAAAACACCATAGGAGACCATAGAGCTTATGAAATGTGAGAAAACAAGGGAAATGATATTTGGTTTCTCTTGGCGCAAAATTGGAGTCGAATTTTCTAGGGTTTATCATTTCTAACCACCATACTGTAGCATTTGCGGGCTTTACGAGAATTTACTACTTTCTCCTAGGGTTTCTCGCCCTTTGGGCGTCCCCTATATAATGTCCTTGCCATCTTCAAACCCGGTTGTTTCAACCGTAACAGGAGATAATGGAGCAAGCAATGGCATCGCTAGTGAAGCAACCCAGGAAAGTCGTCCCAAAGGTCATTCACGAGGTAATCTTTCTCCTTTGCATGTAGTTCTACCCATTCTTGAATTTAATGTTGTTTATTTGTGGTTAGAGCAGTTTTACCTCATTGGTTATTTTGTGGTTTGAATCCCCTCTAAAAGCATGTTCAAATCTTGGGTTAACATAGTCTAGCCTAGATAACATTCAAAACATGACCAAGGGTTTCTTTCTTTTTCATTTTTCTAACCCTGTTAATGCACCCAATATTTGGGCTAAGCAAGCCACTTAGTATGTCCGCAACTCGATGCTTTTGTTAACACCCTGACACAAGTACTTTGTGGTATCTAAATATACCACCCTTAAACTGCTTGTTTTGGTTTAATTTCTTGGTCTTCCTCTACCATGCGTGCCTTTTTTGCCACAAATTGCCTCTTCACTTGGGCGGGTAGTTTTTCTAGAAGCCAATAATTTTTACCATGCTCGGCCACAAAAGCGAGTATGCGTTGAGATTGATCTCTCACAGGATCTCAAGTAATTTGTGGATATCCAAATGGGTGATAAACGTTATTCCCAGTGGGTCATATATATCAATCTACCTAACACTTGCTTCCGTTGTCAAGCGTTTGATCACAAGATCAAGGATTTCCTGCTTTATATACCCCGCAACCACCCTATGGCCAAAACACCTCCCGAGTCAATCAAACCCAACAGGAGGAAGGTTGGCAAGTTACTACGGGTTGGAAAAACAAGAACAAAGCCCAGCAATCCAAAGCCTATGGCTCCCATGGCCATCGGGAGCGAGCTGCTAAGGAACAATCTCTCAGTATCCCCGTTAAGGACCCTACAACTGCTACTAAAGAACTAATTATCGATGTCATCTTAGTTACTCTGTTGTCGAAGTACTCCAACACACCCCTTGCGGCATCAGTTCTCATGGACCAGACAAATTTTGTGTCTCGTGCTCCCATCCAACACTCAGTACCAATGCTGCTGCCAAACAACTCACAAGGGTCATCCAAACGACACCAAAGTCCTTTTTGCATCTCTTTGGACCATAGCTTAACACACAACGTGGATTCCACAGAAGCAAAATACAACATTGAGTTCACCAACCAGAAAAAGTTGATCTGTAGGAATTTTTGCAACACAATGTTCCTCATTTCCTTCACAATCAATATGATGCCCTTGATGTCTTAGAGGGTGGGGATACGGTTCTGGACCAACGTTTCCCTTGAATTGTTTATCTTGGAATGTTTGGGGTCATAAAAACTCCTGTCGTAAACATGTTGTGTGTGTAACTTGACAACGTTGTGCAAATTTGGATGTTTTATTTTTGTAGGAAGTTAAAATTATAGGTTTTCAGTTACAGATGGTTTACAAATCCATCTGGCCTGACAACTTGGCTTTCTAGAGTAATCATGAAGCATGGTGTGGGGGACTAATTTTGTTTTTTGCTCCCAAATGGTGGCCCTTATTTATTAACCATGGTATCGACCCCACCAACCATGTCATATGAGTCCTATTTAATATTGATGGCCGCCCTTTTGGGCTTATAAATATTTATGCCTCGAATGATGCGGCCGAAAGGGTCGATCTGTGGCGGTGGATAGCCAACTCCATCCCGATGCCTACTAGGTAAAAAGTGGAGATTTCAATATGGTTGAGTCACCTAATGATAAATGTGGCCACTTTCCTATGAGGTGGACACCTGGTGAAAGGGAAGTGTGGTACTTCATGCGTAATAAATTCAGATTTTTTGATCCTAATGCATCTCGCTTTCCTGCCTCTAAAGCTTGGTACATGTGGACAAATCTTCGTGGAGGGAAAAATCGCATTCTCAAACAGCTTGACAGGACCATGTTGTTAGCTCAAGATTTCTTTGAGTTTGTTAACATGTATTCTATGCTAGTGGAGGTCATCCTTGACTTTGTCCTTTCGGACCATTCTCCTATACAATATCGTATTTGTTGGCATGATGTGCACCCCTTTTGTCATAAAGGCCAATTATTTCTTAATACTGCCTTGATGCAACATGGCCCCACTATCAATCATATCAAATGGTTTTGGAATTTAATTCCATACCCCAGCCACTATTAGCAGTTTCATCCACCTATGCAAGCCAGCTGGATACAGTGGCAGGAAGAGGCACTAACTCAAACAACTAGATTTCTTAGAATCTACAGCCGACAGCTGGCAAAATTTTGGTGCCGATCATACTCCGCTAACACCTCAGCTCTTAGCCAATCGACGGTGGCACTTCAAAGTGATTCCTTCTTTGAAGCTCTACAACCGTAAGTTGCTACTCTCTGGTAGCAAATCCAAATTGTGAATAACTATAATGCCAGAGGCGCACAGATCTGGGCTCAAATGCATTGGCTCAAGATTGGAGATCAGGTCTCGAAAGAATTCTTTCTTTCTCTCCAAACCAGAAAGCCTTCCCAATAGATCCAAGCTATCATGGATAATGGAGTTCAGATTACAGACCCACAACTTATGTTACAAGCCTTTGTGTGTCATTACAAGCTCGTCTTTCAAGCTCAACCAACCTTTGCATCGGCTCAAGATTGGAGATCGAGTCTTGAAATAATTCTTTCTTTCTCTCTGAACCAAAAATCCTTCCCAATAGATTATAGCTATCATGGACAACGGAGTTCAGATTACAGACCCGCAACTTATGTTGCAAGCCTTTGTGTGTCATTACAAGCTCGTCTTTCAAGCTCAACCACCCTTTGCAGCTCGCCGAGCTACTCTTGATCAATGTTTGGGTGTTGTTCCATGTAAACTATTAGAGGCTCAGAAGGTGATCTGGGATAGAATGCTCACCATTGAAGACCACCATAAATCCATTATGAAAATGGCTAATGATAAAGGGTTGGGATGGGATGGGTTCCCTTGTAAATTTTATAAAGCCCTTTGGGATTCTGTTGGATAAGACCTATTTCAGGTCTATCTTGAAGGATTTCAGAATCAATCCCTATGGCAACACATTAATAAAGGAAACAACAAATTTATCCCTAAGCAAGGATACCCTGAACAAATCACTTGTTAGTGGCTTATTACATTGCTGAATGTCTCCTCTAAAATCATTGCTAAAGCATTAGCTCTGCAATTATGCAATCTTCTGCCTGTTATTATTTAGCTAGAGAAAATAGGATTTATACAAGGATGATTCATTCTGGATAACATCATCACAGTGTCGGAAGGCATGGAATGGGCCCGCAGGTCTAATCAGGAAACCATATTGATCAAGATCGACTTTGAGAAGGATTAAGATTGGATTGAATGGCCATTCATTCTTTCTATGCTTTAAGCCCTTCGTTTTGGACCCATTTTTATTCAATCCGTCAATATGATTTTTGCAGATGCCTCTGCTCAAATTTCTATTAATGGCCTCATCTTGGAGCCTTTTGGGATTTTTTAGTCTATTCGGCAAGGTTGTCCTCTTGCTTCTACACTATATGTGCTCACGGCCAAAGGCTTTGGTTATCTCATACCTCGTGTCAAAGCACAAGGTCTTGTTCGTGGAATCTCCCTACCTGCTGAACCCAACTCACAACTTCTTAATGGGCATTTTGTGGATGATTCTTTCTTACACTTATTGAAGATGAAACCAACATTCGCAATGCTATGCAATGTTTGGATACTTTATGCCTAGCTTTTGGCTCATCCATTCAATGGCTAAAAACCCAGTGTTATCAACAATATTTCCTTCCTGCACTTGACTAGCTTGCCACTTTTGATTGCAAAATCCTGACACATGGTGAGATTTTTAAATTTTTGGGTATTCCTTTTACTTTTCAAGCCTCCCCGGCTGAACTATGGCATTATTTCATTTAACGGGTGGCAAAAAAGTTTGAATATCTGATCACCAGGCCTTTATCCCTAGCTAGCAAGTTCCAAATCTACTCTAAAGTTCTTTCAGCCACACATGTTTACTATTCATTGTGTTGGGTTCTTTCCAAAGCCTCCATTCAAAAGCTGTAAAAACTGCTCAAAGTTTTCTTATGGGATAATGCTTCTACAGGAAAAGGTTTTCATCGGGTAGCCTTAGATATATGTTGTTTGGCTCAAAACTCTGGAGGCCTCGGGCTTATTCACATTCAAGGCCAAGGACAAGCTCTTTGTTCTAAATGGATCATCAAAAGCATTACTGGCTAAGAAGCTTGAAAATTTCTCATACGACACGGTATTGCGGAAGGTTCTCCTTATGGCCACCCTACGTGGAAAGGCTTAGGGTTTGTCAATTTTTTCATCACCCTAGTGCCCATCAAAATTGAAAGCACCTTTGTGCTTAAGAGTATTTGGAGAGCATGGGAATGTGTCAAACCCTAGCTTCTGAGGAAGGGGGATAGCTTTTGTAATGGGATTTCTGGCAACCAATAGTCTCTTTGGTGGTCGTCAATTTTTCAAGCCTAAGATAAATGCGTAGCAAAGGTCCCGAGAATCTCCACTCTCAAATTCTTTAAGTGCGGAATTCACACCATAGGGTACTTCTTCTGTAAAAATGCTCAATCCTAGTCCACTTGGCTAGATTTTCAAGCTCTGTTTTGGCTTTCTAACCAGGATTATGATACTTTTACTACTGTGATCAATTTGAATCTTGACCACATGTTGCATAAGATTATTGTGCATTCCTCTCACCCTTGGTGGACGGATTGAAAGTGGTATGTCGATACCCCATTCTATAACTACAAAGCCAACAAAGGCTATCATTAACTCTCGCCCCATTTTCCCATGGTGGGAAAACTTAATATACATTGGGGTATTCATTCCACACTGTCTACCTAGGGTAGGTGATTTGAAATTTTTTGGACTATATGTGTGGAGCCCAAGATTTTTCATTTCCTTTGGTGTATTCTGCACCAAGGTCTTCCTATTGGGGCTTGTCTTGTTCAAATTAGGATCCCAACTCCCAAATGCCATTTTTGTGGGAATCTGGAAACGATCTTGCATATCTTTTGGTTCTGTCCCAATGATCAACTTGCCTGGAACATAGATCCATTCTTTTTTCTTTCCTTCGTGACCCCACCTCTTCACTTGGTAGTATATCCTTTTGAGAGATAATCCCTAAACGTTTTCTTATGTTCACTTAGATTTGGCATGTTTGTCAAGGGGGAGATTCTGTTTTAGATATGGAAAGAAAGAAATGATTTTTTCTTTGCTAATTCTATAGTTGATCAATATAATTTCTCAGTTTATAATAAATCTATGGTGATCTCTAATGTGCTTCTGTAGATTCAATTTCAAGGCCAACAAGGTGGCACTGGACGTGGATCACCTCCTAGACCTTGCTATGCCACTGGGGGGAAGCCCCGTGCAGTGGTTCCAAGAGTGCCTTTGTCTTCCACTAAGGAATTCCTCACCCTCCTACCAATGGTGGCTGGGCGCAACCGGTCTCAAAATTGTGCGTGTTAAGTCACACTCGCCGCTCCCCCGGGGCCATTATCATCAGCACAATTAATCAATAGCTTGCCGCCGTGGCCAAGGCTCTCTGCCGCAGTCGATTGGCTCGTTAACAGGGCTAGGGACTCACCACCTCGTCAACATGGATGGGCCTCTCCTCACTGTCGTTTCTTCGCACCAGGATTCTTGTAACCCACCGCCACCTTTGCCACCATCAGACAAATTCCCTCGCCTTAGCCTTGTCATTTCTACTCGTGGGGAAGGGGACTCAGAGGAAAATATTGCTACTGGTTGGGAGCTTCCAAATGTTGATAAGGAATCACTTGGTTTGGGGTGGTTGGATGATCAGGATTCGCCCACCTCAGGTATGTTTGTTGATGCCTTTTCATTGTGTTTTTTGTCTGTTTTTAAGTGATGCCTTCTTTTTGTACTCTCCTAGGATAGGCCTAGTTTGACTCTTATTTCTCTAGGCTCAGCCTAGCTTTTTTTTTAATTTTGGGGCGTGCTCTCATACTGACTAAATTTTTTAAGTCATCTTGTATCATATTGAATTGAATTAATATAATATAAGTTCCTTTTCATCAAAAAATATTTGGTTGCTCAAAATGAAGTGAGAGGCTCATTTTGGCAACAATTACATTTTGGTGAACAACTGATTTTAAATTAAAAACAATCTAGGGCTTTATGCCTCACCCATAGGGTTTCAAATTTATTCAAATCTAATGAATTTTATACTTCTTTTAGGGTTTCTTCAAACTCTAATTATCTTTTGCATCATATACATTACTATAAAGGTCAATATTAATGCATATTATAAGGTATTACAATTTGTTGTATTGTCCAAAATCATTGTAAACAACTGTAAGACAAATACTCACATGTATGTATATATAATAAATCAATGAAAACTTAAATCAAATACATATCATAAATTTATCAAGGGTGACATGACTACCACAATTTTGTCAGGAATTTATATCTTAAATTTTCCAAAGTAAGAATAATTATCTTTCAAAATGAATAACACACGCACTAGTTCCATTCTCTTGTAAAGAAAAGCTAAGAGGTTAGGGTTAAGGTTTGGAGAGTAGTTGTTTGCAAAGAAAGTTTGTTTTAATCTATTAACAATGGAATTTGATCAAGTCAATAACTTGACCATATCATTCTCTATTAATAGATGTTGATAAGTGTGCACCGATTGTTGACTTATCCACATTTTAAACTACAAATTTAATATCACAGGTAAATTTTCAAATCATGCATTAGTGTATGGAAATTAAACAAACTAACAACACCCCTTGTGCATACTTTGATGAAGGGAAAGAAGGGTGAATTGTTGAACTATACCTCCTTAATGACACCTTACACCCTTAAAATTTTCATGATCTGAGTAAATTGCGCCTCAAGCAAGGGCTTTGTGGAGATGTTTGTAAGCTAATTTTTTGTTTGAAAAAACTTAAGATCAACAACCTTGTCTTGGATTAGCTTCTAAATATAACACATCTCTATTTTAATGTGCTTTGTGCGTTGGTGATCACTGGGTCACAAGAGATGTGGATGGCAATCTAATTATCGCACCAAAGCACTGCAAGTCAGATATATGGAAACTAGAATTTAGAAAAACATGCTTCATACCCACATTGACTCATTTCCTATAGCAATAAACCCATTATACTTCAATTCTATGGTAGAAAAAGCAATTTAAATGTTCTTTTTATATGGCCAAGTCATGGGACATGCCCTAAGATGGTGGCTATATCACCTAATTTACTTGTGATCGTCTAGATCTCCTACCCAATCACTATCTAAATAGTGCGTAGCTTTTGTTTTAGAAAAAAGTATGATTATTTTCTTCTTACCCCTAAGGTGTAACCAAAACTGAAGGTTGACCCAACTAACTTGTACTCAACGCTATAATTAGTAGTACCACATATATACCGAAGAATGCATTTTGTGGGTTGATAGTGTCTTTCATAGGGATCTTGATAATAGCGCGATACAAGATTCACATTAAAATAAATATCAGGATATGTATGAGTTCAGTAGAAAATAAATCCAATTAACTTCTTATAGAGTTTCCTGTCAACTAAAGGAGTCGAACATTTGCTCGAAAGCACAACCCTTAATTGTAAAGGAGTTAGTGTAAAGTTGTATTTTTATGTGTTGAAGCAATAGAGAATGTCTCGAGCATATTTGGATTGATGGATGAAAAAACATTGATCATACTATAAAATTTGAATACATGTGAAAAAATATAAAAAAACCCAAATCAGTCATCTCAAAAGACTTCTTCAAACATGCTTTAGAATCTTCAATCTATTTTTTGGAAGCTCCTATGATGATTAAGTCGTCAACATAGAGGTCCAAAATGAATAGCTTTACATCTACTTTCTTAGTGTATATTGTATGCTTAGAGGAACAGTAGGCAAAACTAGAATTGAAAAGAAACACGTCAATATTTTCATATCAATCTCGAAGATCTTGTGTCAATTCGTACAAGTAATTTCAATCTTTAAATGTAATTAGAGTTTTCACTATGAATGGACCTCGAAGGTTAGGACATGTAGATTTATTCTTACAAATCACCATACAAGAAGGAACTTTTAACATCTATCTAGTGGACTTTCCATCCCTTTGTTCTAAACAAGGAGAGTACTAGAAAAACAAAATTCATATTTGTAGTTGGAGTAAAGGTTTAGTGGTAATCAACACCTTCAACCTATGAAATACCTTTTGTTGCAAGTCGGGATTTGTACATGTTAATGGACCCATCTGCTGCATATTTGGTTTGGTGCACCCAATTGCAACTCACTATTTTTCTTCCTTTTGAAAGTGGAAGCATATCTCAATGTTGTTCATATTAAAAAAATAATTCCTTTGGCCACATACATATGTAATTTAAGATGCTTAGAAGCTTTATAAAAAGTCTCAACATCTTACGTTACTACCAATTATGTCAAATGTATAACACCATACTAATGTTGGGATCTCGTATTCATTGAATGTAGAGGATATCCTATCAAGGCAGTAACCTCTCTGTGCATTGTGCGGACCCATTTTATTTTAGGTTATGTAGGCTAAGTGAGTGCATTCAAAATTTCCTCTAGCATTGGCAGTAGAGGTATAAGTTTTCCCACCTGCAGCTCATCATCTGAACTATAAGAACTCAATGAATGGGAGTTTTCAAAGCTACCATGTTCATCATAAAGAAATTTCAATATTGATTTCCAACTCAAAAAAGGCAATGGAGGAGGTGTATGTTATGGGTCATAAGCTTGTGATTATTCATTAAACACTACATCTCGTCAAGAAAATTTTTACTGGTTCGTGGAACTAGAAGAAAATATGCCTTTACATCTTCATAGTGACGAATAGGTATGCAAGAGATTCCCTTCCTTTTCATTGTTTTTTCTTTATCATCTAGGATATGTTCCCATGTATTACATCCAAAAACCTGAAGTCAAAAATATCAAGATTAAAGTTAGATAATTTTTATTTTGGTTTCATATCAACCATTAGAGAACATGAAGTGTGATTTTGAATTTGGTTTATACACATAATAGCTTTTTCCCAATAACTAAGGAGGAAGATCTTTGGAATGTTGCATACAACTAGTCATTTCCTTGAGAGTGTATTTTTATGCTCAGCTACGCCAATCTATTGGGGGTTGTAAGGCACGATGTGTTAAAGTTGAATGCTTACTTGCTCAAAAAAGGTATGCATCTAGCTATAAAAAAATCTCCTTCATTTTAACTTCTAAGATGCTTTATTTTTCACTTAGATAGGTTCTCCATAAGGGCCTTTAAAAATTTGAATTGATTAAAGACTTCACTTTTGTTTCAAAAAGTAGACCCAAGTTATATGAGATAATTCATCAATGAAAGTAAGTGCATATGTTTCTAAAAAAGAAACATAGGGAAATTACATGAGGTCACTATGAACCAACTTCAATTTATTACAAGCTCCCCAAATTTTGCCTTTGTAAATGGATCCATGTGTTTTTTTCTAAGTACACATCCTGAATAAAATCCATACATGAAGGAAACCTTTGGAAACCCAACAATCATGTTGTGTTTATTTAGAGTTTGGAATGAGAGATAGTTAAGATGACCACAACACTTTTGTCAAAATTTACTTAATCTATTTGCATTAGAAAGCATGACTTGTGGTGAAGGTTGATTAAACACAAAGTGGACAAAATTATATAATTTGGATTGATAATCAACCTTATTAGTGGCTACAATAGCATATCGGTCTTTAACTTGTATGACAACAACATTGTTGATGATAAAATAAATAGTTTTACCTTCACCTAAATGAGTTATATGATCAATTGATAGTAAGTTTGCAAATAAAATTGGAATGTGGAGAACTTTATTAAACATGTCATTTTCCATCGCAATAGACTGTTTGTCTTATAGTTAAGAGGAATTTTGTTTCCTACAAAAAGTATTTTGTACTACTGTCTCTAAGAGTTTGAAATAGAGAAACCCAATTTTCCATGTGGCTTAAGGCCCCTGAATCTAAAATCCATTAATTGTTATAGAAAGAGTAACACCTATCTTAGAGGGAGGAAGTTGCATTTTTTATCTTTGCTTTCCAGTATGCCATTTTCTTGAAATAATGATGTTCAACATTGTCTAGTTTACCACAATAGTTTCAATATGATCGATCAACTTTGGATTTCCATTTCCATAAATTCCTTTGTCTTTGTCTTGAATTTAGGTGGATTTTTTCTTTGTTGATTGATTTCCCTTAGGCTTAGGATGTGTATTAGGTTTGTCCTAGGTAGAGACCTTGACTTCATCAATGCTAAGTTTTTGTCTTGCATTAGATTCATTGACTATTGATGCATGTCACTTAGTACCTCAAGGTTAGAAATCACTAATAAAAATCAGCTTTCACTATTCTCCCTAAATTTGCTCATGGAACTTAGAGCAAAATCACCCAAAGAATCTTGTTTCTTGTAGTAGTATGAGATAAATTTGAGTATCAACAACCCAGTTTAGACAAAATTTTCATAGTCATTGTATCATAATACTTTATGCCCATATCTTCAACAAGGATAAGTTTCAAGCATTTTATCTTAGTGATGAAATCCTCAACTTGAGGAAAGTTGTTTGGGCTTAGAGTTAAAAGATCGATTTCTATTTGGAATGCTGATATCTTACAATGTTTACCAAAGAATATTTCTAATTTATTCCAACTTGTATAAGGATCCATATCACCATAAAAGTGAAATTTTAGTTCAGGAGACGTTAATTGACCTAAAATACTATTGGTGAAATGTTTTGTATAAAGAAAAATGTAAGATTTCAACAACACACAATGAGACAAAAGTCTCTCATCTATTGTATGGGAAGGCTCCCTTTATTAAAAATAGGAATACTATAAAGAATATTTATAACATTCATAATCAAAATTTCATATTGCGGTTGATATATTATAGTTTGAGATTTTACTAAAGAGAGGGAGAAAAAAAGCTCTGTATTCATTTCTCAATCAAGAAATATAAAAGTGTTCAAGAAAATTGTGTTTTTGATCTTACTTTGATTTCATTTATTGGGTTTTTGGTGGCCACTGTGGGTGATGATTCTAAGAAATGACACTCATCTAACATATCATCACACTATAAAACTTTCCACTTTAGCTATTGATATAATCCTAAACTATGTTTACGTCCTCATTTATATCTATGTTGCATATACTCTTTTATTATGGTATAAATAGTGATTTGTGAATTTAATAATGTGATTTAATGATTTTACTACGTGGTTTTACCTATGAAGGAATCCAATTTTATATGAAATACTTACAAGAATCAAAGGAGGACACACTCAGTATATTTTATGCATCCTATACCATATGTTTTGTAGTTTGTTCACTAGCCCACAGTGTCTAAACAAATCTTGTACAACCACTGACTGAACATCTTGTAGCATTTTTTCCTGTAGCATATGTTATTGTAGCATCAGATATTACAACATATGTTAGTAGTGAGTTGGCAAGTTTGGGAGTTGAAGATTCCTTCCATGAATTAAGTAACTAAATTGATTCCTTGAATCTAAAGATGGACAAATAAACATTACATCTTCTCATTGAATTATTGTTAAAACTTATTATTGTTGTAAATTTTATTAAAGTTGGAAAACCATGTGATTTAGACGTAACTACTAGATTCTATGGAATACTTGAATAACCAACTGTCCCCTATGTAAGGAGTATAGTTTGCATTGGAATAGTATTCACGAGTTAGGAGTCAATAGTTGTGAGTGAAATAATAAGTTAGAAAGTGCGAGTACGATAGTTTTGTAATGTTGTCATAGTATATTTGTTGATGAGATAACTCCAGTTGCAGTAACTATCTTGTCTTAAGGAGAGTAGGAGTCAATTTTCATTCTTACAGAGGTAGGACCCACTCGTGCGGATTGGTAGACTAATTTCTCATCCATTAGATTAGATTTCATTAAGTATCATGTGTGTGTGTTGTTCAGGTTATTTGAATTCATCATATTAATCTTGGTTTACATATTCCAATTTATGTATACACATTATTTTTCTATTAGTTTGGTTCATTAAGTTTTGGAAGCTTCCAACATAACAATGTAATTCAATTTCAAAATAAGTTAGATTTACTTTCCTACAATTTACTTCCCTATAAGTGTGATTTCAATTCAATTCAGTTCCCTTCTACAAGTGTGTTGCAATTACCAAAAAAATAGGACTCAACATTCAAGAAAGACTAGTGCCACACATACAATTTCGTTACCTTATCAAACTTAACACACCCAGGTTGACAATTTAATGAAGTAACATATTTGTAGAGTTGGGTGGTTACCCTTTGGAAACGAATCTGACAGTATGTATACAATTCCATTAGTCTAAACAACATGATAATTCTACTCAACATTTTTGGAACCATTTTCAGGGAAGGTGTCGAGTAATAGGATTTTAAGAATGTTGATTTAAATTTATAGCTTTCCTAGATTAATTTACTGCTTTCCTAGAGTAAATTTCCTTTCTGCAATTAGAAACTAAAAAATTAAGAAGTTTCACCTTTCATTGTAGGGATAATCCGTGTAAGCTCACATGACATGTCTTGTCTCTGCATGATATAGTACTAAATAGGAAAAAAATATAATAAAAAGAGAGACTAACTTTGTGCAGGCAAGAGTGAATGCCTGGAAAAATAAAGTTGGGGAAGTTTCAATTTCTAATGGCATGGAGATAGAAAGGATGATTGATGTATATCAGGAGATATCAATGCTTAAGGCCATGATCAAAAAACTTTAGAAGATGTCCAATAGGCCGCAAGCCCCAAATAGCATAACCAAAGAAGGGAATAGACATAGAAATAAAGAATTAGTTGTACTTTCTCGTAAAAACCAGCCTATAATAACTTCAACTATAGAAATAAATGTCCTTGTTGATAAACAAAAACAACCCGCGTCTATTTATAGTGCACTTAATGAGCAATCTATAACATTCTCTCTAGTTATTAATGATGAAGAACTTTGACATGAAACCATTAATGAAGAAAAGTAACCTACAAAGTTTCCAATAAAGAAATATATGGAACTAAATGTGCAACAATTCCGTGTGTATATATTGAAGAGAGCCGACCTACAAAAACGGAAATGTATGCACATATTGGTACAAATATTTTCGCAACTTCCTTTGCATTTATTGGTGAAGAGCACCAAATTGTAGTAACCTCTCCAACTCTTAATAAATAAGATTGATATGCACTAGTTTGTATTACATGATTGAGTGAGAATAAAATATATGCAATAATGGATCCTATGTATATTAGTAAGGAAGATCAATCTACAATATCAATAGTTACATCAATAACAACATTTGAATCTATTGGCCAACTTACAACAATGGGTATTATGTTTTTTTGCTATAGAAAACTATATACCTATTTATAAACAAGAGAATCATGCAACATGTGGCATCACGCATGTTGTAAGAAATACAAAATTTGCAAAAAACAAATTCTACATTCGTGCCTACAAAAATGCCTACATTTATTAATAAGGAGGGAATATATGTAGAAAAAGTTCCCATAAAATGTTTGTGACCATAGTTGTTGAGATCTCAAATTTTCTTGGAGAGAAAATTGGACCTCTAACAATAAGAAATTACACTCTTGGTGAGGAAGAAAATCAACTCGTAGCTTGATTCATCCACTTTTGTGTCCGCTGGTAAAACATCACATGTAATAATAGATATTATGTATGTCACACACTGCTACAAGCATGGAGTTAATATGAAAACAACATGTTGAAGATGCTTTGAAGGGGGGTAAAAATCGAGAAAATTGGTTCAAAAATGAAGAATTTGAAGTCAGTGAAACAAGGAAAATGGGCTTATCTTAGGGAGCTTCGCCCCTCGACCCCACCCTATATTGTGATATGGAACTTACCTATAACACTGATCCTGGACCTCATAAGGACTCCACACCTTGACCTCATTGGGGGATGCCACCCCCTGACCCTTGCTTCCACTTTTGCGGACCAATAAAAATTGATGGGGATTCGTGCTTGCTGGAAATGATATTTTAAAAACCTCTCTACCTAAAAAATACAATCTATATGTATTTATTTCTCCAACATTAGAGTTGTCAACAAAATTCCATCTCGTGACTGAATGTAAACACATGAAATAGGACATGAGAACCAATAGGTTCTTGCTATATAGCAATATGCAGGAAGGGAAAGTTCTTCAAGCACATTTTAAAGAGTACTTTATTGCTTCTCACCTTGATGATTGTAAGTAGAAGATTAGACATATGTGTCAATACAGTTAGTTGTAGGAAGGTAGTACAAAGACGGCGACACAAGATTGAAAAAGAAAATAAAAATTACTATATACATCTCAGATGGGAATTCAGTTGTCAATACAAGACAAACCACATATACCATGGTTATTTAATTTCAAATCTTTTGGTTATGCTGTTCATTTTTATCATACTGATACACTTCATTACATATAACATCCATCTCAAAATTTTATTAAAGCATTACTGACAACCACGTGTCTGTTGGTCCTTATATCAAGGTTATTCGTAGCAAACACCACCCCAAGATTGATAGCCACCACAAAGGTTGGGTTTCAACAAACCATCACAATTTTTCTAGTCCAAAATACCCAATAACATAACCCAACCTTTAGGATGAAAGAGAATTATCAAACTATTCATTAACATGTTTGGCTATCAAAATATATTGGCTTAGTTGTGCGGCTAAGAGTTGATGGGTTAATCTTTCTTAACACACTTACATTTTATGCTCAGCCTTCAGGTTAAAAATAAATAATGCTAATATTCTCTTTCTCAAACTCGCACATAAAAATTAGCAAAAAATTAGCTTAACTAGCTTGTAATAATAAAATTATCGCATTCCCATCTATTGTATCCGACCCACATTCAATGATTGTAGTACACTACACCATGAATTAATCATAATAAATAGATTTCCTCGAGGAAGTTTTTCAACCACAAACAAATCATCATCAATAATGAGTTGATCCTTGATCTTCCTCCATTCATAAATTAGGTGTACTATTAATAATTCATGTTCATAAATAACTAGATTTTGTACATATTTTTTATTTTAAAGATAAAATTTACAAATTTCTATCTCTACATGCTTCATAGATTCATGGGACTAGTGGCATAGTACTAAATCTCACCCACCAATGCTTGATTTAAATTTTTGTATGCCTGCAACAACTAATGGCCAAACCTGTAACAAGTACAAGGCTACCTTGTAGCAACTAAGGGCCAACCCATAACAACTGTAGTCAATTTTGTAACAACCACAATCCTGACACAACCTTGTTATAAGAAAAAAAGGTGTAGCCTATAACCACTATGACCACTTTCTATATACTATTTTACAAAAACTAATACTATCAAGATGAGGCGGTCCCTAAAATAACATAATTAGTAGCCATATATTGAGAAACTTGTTCATTTCATTCACATTACTATTATCCAACCTTGAATGGAGGTAAAATAAATTTGTGGATGCAAATCCAAGAACAATAACCAAGACAAAAAGGCAAGGAAATGAAATCTAAATAAATTGGAGTGCCACAATCCAAGAAAATCCAAGGTAACAAGAAAAGGACACAAAATCCAAAGAAGCAGTATCAACACCACACCCTCCCATACTATTGATTGGGTAGATTGATGCTACAAATTTGTATGAGTTATCAAAACAACTACTCGAACACTGAAAAACTAACACTAGGCTTCACCATAATAGTTCTCCCACAGGAGAGACTGTCAACATACCTAAAAGTGTCAAAAATACAGATCTAAAATCTCTCAACAAACAAGAGAGATATATATTTGGCACTTTATAATTGAGTGCATGGTACAATAATGAAATTTTACAATTTTAGTGTGTTTCTCAAAATAAATAGTTCCAATAGAAAAAGCACAAAAAATAAGCATTTTAAAAAAAAATGGCACTCAATTACGAGTTGCCTATCAAAAGTTACAATATTATTACTTTGTGCTTTAATATTTATTTTTAAAAACATAAAATGTCTTTTTCCTTCACTCTTCCTCATTTTCCTTTTCTAGAAAAAACTTTCCAATTTTGGATCTACAAAAATGAAAGAAGAAAAAAAACCCAGTACTGAACGTGAAAAACCCATAAATTGTTTTCCTAGATTTTCTGCTTCACCGACACAAATTTCTAAAATCCTTAAGGATAGCATAGATCTACAAAATCCTCAAATCCTCCACACACAAGACCTCTACAAAGCGGAAGAAAAACCCCATTACCAAAAAAAAAAAACCCAGAAAGTGTTTCTCTGGACTTTCTACCTCCCCGAAAAAGATTTCCCCACGGCATGGATATATAAGATTTCCACTTCCTTGCGAAACAAAAACTATACAAAGTGGAAGAAAAAACCCAACAAAAAACCCAAAAACTATTTTTCTGGATTTTCTAGTTCCTCGGTAAGGATTTCCCCCAGCACAAATTTGAAAGATGTCTAGATTCTCGCCAAATAGAAATGTTATAAAGCAGAAGAAAAAAAACCCGCTACTAAAAGCGCAAAATCTAGAAAGAATTTTTTCTAGACTTTCTACTTCTGCAGAAAATATTTCTTCCCCTAATACGGATTTCAAAGCGGATTTGTACATGTTTGTGTCCGCCTCTACAAAACCAAAACAAATTGTCTCCTTCAATGGCCAAGTTTATAGTTGTTTATGGGGTTTTTTCACCTTCCAAATCCAATAGAGACCTTTGTTTTGAGTAAAAATGGAAGTTGCAACAAAGTGCAAACAAATTCCAAAATATATGGAAACAAGTAAACCCTTGCTTGCAAAAAAAACTTACATATGGATGTCTACATCATCTACCACTCTGATACCATGAAAGGAACGATAAGAGGATTTTTCTAAGCTGCGAAGATCTCAAATGATAATAGCACACACATTAGATTTTCCAAACAGAAGAATGTACCTATAAGAGGAGGGAAATGCAACTACTACCTAGATTAGTGGTGAAGAACTTCCACTAATTAATACTGGTAGTTAAGTTAACTCCATACAACTGGTAAGCTAGCTCCACATAACTAGTACACCTAAGAAAGCTAACCCAACAAGTGTAGGGCTAACATAAGTGCAAGAATTATTCTAATAAACAAATAAAAGGATAAATAATAACCTACACTAACACAATGTACCTTTCTAGCATAGGTAATCAATTGTTTGGTAATTTTCACTACATTCTTGATGCTTATATAGATTAATAACCAATTTATTTTTTCATTAATATATTTCATGTTGTGTGCATTGAAATCTTGTATCTAAAACACCAGCTAAATTTTGTTGGTTTTACAATTATCTAGTATTTATTATCTAAGGAAATAAACATATCCCTCCTAAAACGAGCCTAAATAGCTAATTTCAATTTTGATATTTTAGATCTAAAATTTGTTGTCAAGTCTATAAGTGCATGATGATGTTTTCTATGAAAGCTCTTAGATTGGTAAAACAAATTAATTGTAAGAATCTCTTAGTTATATTTTTCTTTACACTCGAGCACGTTCACCAACATGCTACATGATAGCATATGGGAAGCTGACATTCTTTGATGGATTATTCTTAAGCGGCTTCACATCATCTACATGGTATTCAAAACAAAATCTTATAACATGATGGGTACACACAACAAGGGGAGTTATCCTCAATTATTGGCCATTGTCTCGCAAAAGAATACTATTCTGATGCACTTCATTGATTTGGTGTAAGATTTAACTTGATCGTTGGAAAAATGGGTATAATAGTCATGTATTAATGATTTTATCAGGATTTCATTCCTTGTCAACAATTATCCCTTTCCATTCCATGCCTATGGAAAACGTTATACAACACATGTTGGGAATCCTGACTGTGGAAGAGTGCTATGATTCAATAACAAACCAAATCATGCAAATACAAAACTAGACAATTCCCTAAAATCTACATCAATTGAAGTATAAATTAGAAAATCCAAATCAAAACAAAGTACACACACATAACACAACATGTACCATGGTTCTCCCAATGTGGGCTACATCCACCAAATATAGAGATCTCAATATATATAATAAACAACAGTACAAATCAACTCTTCCCACAAGAGTACAATGCATCTCTCCAAGAGTATCTCCTCCTCCAGATCTCTAAATGGATCTACATGAGTGCTCTATAATCGTGCCTCCACACCACCACCATATCTCACATAACTAGGAACTGCTATATCTTTGAACTGTAACCAAACTCTCCCTTGAATCTGTAAACAAGACCTCTCAAACGGGTCTACCAATATGCAACCATAACTATGCACCAAGAAGTAAGTCTCTCTCGCACCACTACATCAACCTGTGCAAACAAGAAAACAACCTCCTCTACAATATCTAGATACTATACAAAGCTACAATACTAGATTCCTATGGATCAACAATACAACATGATCCCATGGATCTACAATACAAGATCTCACAACAACCTTTGGATCTACAAGAAGAAACCATATGTGTTTTATATACTATGCAATCCATTACATTGAGACAGAACAATAAAAAGGAAATACAGTAGAAGACATTACCCTCTTCTCACCATTCAGATGTACCTGTAATTTCCTTAAGTCCTACTTCTCTCCATGGAAGCTATGTCTTCATGGAATATTTTTCTTCTTTTTCTTCTTCTTCATCCTCTTAACCAAGTAGAATCAACATTCTTCTAACCCTAGTTTTCTAGCTTATATAAGCATATACAAACTTAGGGCATCTTAACTATACATTTACAACCTTTTGATCACCTTTAAATCTAAGGTTGGATCTAATCCCACGTCTAAAAAAAAACATAAATGAACAGGTAACCGGTGTCGGTTCTATGACTGATGTTGGTTCCCTAACTGATGTCGGTTCCTCCCAGGTGACTAATGTCGGCTCCCAACCGACGTCGATTACCGTGTAAACTTGCAAGTTTGTAAATCACGTTATCTGTGAAGCAATTTAGGTCCACAACTCAACAACAGATATGGTTAAATTAATAGTTATAGTTAGTTTTGGTACAACTTCTTTTTAACATCTCCGCCATGTTTTCAATTATGGAAAATTAAAAAATAATAATAATAAAATAAAAACATCAAACAATGAAAACCCTTTGGCATTGTTGATAGTTTTGGGTTAGAAATCAATTTTTTGACTAGACAAAACTGAATTAAAACGGGCCAAAGCGGGAAACCAACTTGTTAGCCACTCAGGAGTAAAAATTGTATTATCAACAAACAAAACAAAGAGCAATTTTTTATGTCCTCTGATTTTTGCAGTTATTTCTCATTCGTTGCTTACCCTTATAACTTATATTTGTCTTTGCTTGTTTATCACATGTGATCTGGGACTAGGGTCTTGTAGAAACAACATGTTTGATGCAATTGATAAGGATTACTAATTTTAAGGAAGTGGTCAGATTCATGTTTTCATGTTTCCTCTTTCTACTTCCCCTCTTACAGATTGCTCACATTCATTTTCTGACTACATATCCATGTTCTTACCTTGTATATACGGTCTTGTCTTATCTTGGTTTAATGGCTCTAGGTTCCAAATTTTTTACCCGCAGCCACTACTACCTCATTTTAAGAAAAAAACCACTTATATACTTTGACCTTGCAACTTTTACCATTAGTTTTTTCTTAGTTCTATATGCATTGCCTTTGTATTTGCTCCTTATCATCTTACAAACCTATTTGTACTTAATAGTCATCTCAGAGATGATATTTCAACACCATGGGGGATGTTTTCTATTTTCATGTCTATTTAGTTGATTATCGTTTCCCCCATCTCATAGATATTTTTTGAATTCACTTATTCATGGTTTCATTAATTGTGATAGTCCTTTCTTTATTTTCATCTAGCCTACATGTTCTTTTGATTAGTTGGTATTTTTTATTATTGACATATACAATTAATCACATTTAATTGGAGGACATCGTGTTACCAAATACGCACAGCTACCACACACATTATATGTAGTATCACGGGGTTTTTTCTAGTAAACCATTGTAAGTCAAGGTAATTGCATTATGTTTCTCTAGTTATTCATTATTTTTATCTTACATATGAATAATATGCAACTAAATTTCTTTACCCAATTCAAATAGTTATTAGCAAACACCTACGCCCTTGTTTATAGCACTTGAATATCTTATTTACTCACCATCCCTCAACTGTGTATAGCCCTTCCATGTTTCTAAGTGTTCAATTTCTATACCCACATTTGTAGCACTCAAATCCCTGGTCACGTGAGATGTTAATCTTTTACACACATCCACCCCTCTCAATACTCCTCACTTTTAGCCCATAACTTCACTTGAGGATTTGTGTCAATACTAAGTTGAGGGGAAGGACGGTCAATAAAAAAAATTATTTCCTTGGGTTTCACTATCATACAAAGTAGAGTCATCTTCATCTAAATAAGAATTGAGACTTGGTTTGTTTCATTAATAAATTATTAGATACTACAAGAATAAGGAACACTTGTGTATTACCGCGGGAAGGCAAAGTCATGTTACTTGTAGAAGTAAGAGAAGGAGACATGTGCTCCGTTGTGGAAAAAGAAGAGTTGCAATAAACAAAAAATAAAAGTAATAAAATTTCACATTCCAACATAAACCCACAACAGAGGATAATGAATACAATTTCTAGAATATATTATAGGCTAGTTAAGCGTGCCAGCCCCAAAGTAGTTCTGGGATGGGTGACCTCCCGGGAAAATTCCCAGTGTCACTTCCTCCTAATGTTGTTGGGCCTGATTGGGTGTATACCCGGCTCCATCGTGCGGGAGGGTATTGGCGTAGCAACTGATTAACACGATGAGATCCCTCTCCACCATAAGTTCGAGCTTTTGGTGTGACAGCAATTCGTGTAGCTCTGATACCATGAAAGAGGGTTTAAAACCCGCAAGTGAGGATCACGAGGGACAACGTGCACATCAACGGGCATGCGAATGGTAGCGTGAAGAGATCTTGGGAGGAACGAGCATCAACCGAATGTGCATGCAAAGATTTGAAACATGGGCAGAACCTAGTTAAGCCATAAACTCTCCTCTATCTCATAGATCAAATGGGGTGTACATATAGGAGGTGTTGAGTAACCCCCAGTGCTGTAATCATGACAACTCGAGTAGAGAGGTGGAGTTACATTCCCAGAATAGAAGTGTTACTCCCAATGACACATACGACACACTGATACGTAAGAGAATTTCATAATGAACCCCTAAATGACAGTGGACCTACAATCTCACCTAAGTGAGATGACTCACCTAATGATGTGAAAAATACACACACCATAGTTACATGGTTACATGAGGATATAAACACATTAAGTTAGGCGGTGTGACGAGTATGAGAAATGGTCCTCGTCTAATGTATCATCAAACTTTAAACCTTTCCAATTTGAATATTGTTATAATCCTGAACTATGCTTCATCCTCATTTTTATCCATGTTACATATTTTTTTTTGTTATGGTATAAATAATGATTTTTTAATAAAATAAGATAATGTAATGATCATACTAAGTGGTTTTACTGATTAAGGAATTAAAGGTTATATGATATACTTGCAGGAATCAAAGGAAACACTCAATATGTTTGATGCATCCTATACCATCTATTATGTAGCTTGTTTTCTAGCCTATAACATCTAGATAGATCCTGTAGTCACTGGTCGAACTTCCTGTAGCATCTATAATTGTAGCATTTGCTGGCAATGAGTTGGTAGTTTTGCGAGTTGAAGTTTCCTTCCAAAAATTAAGGAACTAAAATGGTTCCTTAAATCTAAGGATGGACAAATAAACATTACATTCTCTTATTACATTATTATTGTAGCTTAAATTTTTTTATTGCAAATTATTATTGTTGCAAAGTTTATTATATTTAGAGAACCAATTGTTTCCCCCATATAAGGAGTAGAGTTTGGATTGAAAAAGTAGTTAGTAGTCAATAGTAATGAGTGAAAAAATAAGTTAAAAAAGTGTGAGTATGATAGTTTTGTAATACTTCCTAGCAAATTTATCAATAAGATAATTCCAGTTGCAGTAAATTACTTGTCTTAAGTAGGAGAGGAGTCAATCTCCAATCTTACCGAGGCAAGGCCCACTCATGCATATTGGTAGAGTGATTTCTCATTTGTTAGATTAAATTTCATTATGTATTATTTGTATATATTTCATGTTATTTGAATTCAACATATTAATATCAGTTTTCCTATTCCAATTTTTGCATACACATGATATGTCTGTGAGTTTGGTTCATTTCATTTGGGAAGCTTCCAACACAACATTGTAATTCAATTTTGGAATAGGTTAGATTTACTTTCTTATTAATGTGATTTCAAATCAAGGCATTTCTCTTCTACAAGTGTGTTTCAATTACACAACGATTAAGACCCAACATTCAAGAGAGACTAGTGTCGTACATATAGTGTCATCACCTTGTCAAGATTAATGCACTCGGGTCGATAATTTAATTAAGAGACATATTTATAGAGCTAGGAAATTACCCTTTAGAACCAAATCTAAAGGGATGTATGCAAGTGCATCAGTATAAAGAGAGAAATAATTCTGCTCAATAGTGGGGCTATCACAAAACTCATGTTGAGTGAGACCGATTTGGGCCTCGTGCCACTGTGTGGAACAAAGTTTGAAACATACTTGATCACCTCATTTCCCGTCATGAAAATTTGGAACCGTTGCCATAAGTTTTAACGGGCATTCCAACGTGTGATGGGGTGATGCCAAGGGGAATGCTGAATTTAGGAAAAGACGCAATGAATCGATTGGGATTTGAGTGGTGACTAAGAAAAATGAATTATCTTAAATTAGTTATGTCATTAATGATAAAGCAGAGCACAAGCCATATGCCTACATGGTCATGTCATTGAGACCGAATAAAAAATAATTGGAGTAAGACACAATTTAGCTTATGAGGGCAATGTGGGACATGTCTTGGAGCAATTTTTGAATAAGGTTTAGTCAAGAAAAGACTAAGAACATTTTTTAACTAAGACCAGATTTAACAAAAATAGAAGAAAATGTTAATCCCTAATTACAGAGTCACATATGATGAGTAAATGCTAAAGTACAGATTTCACACAAGTAATAAGCTAATGGAATATAAAACCCTAAGTGCAAGAGAGGGAAAGAATAACTTAGCTGATTTCATGTTATTCCTAGAATTGATCTAGATTAGAAGATTGATGAATAGGAAGGGAAGATTTTCGTAATTATAGGAACTATTGGATAATCCTAGACCAGGGTGCCTGGACTAGGTCAGGGGCACCTAGGCCCTAGAGTCTATTACTGGGCGCCTGTGACTGCGCATGAGCTTGGAACCTAATTTTTCTAGTGTCACACAAGTGTCGTTGATGGTCATTGTTGGTTTCTTGTATGTCGTTGGATGATTGTCGAATGCACATGTAACCTGCAAAGAGATGTCCACCTACAAAATCCTCAAACTACATCAAATCCCAAAAAGAAAAGATGCAATATGGGGAGTTGGATTAACACTAACGGTCACCCGACTGAGTGAACTTATGACTGAGCGTTGCACTCCATCTCAGAATCCATCTAGAATCATGCCCTAGGAAGCCCTTGTGCAAGTTCAATTGATAGCAGGCAATAACTAGATGTACCAATGTAGATAGATGTGTGGATGGGAAAATGGACTTCCCCTTCCTATGAAGTCTATGCAGAAAATACAATCCCTTGTCCCTTGAATGAGTGTTATATGGATGCCTTTGATGCTTTTAGAATGCCTTTGGATGTAACCTTAGGTGATGATAATAGATGCTTAGAGCTTGGTCTTTTATTTTTGTCACATAGCTTTGTATTTATATGAATTACTTAGTTGAATTTCGTAATTGACAATTGAAAGGTTGACCCATAAGAAAATAAGATGCCCAAAACATAAAAGAATCCCAAAAAGAGCGAGTAAAGTGGAGAGAGGTTGAGGGCGCCTAGGCGTTGGCGTCCTGCCTAGGCGCTGGCGTCCAAATCCATAACAAATAAGAAATCACAAAGAGGAAGATGCAAATGAATTAATTCCAATACTCAACACATGAAATTAATCAATAGCTGAATCGACTAAATTAGATCTCATAGGAGGTGTACAAATAAAAGAATAATGTGTAACTTCCCCTAGACTAGTGGTCAATGACCAAGAATAGGAGTGTAACTCTCATACTCAGAATAATTGGTCAAGAGTAAGTGGACTATGACATATAACATTTATGACAGTCAAATATAACTCCAATGACACCTATGACACTAAAATGACACCTAAGAAATCTAATCCATGAGTGTAGTAAAAACCCATGTGTAGTGATAACCAAATAATTAAACAAATAGAAGGAAGATAATATCCTGAAAAACATGATTTGAGCTTTAAGTGTTAGGGCTAAGCCGAGAAATGAAGACCAATCCATGCCAAGGAAGATAGATTTGTGCATCGAGTTGGGTGTCAAGTTGGACCACAAGTGAGGAGCCAAGACAACCAAGATTTGTAATTAAGGTATGTGCATGCAAAGTCCAAGATAGGAAAGAATCTGAAAGGAGCCACAAATAAGGCACTCCACCCAAACAAACACTAGGTCCAAACACCCTAAAAAATCAAGGTTTTTGAGATTTTTTAGAAAACACCCTAGAATTTTGTAAACCTTATCAATATCACCTCAAACTACATTGGAAAACCTTTAATAATTAAAGTAACGTCCTTTGTATATAACCCCAATAACAATTATTGATACGTGTCAATTCAAAATAAAATTTGCAATATGTAAAATAGAGAAATGTATACCAAACTTACTATGATACCATATTGAAGTGCACGAGGATTTGGGATCATTGAATGCATTATGTAGTTGCAGGAATCGATAAATCATAAAGAGGAATATGTAAATGAATTAATTCCAATATTCAACACATGAAACAAATCAATAATTGAATCAATTGAATTATCTCTTAAGGGAGGTATACAAATTGGAGAGTGATGTGTAACTTCCCCTCTAATAGTGGTCAAAGACCAAGAATAGGTGAGTAACTCCCATACCTAGAATAACTAGTCAAGAGTAACTCCTCTGACATATGACATCTATGAAAGTCAAATGCAACTCCTATGGCACATGATAGTCAAATGACACGTAAGCAAGCTAGTTCATGAGTGTAGAAAAAATCCATATGTGTAGGAATAAAAAATAACCAAGTAAATAAACAAATACAAGGAAATAAATATTCTACGCTAACATGGGCTTAATACCATAGATTGCGAAAAAATCCAATTACATTCGAGAAAATCCATGTTAAAATCTTCCTATCCAACTATTATCAAAAGTACATAATGAAGGAGAAAATAGGATTTTCCTACAAAAAAAGTACAAGCGAATTTGATTCATCAATAAACCACTCCTACTATCTTTCAAATAGTTTCATTTTTAGAATGAATCAAGAAGGAAACATCACATGTGCATGAATATGAAGTAATGAAAGAGCATAAATATTTGAGCATTGAAATTTTTGGTCTGAGGGATTTCATTTACCTCTTATTAGGTTTTCCCCTCACACATGGTGAGTCATCTCACCTTAGGTGAGGTGATAGGTCTTTAAATGTCATTAGGAGTTTATGACACATGACATATTTTTTCATAGAATATGTCATTCAAGTCAGTGTGTCTCAGTGTGTCATACATGAGTTTAATTCCATTTTTGGATTGTAATAACTCTTTTCTCCCTTATGGAGGTATGACGAGTCTTGTATTGGGAGTTACACAACACTCCTATTTGTATTTTTTTTTGATCTATGAGAATGATTAGACTTTTTTCCTACATGCACAATTTTCATGGTGCTTATTGTTTGCTTACTACTTAGAGTTACGTCACAGTTCTATTAGAGTGCAACTTAGTTGATGTGCACATATTCCAGGTTGATCTTTGTGCTCACACTCTCTTACTCACAAAAATTCCATTATTGCAAGCCATATAGGATGTTCTTGAGCTTGATTGAGTTATTAGAGAATGTTTTGTCAAGACCTTGGATTAGAATAAACAATACCCAAAAATCCATTCAAGTATAAGGTGAGTTAGTTGATCTTTTAACAAGGGAACTTCTCCCACCCAAATATGGAGATCCAGAAAGTCTAGAGAAAAGAGTATCAATTGGGGAAAAAACCTAATATTTTGGTAGAATTAGGTGATATTATTAATGGTATGATAGTCAACATGCTAGATGTGTCATTCATATCTAGTTTTCATCCAATTTTCATTGTGTTACAAATGGTTGATCAATCAGTTTCTAAACACGAGGATATCATAGAAGATGTTATAGCTATAATAAAATCTTAAGAATATGATATAGATTTTATAATACTTCAACCATGAGCCCCAAAAAAATGGACATCCATTGATCTTGGGTAGGACTTGACTTTCCACATCAACTATTTATATTGATTATAGGTTAGGAAACATTAAATTTACAATGGATTCAATGTTAACAAAATTTCTTTGTATTCACTTGTAAGACCTTTTTTAGTTTTCTATTAATTTCTATTAATTTCTAGGTGGATGAACCAAATGAGATTGATAATGCAAAGAGTATTTCTTCCTTAACATTAATCATAGTTAAAAACACACAATTGAGTTAAAATATGAATTAGGAGACTATAAGGAAGAATATCATCAAACAATTATCCAACAATGTGTTTTTAAAATTGGGCACAAAGTACCCAATAGTAATTTATTTCCCTTTTTCAGGAATTATCCCTCGGGAGGATGTCTTTTTAAAGTAAATTACAACTTTTCGCATGTTAAAACCTCAATCTTATCCTTTGAACTCACTAATGAGTTGACATAAGAGGGTTCACTCAATTCACCCTAGTACTAAATAGATTAAGATTTAACTAGAAAAAAAATCGATATAAATAGTTGGATGTTATGAACATGAGTTAATTTTTTTTGATATATTACATGTACTTTCAAATGTATTTGTATAGGAGTACAATGACATAAAGGGAATTCATCTATATATATATATATATATATATATATATATATATAATCATCACATATTCATGGAATATGTAAGGGTAGTAAGGTAACCCCAATGAAGAATAAACCTCACACACAAACACAATCAAAACTAAAATCAAATAGATAGGGTTTATATATCCAATTTTAGATAGCTAGTGGATTTCTCCACTAGTTATAGTGTCAAATAAAAATGATAAATAAAGAATGTGTAAACTATATACAACTTAATAAGGATACATGGAGAGAAGTATTACTCGTTACCATTCATTGATTATTTGGATAATTTAGTTAGGGAAAAGTATTTTCCATTCTTAGATAGAGTTAGTGGGTATAACCTAATACATGTAGCACTAGAGGACTAAGATAAGACCACATTCATTGACCATGGGGGAAATTTGTACATATATAGTCTTACCTTTTAAATAATGTGATCCATCCACTACTTTTCAGCATGCAATGTTTGGGATGATTTTTAAATTGACGAATGATCTTGTAGAAGTTTATATGAATTAATTCACTTTGTATGGAATCTCTTTTGAATAAGCCCTCCAAAATATAGACAAGTTTCTCACTAGATGTGAAAAACATCGATTGTATTTAAGTCACAAGAAGTGTCTAATGATGGTGGATCAAGGCATTGTCTTTGGCCATCGTATTTTGTTTAAAGGAACAAAAGTAGGTAGGAAAGTTGTAGTTATTACACAACTACCTTCACCTGAAAACCAAACAATTGTTAGAAGTTATTAGGGATATGTAGGGTACTACAGATTCTTTATTGAGAATTTTAGTGAAATTGCAGTATATATGTTTTCCCTACTTATTAAGAATAGTGAGTTTTTATGAATTGGAAAATTCCAACAATCCTTCAAGACAATAAAGGAAAAAATTACTTCTACCCTAATATTAAGAGGTCATAACTAGGTACTTCTATTTTCCATTCAAATTGATGCTTCTCATGACATAATAGGAGAATTCCTTAGATAAAAGAAATATGGATGTGGAACGTATGTTATATATTATGTTAATAAAAACTTAACTATAACTTAAAAGAACTATATAACCACTAAAAAAGAATTTCTTACTGATGTTTATGCTATCAACAAGTTTCAAAATTATATTATTTGTTATAAAGTGTTTGTATACACATATTATTCAACAATTAATTAATTAATGAACAAACTAGTAGTAAGTGGGTGGATTATTATATGGTTGTTGCTTTTACAATAATTTAATATAACAATGATTGAAAATATGAGAAGGATAATGTGGTTACAAATTTCCATTCTAGACTAAAGATTTTAGGGGAGAATGAACTAGTTGAAGATAATTTTCCATATAAACAATTATTAGCAATTTAAATAAATTCACTTGGTTTGCGTGCATAGAGAACCGTGGCCATATTTAAGCTTCCATTTCATTTCACTAACAAGAAAAACGAATGTCTTGTTTAGGATAACTCTAAGTCTCTAAGTATAAAAGGCTTCGTGGATTCTTATTTAAGCGTGGATCTGATTTTTTTGTTCCGTAGGTGTGAGTGTGAAGTTTAAGTCTATGAAATTATGAGTGCTTATCGTGATGAGCCAGTAGGAAGCCATTATTCATCCCAAATAACCATCTATAAGGTCCTAGGTGCTAGTTAATACTAGCCTTCACTACACGAGGATGTAAATGGATATGTGAGACAATGTGACCAGTGTTAAAGGGTGGAAAAATACACACTTTCCAATGAAATGTCTCTCCAGCCTCAAGTGGTGTTAGAACCATTTGAGAAACGGATATTGGATTTCATTGGCCATATTAATCCATTATAACAAAGGAAATAGTAAAATATGGTGTGTATTAATTATGTCACTAAATGCGCTGAAAAATAATCCCTATAATTTTCTCAGGAAGGAAAATTTGTGGATTTACTATATGATAAAATTATTCAATGAATTGGTACACTCACTTCCTAC
Source organism: Taxus chinensis (assembly GCA_019776745.2). Taxonomy (NCBI): domain Eukaryota; kingdom Viridiplantae; phylum Streptophyta; class Pinopsida; order Cupressales; family Taxaceae; genus Taxus; species Taxus chinensis. Next base: position 152,025,041 of record CM034149.1, read on the forward strand.
AATTGCAATAAGCACCCACGGCTCCCTAAATCTCACAATAACACATCTACAATTATTAAGGAAACACCCAAATCAGGTCTGAAGCTTCTTATCAAGTCAAGACATCATCCTCTCTCATTTACAATGACTCAAAAATCCCTCCTCCATGTATTCGAGTAAGATCAAAAGTCAAAGCAAGTATTTCAAAGAAGTTGTCAAATATGTTTGAGCTATTTAGATATCACATGCTAGGTGGATAATGTTGTGTGGTTTGAGGCATATTCAGAGTAATGATAACATCGGTGGTACATTGGCTATATTTTCAATTCTAATTCATATTTACACACATAGTTAATATCTTAATTAGGAAAACCCTACTTTTTATATTACACCCCTCTTTAGCAAGAGCACATGATCTCCTCTTAAAAATTAGTGCACTCCACTTTATGGTGAGAATTATTTTTATTCCTATAGCGAATTTACAAACCTGTCAGGGAGCACCATGCACATGAAAAATATGAGTTACAACTCCCTCCTAGTATTGCAAGGGTGGGAGGGGGGGTTGAAAGTTTCTCCAACCAATTAAAAGACCTTTTATTCATATGACACCTTACATAATATTATTCTTAAGATTTTATTATTTGATAAAAATTTAGACGACGTATTTAAATATAATAATTATACTTTTCACTTGATTTTTTAGTAATAATAATAATAATGTGACATCAGTGTTGTAAATGATAGTAAAAGTGTGTTTTCACACTATTTATTAAGATACAAATACCACCAAAAACCAAAAAAGGATGATAGTAGATTCAATACCTAAGTGAATTTTGATTCCCTTGAGTCCTCGACACTTAGTTGAAGATAGTTTACATGAAGGCTAAACTAGGAACACCATTTTTTTAGTTTATTTTTATAAATGACCTTAAGAGGGAATCCCACCACTCACTATTGGGAGAGTATAGGGGACATGAGCCAGTGACTGTGCATTGGTCAATGATAGTGACAAGTTCTGTTACTTTAAAACCTAGTATTGGAATATTCAAACCCCTAAACTTGCATGGAAAATAATTAATAAATAAACATAAAAGGGAGTTTTGTTCACAATTAAATACTAGACAATATTACGTGTAAATGTTATTACATTTAGAAGTGAAATGATATAAATAAAACTCTAAATGATGTAAGTAATAATAAATGTATGTATTTAAAATGTGTTCACATTTATAAATTTAGTTTAAATATAAAAAATGAAAACTTATCATATTTGTGATTAACACAAACATTTTTACAAGTTTCAATTTATTTTAACTCCTGAAAATGTTGTTGTTATCTAGAATATGATAAAACTCAAGTGAAATAGAACATTAAATGAAACATTTTCAAATAAAATACTACAAAGTACTAAGCCACTTTGTCGCTTCTTTCAATCTCATATACAATCATTAATGAATACATGTACACAACACATTTTGCAAGGCTCAACAAACAATATGCATTTTTGAAAAGGTAGAATTCAAACAAATATATATAAATTGAAAATTAATCGTAGCCATTGTATTGAACATCTCATTACTATCAATCTACAACGGTTTCAACCAATCACAAACAAGCACAATGATAGAGCACCAATAACACTTCAATAACTCTTGTAGATTGATTTCATTGTCCAACTATCAAATTTTAGAATGTATTCTACTAAATTTGCCATGGAACCAAAATTTGCATTAACGGTTACTTCTACCAAGTATTTGGAATACTAAATTCATTTACTCTTCTAATATTACATTCATACTCTCATTTGTTGCTTGTATACGAAACTAAATTAGAAACTGAAAATATTCTACTTGTATATAAATTATGTATGTGCTCTCTCTCTCTCTCTCTCTCTCTCTCTCTCTCTCTCTCTCTCTCTCTCACACACACACACACACACACACACACACACACACACACACACACACACACACACACACACACACACACACACACACACACACACACACACACACACACACACACACACACACACACACAACAATATTATTTTAACCAATGACTACCAACAACATGATTATCATTATCTAGCTCAGTTTCATAGACATGCAAAAAATGAGTAGGCGATTTTCATTATATAGTTTAGTTTCATATACATGTAGAAAATGAGGTGGTGTTTTTCATTATTTAGTTCAATTTCATATACATGCAACAAATAAGAAGGCAAGCAACACACACACACACACACACACACACACACACACACACACACACACACACACAGCCTAGTTTCGTATACAAACAAAAATTGAGAACAACTAGGTTTTAGTTTTAGGTATATATGTCATTTTCTTATTTTCTTCCTATATATGAAACTTAACTAGATAATGAATACACATTGTTGGAAGTTACTCATAATATGAATACGTTTAAAATTCCAGTTTCCACTACTATTTAAAACAAATTATTGTTGAATGTGTAAAGTTACTTTTTCACAACTTGTTTTAAACCATAATATTTTATTTTCATATCACTTTAATTTGAATTGAAACTATTCCTTTCTTCTCGCATTCATGCAAGTGTTAATTTTTTAATATGAGCAAAAAATGATCACTTAAGAGAGTCTGCCATGTTAGTGTTAAAACAAGGGGAACGATATTTCCACCAAGTGAACCAAATGAAGATGAGGATGCCAACAATGGTCTATAACTGCAAGGTGGAACTGTCCAAGTCATGAGAGGGAAATCAACAAAAAATTAGAACACTTGGAGATTGGGATGAGACCAAAATAAATGGTGTCATCAAATAAGTTGAAGGAAATGGATCCTTGGCACGTGACATTGCAAGAAAGTGGGGTATACCACTAAGCACACTTCTTGGTTATTGGGTGTCACCACCAAGAAGACAAAGGGCCCATCCACAATTCTTATTAAAGAGGAAGAGTTTGAGTTGGTGCAACGATGTCATGAAATGGATGATATGGGTCATGGGTTAGACATATCATAACATAAATCCTATGTGGCACAAATATGTGAATCTAGGTCCACCCCATTCACAAACGATATCCTTGAAAATTCAAGGGGGTTGGTTTTAAAAGAAGACACCCAAATTTAAAATTGAGGAAAATAGAAGGGCTTGATAGAGACAGAGAAGTATGTCTAAAGGCAATGATTGTCAATTCTTTATATAAGAATTTTTCCATTGTTTATAAAACTAACCCATGTAGGCCAAGAAAAATATGGAATTGTGATGAAAATGAATCACAAGCTAGAAGAAATTGTGGTATGAGAGTGTTTTCTAGAAGGGGGAACAAAAGTGTCCCATACATAATCCCAAAAAGCAAAGAATGGATTGACATATCATGTCACGTGGATATTGTTGGACAAAACATCCTTGGTTTCTATCTTTTCAAAGGGAAGAAGAAATTACAAAATTGCATGGCATGTTGTGAACTTGGAGCTTGTGGTAGCACAACCTCATGCATGGATGAGAAAGGAGTTATTCATGAAACAATTTCATCATTTTGGTACATCTATACTCAGTTGTTTGTCTCCAACCAATAGAAATTTACTATATTTTCATGGTCATGGTTTTCATGTGGCTTTAGGAACAAAACAAGAGGTAAGGAATTTGGTGATATATTTACTTACAGTACTAGCACACACATCTCACAAACTACAACCCTTGGATGTAATCTATTTGCTCCATTCAAAAGTTACTTTAAAGAGGAGAGGAAAAAATGGATATTTGAGAAACATGGGATGAATGTCAATAGGGGAGGATTAGCATTATGGAGCACAAAATTCCAAAAGGCTCTTTTGCTTGAAAATATTAAAGTAGGTTTCGAGAGGACAGGTATATGGGTTCTTAATATAAATGTTTTGATGAAGACATGGAAACTAGAAAATCATTTGACGCATCTAATTGAGATGAACCATATATAGCATAAAACACACTAAGGCTAGCACTATTTATAGGTGCCAAGTAGTAAGCAATGCAACAAAGATGTTAAGATTATACTCAACACATGGTCAAGTAAATAATGTGATGCTCAGTAGATTAAACAAAATACTAGTGAATTTGTTGGCCAACAAGTAATAACTCAGGTTGGAGGGAGTCAATTTGATGAGTCACTTATGTTGCCTACCCAAGTTAGTTTTCATGATTAAATGAAGGAAGTTACTCTTAATCTTGGTGTCGATTTGAATTTCAATAATGAAGAAGACACCCTATATATTCCCTCATAACAACCGATACTTCACGAGTCATATTTGGTCCACTACTTTGTCAACACTCAGGATGAGGAACATAATTATGTATCATAGATTAGAGAAAAAAATTATAACAAGACTTTTGAGGAAAACTTTGGATAAATATTTATTTCTAAATTTTTGAAACTTTCAATTGAAAGGTTAAAGGAATCATCAAGGTTAAATTGTAATTATGGAATAATATTGAGTAGGGAATATTAGCTCATCTCTATTGATCAATATATAGAGCATCTCACGGAAAAAAAAAAGAAAAAAATGAAATTGAAGACTTGAAGCAAAGAAAAAGGGTACTAATGCAAGAGAAGAAGGCAACGAAAATTGTTGGAACAAAATGAAAGGAGAAAAATAACATTGAAAAGGAAATTAGTAGGCAAGAGAAAGGGCACCATAAGATAATTCATAGGCAAGAAAGATCAAAGAAAGAGTTTGAAAATGCGAGAAGGGATTTGGGAACGCAAAAGAGACTAAGTACCCCAAAAAATCCTTTTCTTGAATAACACCCATTGTTAAGGGAATTATTTGTTATGCATTGTCCCCAATTTTTGTCAACACATAACATTTAACCTGGGGTAAATGATCCTTCATGTTCTAGGCCATTCTCAACTACACCTACGTAGGAAGCCAACATGGGAAATCAAATACTGACATGCAACATCCCAACTTTGAACAAGGCTATGGATTCACCACCACCATTTCTTGGTTTTTGGAAGTATGTTCTGTATATAATTTAAACATGTTTTGAGGCTTGATAGGGCCTTTCAATTAGAGAATCACACACACACACATTGATAATTGTTTGGGCCAATGGTATTTTTAATTGTTGCAAGGCCATGGCTATATTTTATTATTGTACCAGTAACCACATATAACATACATAATATGTGACTTAAATATGTTTTGTATGTACAATTGTTCCAAATATGTAATTAGAAACAATTATTTGTTTCATATGGGCCCAATAACATGGATACCATGAAAAACAAAACAAATATTCAAATATGTGACGTAGATGACTTTAGTTTGACTAATATTCTCTTTCCAAGAAAAAATATCTAATAGAATTGATAACAATTGATCAAAATTGACCACAACATTCTCACTGAAGGATTTTATCATTTCCTTAATGTGGGTGGTATCCTCACCAAATTTGTCAAATAAACAATTTATTTGTCCATATCCGTGTGCCAAAAATAAAAAGGATGCCAAAGCACAAAATTTATATTCAGATGGTAAAATTAATCTTTAAATCTCTATTTTGACTCTATAGTATATGGGTGACAAAATATTCTCCATGATAATTATTGTGTTCATAAACACAATTCACCTGTCAAGGGAACTTTTCAAACACCCATAAGTTGCAAGCGTGTTCACTTGTTACATTTTAGAAAATGGTTCTAGTTGCAATGATGTGATTAACATTACCTTACAACTCCATCACTTTAGTCATCTCCCCTTCCCTGCATACCACAATTTTAGGATGGCTGTATTTACCTTAGTGTATCCTCGTCATTTAAACCTGTCATTTTTTTGCATACATTAAGTACTATCAAAAGACGAAGTATACATGGGATTGAAAAGGCTTAAGATAAATGGGAAAATAGATAATATAATACTTTTGAATTGTAAACACATGGAAGTTTTTTTTTTGTTATTGTATTTTGAAAGATTTGTTATTATTCAGTTGGGTTGGGTTGGATTGATTGATTGCTTGATTATATGCATTTGATAAATACTGGGAAGAATACCTTTTTTTGTTGATAATTGTTTTGGGTGGCTTGTTGAGGTTTGGGAGTTTGAAGTTTTGAGTTTTTTGTGTGAGGTTTGAGGTTTTTGTTTTAAGACATTACAAAAATGCTTAGTGTGCATAATAGGTTGCTTGTTGTTGCATCACGAATGCCATCAATTAAAATATCAGGATGGGAAACGAAAAGGGGGGAGAAAAATGGTTTTACAAATTTGGGTTTCGATCTAAAAGTCCATGGGAAAATAGATGATGCCTCACTGAAGGATATGATTGAAGAGTTGTATTGTTTTGACGCGCCTTTTGTTTTTATGTCTTATTTCTCTAGAACACATACACGATCTTGTTACATTATGTACTAGTGAAACCTATGAGAGATCCAACATATCGAGATGGTTTTAAATTGGCTAATACATTTTCCCTAACATAAAGCAGGAGCTCTGAGATGTTTCCCTCACTCATAGTAGGGCATTGTTTCATCTTATCAACAAGCGATGTTCACACAAGTTTTTGTTGTAAAGGAAATAGGTAGAAAAATGTACAGGGGAGAATTAAAGAATTTTTAGAGAAGCTTGGGAGGGCTAAAGGGAAATCTGAAATAAAGGTTGTTTTAACTCTCAAGAGGTTTTGTTAAGTAGAAGAATTAGCTAGTAAAACAATAGTTGATGGAGGGTGTCGCGATATTATCATCTATGTTGGGTCTTTTCCCTTCACATGTAAGTGGGGTTAAAAGCATCAATATTCTTGGGAATCTTCCATTGAATTCAAAGAGTAAAATTAGTCTCACAGAACTTGCTAAAATCTCCCTCACGACGGATCTTCTCCATGAGGGAACCATAAAGACAAAAATTAATTTTGTCAATCTCATAGAAACTCAGATGGACACAAAATATTTGAGGTCTAAAAATGTTTGCAATTTAAGGTTTGAGTTATGACTTGTAAATCTAGATTTGGTTTTGTGTTTATTTAGTGACAAGAATAAGTTGTATAATTAATCAATACAAAACTCAAAGTTAAGTGCATAACCAATGCTAACTTCCATATTCAATTAAACTCTACCTCTAAAATATGCTTATGATAATACTAATATAATTAGAGATAATCATGTGAACGCAATGCATATCTAAGAGTGAAAAGAAGGAGCGAGCATGTGCAAATTTCCTTTCATAAAACTCACCCCATCATATGTAAGCATGAAAAATTGGTCCCTTTGAATGAGCAACCTATATGAAACTCAAGTATGGTAATCACACCATATTCTTTTAGACAAAAATATCCAAAAGAAAAAACCTGACCCATACAACGTTGGATGTGTTCAGCTTCCCTTAACAAGACATATAATTATATGTTGTTATTGCCTAGTGAATAAATATTGGAATCCACAAATAAAATCCATAGACAGAAAATAGAAACGAGAAGTTACTATTTGTACCAACAACATGACTTTGGCACGAAACATCTACTTGGCATATTGGAGCACACGTATTTTAGTTGGGTTACCTGGAATGAGAGTGGAATCCCCTAAAAGAACTTTGAATACCTATTTGATGTGCAAGTGAATGGAGTTGGAGGTGAAATAAAAGAAATGTAGGCAAAACATTCACATGTCACACCAGAACAATTGACACCTCTCCTTAGAACAACTGGTGTAAAAGCAAACAAGCTACAAATGTATTTTTGACAACAATTATTAACCTTTATAGCATTAAAGGAATGCTGTTAATTTTATTGGCAAATGTTGCATTTAATATTAGTTCTAATTTTAAATTTAATGGGAGTTAAAATTGAATATTGATACGATTATTTTGTATTGGTCATTGAGTGTTAAAATGATGATAGGAAGTACACACTTATTTAATGCACAATTTCAACACCTTCAAAAATATGCCTTAGAAAATAGGTATGGGGTGGTCATTCCAATTCGAAATGAAATTTAGAGACATGCCAATGTATAAAAATATATATAAAATAAAATAAAATAAAATTAGAAGGTATACAAACCGTAAAGTAGAGTAGCTCTATAATGTTCCCGGTTCTAAGCAGATGGCCTAGGAGGCTTTTTATCTGTCTTAGTCTTGGTCATGCCCAAGGGGCTAGTGATGTTGATGGTTATTGGGTATGGTTTGCACCTTCATTTCACTTATAAGTTATGTTTCGATGTTGGACACGTACTTTGAGGTGATTTAAGTGAAATAAGGTTGTGTGATGTTCCCCTACAATATTTTATTATTCTATTTCTTCGTTGATGGTAACTTAAGTGTACTTTTGGTCATAGCGGTGATAAAGTAACTTAAGTTATTTTATTGTTATGTGGATTTTTCCCCAACGACGTCAATTAGGATTCTTTTGGACCCTTTGTTGCAATGAAAAGTTATAAAAGGAAACTCTTAGGGGAGAAAGGGGTATTCATTCATACACTTACTCTTTCATGATATTGAAGCCATTGCTGGTTGCATGCTTTTTTCTTGTGAAGTAAGATCCCACAGGAACCCTAGCTTTGGTGGTGATAGATCCACTCCTAGTTAGCAAAACACTCTTTGGTGGTGAGAGATCCTCCCTAGTTTGCTAATTTGGAGCTTCATTCAAATCAGATTTTCAGATTAGAGTTATAAGAGAATTTCAAGAGTTTGCTCAGTGTCGGAGAGAGATTATTTGGTCCATACTTCAGCCATCTATAGATTAGATTATTTCCAGCGTTTGAGGCAAGCTTGACGAATTCTTGGGAGGAGTTTCATTCAATTTGGGCTTTATTTATTTTCAAATTAACTTACTCAGGGTTTTACAACAGTGTTTTCTAGGGTTTCTGGTTGGAGATTTTTAGTTTTTTAGGTTGGATCTAATTCGTTACAATTTAAATATATTGTTGTCTGAATTTCAGAATTTATAAAGATCATTTCAGCTCCTTGTGAATTTTTGGAAATTTTAGGCAATTTCAATAGTTAAAATAAATAGATAAAATCAAATTTGAGAGATAAAAATTATTTCTATCTTGTTTGTTTTTCTACGTAATTTTATAAGTTATTTGAAGCTTTTGGGTAGTGTTAGAAATTATTATTATGGAAAATACAAACTTTTCTCTGTTTCTGCAAATTGTTAGCCTAAAAATCAGAATTTTGGTTCTTGTTATTTTCATATATTTTGTGAATTTCAAGTGATATCCCACAAGAGATATTCCAAGCTTCTCTTCCCTAAATAATGAAATAGAAGAAGAAGATATTTTAACGTCCACGAGGCTACCAAACACAACATATGGGACAACAAATCTTGCTAAAGATCCTTTTGGAATTTAGATCTCTTGTTGGTGAGTTTGATAATCAACTCTCCTATTTTTTCAGCCATATTATCGCTGAAAATATCTTGAAAGGATGCATCAACTACCGTGCTAGAAAACTGATCCCTAATGTCATTATAAGCTTTACACTCCAACATGAAATGTTTATCTGAATCCACTCCACTAGACATGCAAAAGACACAAATTATTTCTTCCCACGCCTTTTTAGGTCTTTTCCATTTTCCTGTTTCACACCGAAGACGATGTGAATTAGTTCTCAATTGAGCTATGAAGATCTTTGCTTTCCACGAGATATTAGCCCCTATAAAATCCTTTTGTTGATGATTATATGTAGAGTTAAATCCCTCCAAATAATACCTCTTCTTTCTCCCTAACGACTTTCCCCACATAACTTGGCCGAATTTATCTATAACAAAAGTTTTATCTCTTAGCTATTATTAGGACATGCATTCAAGTAAATGTTCCATTTTTAAAGCTGTTTGTTGTTTTGATTCATCCATGACTTCTTTTTTTCTCCAAAAACTCATTGAGGATAACCTTAGGCCATCTGCTACCTTCCATTTGGTCGATCCTTTTTAAATAAGCTATAAGACGAACCATAATAATAACTTCTAGAGGTATAACCCCCGTTTCAGCCAAAAGAATCTCATATGGGACCAAGATCTTTAATTTGAACTAGCTAGTAATCATGCTTTTTTGAATCCTCTCAAATTGTTTCCACCTTGAGTCTAAAATGTTGTTAGCCCAAATCTCACATCCGTAAAGCACCACTGGAGTTACTAAAAGCCCAAACAAAGTCTGCATAGTTTTCCAATCCCATAATTCCACCTCTCTGCATTTGTTTTGGAAAGTATAAAAAGCTATCCACTCCCCTAAAGTTCTCTTATTGCTACAAATCTCCCAATTGAGCTTGTTATTAAAGTCAAACCCAAGATATTTATACTTTGTTACTTCCTCTAAAATGTTTCCATCGAAATAGAAATCATATCGAGTTCTTTTCTTTTTATTGGAGAAGATCATAATCTTGGTCTTATTGGTGTTGACTTGCATCCCCATTTCTTTGCAAAAGTTCTTAATCGCACATAAATGCTTTTGAAGACCTTGACTAGACCTAGTAATCAAGGTAATATCATCAACATAAAAGAGAAGTCTTACAACATACTCTCCTAAGCAAACACCATCTTCACTCTACATATTTAACCATTTCTCAAGTTTGTCGATATATAAGCCAAATAAAGTAGGTGATAATGGGCATCCTTGTTTAACCCCAATATCACTCCTGAAACTTTATGAGATACCAATTTGAGTTCTAATTTTGACTCGTACCTTTTCATAAAGTCTATGAACAATTGCTCTGTGATGCATTGGAATACAAGCTCCTTCATTCTATCCCATAGGTTGTTCTTAGGAACTATGTCAAAAGTCTTATTGAAGTCAACAAAACAACAATACGCTTCCTCTTTATCATTCCAAACTTTTTTCGATAATGTGCCTCAAAGTGATACCATGATTTATTGTTGAAAACTTAGGTCTGAACCCTGCTTGTCCTTTTGCTCTCTTACCTTTTTTTTTCTGCCCACTTGCTGATTTTGCATTCCATCATGCTACCAAACAACTTTGCAAACAATGGATTGATCACGATGGTTCTATAATCAGAGGGATTGTTAACATCCCCACTCTTAAAAAGAGGTATCGCAAGACTAGTAGTCCAATCTCCAGGAAAACCATGCTGAATGATGTTGTTGAATATGTCAACAATGTGAGGAGTGATAAATTGTTTCCCCCATTTTAAATATTCTGTTTGAAACTCATTCAAGTCTTTGGATTTTCCAACCCCAAATTTCATAATACCCTCTTCAACTTCTTGCATAGTAAAAAACTTTGTTGTTGTGTTGACCAAAGGGGGGCCTTCAACTTCTAGATCTTGCTCATAAAGTTGTTTTGCAAATTCAAACCACTGATTGGCCATGATATTATTGTCATTTGTATGCTTTTTCTTTGATCGAAACTCCTTCCAAAATGCTTTTGGGATATGTTTCCTTAAGTGTATAAGCTCTTCCCTCCTCATGGTCATGAACTCATCTTTTTTTTTTTCTTTTTGATCTATCTGTAAAACTTTGTGTTCAACTTCTCTTTCCTGTTTCTTTAATAGCTCTCCTTGCCTCTTTACAATTCTCATCAAACCATCTCTTCACCGGAAAACAATTTGTTTGTTTTTTCTTATTTTTTGTTTTTTAACAATTTATAAGGACCTTCTTAATCTTGTTTGTTAACCCGCAACTTTTAAAGCCTTCTCGTCTTGCTTTTTTGTTATTTATGTTTGCCCTTTTGTATTATGGTCCCATAGACCTACGGTGGACGCAATTAAAATCTTTCAATTTCAATTTCAAAAAGACCATTTGTTCTTCATAGAGGTGCTACTTCACGGAATTGATCGCTTACAAGCATTTTTAATTTCGCGATACCAAATAGTCTACAAGCTAAGAGGCAGAAAGCAAGGAAAATCATGGTGAGAACGGTGGTGGGAGATGAAACCCACTTGAATTCCATTGAGACTAAGCTTTCCCAGTCACCCATTTCTGTGCAAGTAAGAAACAATTGCTCTGCTCTTCTTACAATTATCCATTTATCTTTTGGTCCATTTTTCTCTCTGCATTGTATTTTAGATCAGAATTAAGGACCAGAGCTTCGTACGAATAACTTTTTTCAGCTGATAATTAAAATTTCAGGATTGCTTATTTATTGAGCATTTTTCTTTTTCGGTGAAATTTAAAGGTGGGTCTGGCGATTGGCAAGCTGGGAGGTGCAAATTCCAACCGTGACTCTGTATTTGCACTTATTCCGACGCCCCCAAATGATGGACTCGATCCCGCATCTTTAATATCTGCAGAGTCCTCCAAGAGTGGCAGAGCAGATAAGAAGAAGGTAACTAAAGGAAAATCAGCGGTAGATTCATCTTCATTGACGATTGATGTCGAATGGGTTGCAGAGCATGCTCGCCAGGTAAAGCTTTAATGCATTTTTTTAATTACAGTGATTTGAAAACAGATTTCTGAATAAATCTGTGATACAAATTTTAAGAAGAGATCGCCATCGGCAAAACCGTGGTATGAATTTTTTAAAAAATATCCATATTTTAGAAAATATAGAAAATAATTAAACATCTCTGTTTGGGAACACACATCCATCATCGGGATGGGTATTGTATTAGGGATGTAAATTTGAGTTTTTTGTATATATAATTCTATTATATCTACGTTTGGTGGGATTATATCAAGGGCTGTTGCCTGGAGCGAACAGGAGAGGATTCACGGAAAGGCCCTTTAGGCACTCAATTTTGTACAAGGATGTTGAGTGAGCGGGCGGTAGTCAGGGGTTAAATTTGATGGTCACCCCTACCCATCAAGAATTTTTTTGTTACGGTTTTTAATTAAAATCACCTTGCACTTGACGTTTATTTTTCATTTTTGACTTTCATAATTTTCATATAGATACCTCCCAATTGAGTGAATGCATCAACAAAATGACAATGAAGCTTTTCTGTCCACCAAAACTATGGTTTGGGATATGTGGTTGAAACTAGGCAAACACTTACAAGAAGACATGGCCTTTGAAGAAACACCCTATAAGTCCCCAAAAGTTCGGGGATTTTTCATGGGAATAAATTTTTTATTTGATTTCATGACACATTTTGTGTGAAATATCTAAACCCATAAAAGAGGGAAAAAAACTTAAAATACAATTAGGGAGGGAACACATGTTCTTTGTTATTTTCATAAACTAATATTTGTACAATTTTATTTTATAAAAACTTTATTTTCTAAAACTAAACTGCTATGGTTATGTAAGACTCTTGGATTCTCAAGTCATTATGTAGCAGTAGTGGTACCTTTGAAACTTGCAATTGAGAGATTTAGAGAATCCGAGAAACAATCCTTTGTCTATGGAGACTTGGAGAGAATAAGTGACAAACAAGATCATCTTCTCGAGCAACTCAGTCTGAGAGAAACATTGCATTCAAATCTGAGACGAAAGTGGAAAAAGTAAGAAACTAATGCATTAATTTAAATTTCAACAGGGTACACGATGACAAAGTCGGGGTAAGGAAAAAAACTACAACACAACTTCTTAGGACATATGTTATAAGATGGATAACAGACTGAAGGAGGAATCGAATGGAGGATTTTGTCAAATTTATGCATTAGTAGAAATTTGATACAGAAACACAGGATTTATCCCCCCATTCATCTTGGTGGCTGAGCTCTATAAATTCTCGAGCTCCCCGTAGGTTGTATCAGATCCCGGCATTGAGTCACAATCTCCCACTCTCCAACTCAGCTAACGCCCACACCAAATGCAGCAATGGTTTACAATGATCAGATATTCAAATAACACCTTTGAATCAACTTTAGTTTTAACCTTCAAGGCTTCAAGCTCTTAATCTATTCCTTGCAGTCGCTGCAGTGCCGACCTCTGGGCATTGAATTTGACGACTCCCTTGCCAGTAAAATAAATGAATTAGACTCTAGAGTCCAAGTTCAAGGCTGCAAAATCTTTTCAGATCTTTGAAAACGCCAAATATTTAATATAATTAGTATAAATCGGTAGCATAAATATTAGATTAGAAGTGAAAAATATTATAGAAAAAATTGCCTGCCGCCTAGTGCCAAGTGGAAGTCGGAATTGTGGAGCCTCGGAAGTTTGACTTGGATGTAGGCATGCCACGTCTTGGGAGTGGGGAAATTCTCCTTTTATGAAAACAACTATGCAAAAATAGCTGAAAGAGCACAAGTTTTGCAAATGGGTCGATTAACATATAGTTGGTAGAATTTATAGGTGCAGCTACGGCGACAGGTGTATATGTATTGCCTTGGTGTTGGTGACATGGATGATGGTGTTTACTATATAACATTAATGCAGCACAACTGACAAGTGACCAATGACAGCAAACTTTCTAAGTTGGCCATGGCTGTAGCCTCAAATCCCATAGCATCACTGATTCGGCATCAAGATTCAAGAGTCGAGACATATATAATTAGATTATACATATTTTTTAAAACGGTTGAATTTTTAATGTGCACGTCAATATGACAGGTTGTAGAAAAATCTGCCCATCCTGTGATACGGTTTGAAATATAATTTTGGCTGTTTTTTATGGTTTATAACCCAAAAAACGTCTAAACGGGTGTCAAATTTAACCCCTGGCGATAGTGAACCACTCATTCGACAAAGGGCATTTAGACACTCCCCCCAATGTAAGAAGGGGAGGGTTGAGGTTTAGTTTTATTTCAATTATGTTTATTATGAGATTCAATCAATTTTTTGATGGAAAAAAAAAGGACAAGAGAAAGCTGCAGTTGTACTTAGGGCCACTTGTTGGTAGTTTATATTCCATGATAGATTCAATTTTATTTTATGGTTGGCATGAATCGAAGCTAATCTGATAATCCATCTAATCTTTGGCAAAATTGATGATCCTTAATAAATTGTCCCCCTTGTGTGTATACAAAATGCCCGGTTAATATCTAAGAGACTAAGACTACTAACAGAAGTGACAATGCACAGAAAATTGGAAACGAGCATCAGGGCCTGCTTATACCAGACCTTCACGAAAACACAAGACAGAGCCAAGATTGTGGACATCACAGGGCCAATGGACATCACTGTTTCTTAATGGTGACAGCGCGTATACATGCACCGGACATGCTGGAGGATAGCTGTGGTGTCATTATGGAGGTGTTTGTCGTGGTCAGCCGTCTTCTTCACCAGCTCGTACATCTATAGGCTATGCCTGTATTCTGGCTTGTCAAGGAACTCTCAAATCTCTATGAGATATGGTCCTCATGTAGCTCTCAATGAAAATTGATGCCATCTATCATGTTCTCCATAATTTGGCCAGCAACATTGCCAAATATATTATTTATGTGCCAAGAGGCATGGTCTGTTAGTTACATTGACCATGTTCTCCAGTGCCTGTTGACAATGAGGGCAGCACATCTGAACATCACTGGCAATAGGAACATTGTTATTGATATTTTCACCTTCCAGACTATTAGAATTTCCTAAGACTTACGTCATTGGGGCATTACCAAACTGATCATAGAAAATTATCCATTCTAACAGAAAATACTCATTAATTGCATTTCTAGTGGGGATGTAGCCTTCACATCCCTCAAATGAAGATTCTGCGAGCTTAACATACTTCCCCTCCATGACTGACATAGTGAAAACAGTAGCAAAGAGAGTCCACATTGATGCTGAGTAAATAAGCAAACTTCAAAGGCAGTGGAGTATGTAAAGCCATCGTCCGCGATAAATAATAATTACTGCTTCCATACCACATGACTTGAGTTTGCCTATAAATAATAAATACACTTAAATCAATGTGAGTAAGGTTGGATTTAAGCTTGATTTTGACTGTCATCTGCCTGGTTCAAACCATCATGTGCGCGAGACACTGTTGCCACCTTTGATTATCATCACCCTTACTTAGGACTTCAATGTCTGTTCCATTATACGAATTTATTTGTGTGAGATCTTTTCTGGAATTGAGAATATCATCTAGCAGGCCTTGGTGTCTGGCATGAAAATAATTTTTTTTTTTGTAATTAAAATTCAAAAAGGCATGCTGGGTGTCATGAGTTCAAATCTCAGCACCTTTAGTTGCTCCATAGTCAGATGACACGAAACAAATAGGGAGGTAGCCTCCATGGGAGCACTTAACGATGGTAAGCTGAAAGCAGAGGTTACCCTTGGAAGAGAGGTCCCAGGTTAGGGCCCATAGCTGAAGGATAAGATATAGTTTTACATGATGAGACTTACAAACATGATGGGTGCAAAAATCCAAACTTTGAAGGGTACAAGAAGGCGACAATGTGGAAATATATGCAGCTTGATCAAATGGCCGAAATCACGGAAGTACACATGCAAAACTTACAATGAGCAGCTCATGGTAGATTATGCCATATGCTCATAGGATTTCATATCGAGGCTAATAGAGATGGAAGCTACGGTTTCTGCAGTAGAAATAAAGTCTAATTATCATACAATATACTTAAAAATCCACATGCTAGTAAACAACATGAAGAGCAGACTCACACAAGTCAAGAGAAACCACCAAAGAAAGGAAACATCCACATGATGTAATAAAAGTGGGATACTCTTAAAACTGATGGAAGTGTACTTTCAATAATAAAAATAAAAAAACAGATTGTATCGCCATCTAATGGTCCTATTGGTAGCAACAAGCTAATGAGCATCATCTAGGAAGCATCGAGCACATGGAAAAGATCTAAACACAAGAGGGAGAAAGAAAAAACTAGTTATGGAGGAAGTAAACTAAATGTTATATGAACAATCAGTGAAGACATAAAAGAAAAAGCATACAAGACCAAGGCAAGAAGAGTTAATATCACTAGGGAAACATAACCCTAAATGATTTTTAAAGGAACTACAAAAAGTAAAAACCAAATGTAAAATATTATCACAACTCAATGGCTAGATTATGCAAAACAATTGTATACGTGTGAACAATATAAGGACATTCATCCCATAATCAACAGAAACACAGAACTGTTCACTATAGGGGACATTGATAAAAGTATCAAAAGGCTATAAAGTGATAAGGCTCAAGACATAGACAGTGATGGTTTTGCAGAAAGCAATCACACCACTCCGGGCAACTTTCTGTCAGACCCCGGCTGACAAGAAGTATTTTATTGATTAGGAAAATAAAATCACAATACTCATCTAACAAATTTGCATAACTTCTTCTCTTAGGAATATAAACTATAACATATAACAAACTATCCAAATTTGATACAATCGAAATCTAAATAGAATACATACCTATCTTATTACTTACTCTGTATCAAAGATTTCAACATTCACCCCTGTGATCCAAAGTTTTATATGTGAGACACACCAAACAATTTTCAAAATATTTTGAACTTGATTTAATCTAGGGGCTTGGTGAAAATATTAGCAATTTGCTCTGCTGTGCGACAATATTTGGGTTCCATTACCTTCTTTGATACCAACATCCTGAGATAGTTATGTTTGATATCCATATACTTAGTCCTTGTATCAAACACTAGATTTTTTGAAATCTTGTTAGCACTTTTACTATACATACAAAGATATGTTGGATCTATTTGATAAACCTTAAGTTCCCCTAGGATTCATCAAAGCTAGGCATATTCTTATGAACTTTGAAGTGTCCCATGCTGCAATGTACTCTGATTCTGCTGAAGAATTGGCCTCCGTGTCTTTCTTTTTCCAACACAAAGCTACAACTGCTGATCCAAGATGCACCATATATCCTATGGTAGATATCATGTCATGAACAATGTTCCCGTAATTTGCATTTGATTATCCAACAAGTTCAAAGTTTTTATTCCTTTGATATTTTATACCAAAACTTTTAGCGCCTTGCAAATACCTCAAATTTAATTTGCAGATAACCAATCATTTTCATGAGGTTCTTGCATAAAACTTGGAAGTACACATAGTGCAAAAGAATATTTGATCTAAATGTCATCAAGTAAATCAAACTTCCAATCAATTGTTTATATCTAATGGCATCTACCAATGGTTCTTTAACATCCATTGAAAGCTTCAAATTGGCTTTCATAGGTGTTGATGAAGGCTTACATTCATTTATCTGGAACTTCTTCAACAATGCAGTGATATGCGTGGTTTGTGAGATGAAAATCCCATTTGCTTCTGTTTCACCTCAATGCCTAAGTAATAATGTAAAGGACCAAGATTGGTCATTTCAAAACCTTCTAACTCAGTTTTAACTTCTTTGTTACGTTTTTCCTGATTTCTAGTTAAAATATCAACGACATACAAACAATATTAACAGTTTTGTTTACTTGGACCATATAATATGAAATATTATATGAATTACTGTGTATAAATCCAATTTGATGAAGAAAATGATTAATTTTTGCAGATCATGTCCAGAGTGGTTGTTTCAGGCCATACAAAGCCTTTATTAAATGAAGAACCTTATGTTCTTCACGGTTGACTTCAAAACCTAGAGGTTGTTGCATGCAGTCTTCTTCTGTCAGGTCACCGTTCAAGAAAACGCTTTTTACATCCATTTGATGCAGTCTTCTTCTGTCAGGTCACCATTCAAGAAAACGCTTTTTACATCCATTTGATGCAGTATCCACCCTTTTTGTGCAGTGAGGACAATCGACATTCTAACAGTATTCCATCTTACAGTGGGAGCAAAAGTTTCTTCATAGTCCATGCCTTCTTGTTTAGCATATTCTTTGGCGACCAATCACGCTTTATATTTATCCAAGAAACCATTTGCATTATATGTGATCCTGTAAACCCATTACAACCAATGGAGCTTACACCATGTGGACAATCAACCAAAGTCCATGTACAATTTTTTATAATCACATCATATTTTGCTTGCATAGCATCTCCCAATTCTTTTATGTTTGCAACATAAGCTAAACACGTAGGTTCATTAGAGATTATAATTCACATTATTTTTGAGTCTTCCCAGGTTCCTGTACATCTATCTCATCAGGCCTTCTATCTTCAAGTGTTAATCTTGCCAATTTGGCAGTTAACTTAGATATATCACTATGGCTTCTAGGTTACTCGGCAGACAACTCAGAAACCTGAGCAGGAGATTCATTTGATTGCTTTGAAGATACTACTTCCTCTGGAGATTGAATCTCATTTTCCTTATCTTCTTCCACAGAAGGCGAAATGTGCAAAATTCATTGATTACTCTGGATAGTTTCTTTCTCCACTTTCTTTTGTCCTTTCTTCGCAGTCGCGACGACCTAATTTTCAAGCTGTGTCGCATCCAAAGATTGAGTTTCATTGATGGCATCTCTGCTTGCAATAAAATTATTGGTCTCATATTCAAGCAAGTGATAACCTTTCTTTTCATCTGAATAACCAACAATGTGCATTTCTTATTTCTAGCATCAACTTTCTTTCTATTTTCATCTAGAATCAAAGCATAACATGTGTAACTAAAAACTTGCAAATGATTGACTTTTGGTTTGAAGCCATACCAAACTTCATAAGGTGTTTTACTGTCTGGGGTTGATGTTGGTGCTCTGTTCCACAGAGTCATATTCACTGCTTTGGCCCAAACTTTAGATGTCCTATTTTTTATATTGCATCATGGCTCTTGCCATTCCTTCCAATGTTTGTTGAATCCTTTCTACTACATATTCCTGTGGAGAATATGCTCTGGAAAACTTTCTGATGCCTTGTTTCCTGAAAAATGCTAGAAGCTCATTCAAAGTGTATTAACCTCCATTATCACTTTTAAAGTGGCTAACTTTAATTCTTTTTCATTTACAACCAAGTTCTTAAACTCCTGAAACATAGTGAATTGTAGAAAATATACCCATGTCATTTGATGGGAATATTCAATGAACAAAAGAAAATACCAATATTTTTTTATGGAAGGCACACCCATATTGCATGCATCACTTTGAATCAAGTGTAGACATCTATGAGCTCTCCATTTAGATGCCCTTGGAAATACTTCATGGTTTTTCTTGCCAAGAACGCAAGCTTGACTTTCATTTTCCTTTTCAAAGCCAGGAACCTCCTTACCATACATTTTGTCTGCAAATCAATTTAACTTTGGACATTCAAATGCCTATACCTGAGATGCCACAAATGATGATTTGGCTTCACTCCTATATTTGCAATAGCTACATGATCCTTAGTCTTCAAAAGAACTCTGCAGCGGAGACGGATTACATTCCCATCTTTATATCCTCTTCACACAGTATTGTGATTGTCTTTTACAGAATTTATTTTTAAGTAAACCATCCTCGATCACAATCTGACTACCAATTTTTGGAATAGCCACCAAAGAAAGGAAACTCTTCTTCAATGTCGGTACTTACCAAACATCATGAATGACCTTACAGTCTTATTGCGCAAAAGAATCTGTACTTTACAAATGCTAATTGGATTAGGGCTTGACTTATCTGCAAAACAAATTAGGTTCAGTCTTGCAGGCTTGTAACTCCGAAAGAATTCTTTTGAATTTTCTGTAGGTCATGTGCCTTGTAGCCCTTGAGTCTAACAACCACACACCAGTAAGATCAGCTAAATTATTTGAATGAACTACTGAAAATAACACGTCCTCATCATCATAAGCTGTTAAAATTTCTTTATTTTCTTCCCAAACCTACTGCGCAGAATCAAATATTTTATGTCTAGGAAAAGAAGATCTATTTCCCTTGCAAAATACCCTGTTTTACCACATTTGTAGCATTCAACCTCTTTTCCTAGGCCATGTCCATATGCTTGTGAGTGGAAACTTCGTGACTCTCTACTGTGCCAGTGCAATTGACCTTGCCGCTGTCCCGAATCATTTCTTTGAGCTAGACCATGGCCAACATTGAGATAACTTCCTCTGGTTGTACTGAAATATCCTTTACCACGTCCTCTGAATGTGTGACTTGAACTTTCAGCAAAAGAATCTTCTGTTGCCTTTTCCGTAATCTGAGGGAGATTGGTGTAGTTCTGAATAAGAAGCTCTGCAAAAGTTTGAACTTTGCATTTTGCGATTCATCAAAAAGCTGTAACATTTCTAAGAAAATATTATAAGAATTAGGAAGACCATTAATTGCAATAGTTATCATAGACTTTTTCATCAAAAGTAGAATTATCAATCCTCTCTATTTGCATTCGGAGATTTTCAAGTCATGAGATGTATTTGTGAATTTCTCCACATTCTACCAGTTTTTGATTAAATAGCTGCTTCTGAAGTTGAATTTTAATTTTTCTTATACTTTGGTTGTTTGTCATACAAATCATCTACCAGTGTATGCTAGGCTTCTGTCGTGGATGTTGCTGACTCAATGTGAATGAAGCCATCTGACCAGTGTTGACATAAACTATGTAATGACATACTATTTTATTCGGTTCAAGAGCTCCTGGCTAGAGCTAATATTATGTAGAAAAGGATAGATTACTTTATAAGTTACTAGTTACTTATTAGATTACTTAAATCAAATTCAAGCGGGTCTATGATTCCAGCATACACACATAACAATGATATTCCCTAAACTATTTCTTCTTATTCACATATATCTCAATACATACATCACAAGTCTCTGTTACACTCTATCTTATACTGCTGGTAACAACAATATTTCGTGCACTCTTACACTCTTGTTCTTCTCGGCTATACTCAGTTCTCTCTCTATGGGACACTCATCCTAATCCTACATTGTGGTATAAATACTGATACATATGTTACCATCTATGAAGAGACATGTCTCACGGATCATGCCTATAGTATGTTCAGAGTCTTTAGTGTTGTCACAAAGCATCTTTAGATACCGCACACGTTCCACAAGGGAAATACTCTACATCACCTTGCTGAAACTGTTAATGTTGCCGCGGTATGTTCTGGAACTTCCGTAGAACCTTCTATTCACTTCAATCTGATGAAGAGCCCTAAAACAATGAGCAAGAGCTTTGTATCAGTGTCTATGCCTTTTCATTCTTACTGTCATAGATGACTTCCTCTTTTGCATATGTTGGCATGATTGGCATTTTGTCATTCACCACGATCCACCACTTGTTGTGTACAAGTTTGTCCTCCATGAAATGTCACTAGTCTTTCTAGGTTGACCCATTTAGTCGATTAGACTCAGTCAGCAAGGATTGAATTCGAGACATTTTGTGTTATCATGCAAGCCTTTTAATCCACAAAACAATTAATTATTGCTAACTGACAATACAAAGTCTGAAATAGCCCAACGAATGACTTTGGCACACTGTAACATGAAATCTGCCAATGTTTCAGTTTCTGATTCAATCCCGACCAAAAGATATTGAATTAATTTGACCCGCAGCCTACTATGCAGAAATATTTAGTAATTTAAATATTCCATTAAATTTTTAAAAGGAATTGTGCATGCAGTCCTAAATTCCTTAAAGTTTTTAACTTTATAAACTTTATGAAATATACCACTTGTATATTGTGAGGATCTTATGTAGAAATCCACTTGCCCAAATGCCTTGCTGCTGCCCAAACGCCTTGCTACTGCTTCTCTAAACACCTGCTGCTTTCATGGTGTTTCTTCAAGTTGCCAAATGTTACTGCTTCACGTTGCTCTTCTATTTTTATTTATTTATTTTTTAATGCGCCCAAGCACTACCACACACCATTCCTCTGCGCCAGCATAGAAAAAAAAATAGCAAATATTTTCCAGCAACTTTTCTTCTGAGTTTCCTTCCTCGAATTTCCTCTCCAGCAGCACCTTTACACTCTAGATGCCATCCACTGCTGATATCAAATTCAATCTAAAGCATTATTAATACAGAAGTCAATAATGCTAAAGTTTTTTTTTTAATTTCAAATTATTTTTATTTATATTCTAGGGACCTACAAACTGCCTGACAGATCTTTTTCTCTCTTACAACAAGATTCTTCCTTGCCAGCTCTGTTATTGGCTCTGATACCACATGATGATTTTGCAGAAAGCAATCACTCCAGTCTAGACAACCTGCTATCAGACCCTGACTGACAAGAATATTTTATTGATAAAGAAAATAAATTATTTGCAGAAAACGCAAATGGAGGTTTGCCGAGCTGTTCCCTCCCTGTCTCCGATAACCTCTATTTACAAAACTCACATCTAACTAATTAATTACCTCGAATCAAAAGAAACCAACATATATATTGTAGGGAGAACACCTAAAATGGTGGGGTAGATAGCTTGGCGCTACACATTAGAGACATATTGAATGGTGTCATTCAAGATGAATTTCCAACAAAATGGACAACTAGCCTAGTTATATTGTTGTTCAACGGTGGAGATGTCACCCACCCTCAAATTACCTGGCCATAATGATCAACCCATTCATCGAAAACTATTTAGAAGTATTGTAGAATATAGAATTAGTAGTTGGGTTGAAGACAAAAGAAAGAGGGCTAAATGATGAGTAGGCTTCAGACCAAAAGACTCCACAATAGATCACTACATCACTCTTAGATGATTGAAAGGAGTTTATCGTTGCTTTGTTGATTTCAAGACCGCCTTTGACATGGTGCCTACGACAAACTATGGGGCAGGATGGAGGAACTCGAAGTACTGTGAGTACAAGCTAGTAGTCCACAAGCTTTATGAGCAAGTTCGAGCCAAAATCAAAACACACATAGGGTTCTCATAATGTTTTGGATGGCATAGGGGTCAAACATGGTTTCCCATTGGCCCCCCAAGAAAACTGGTAGAGTGGATAGACAATTGGGAGTTGGAGGTGTCAATGTGGCTAACTACTTGATAAAGCTTGTTTGATACACCAATGATCTTATTTTCCTTGCAAAGACACCCCTAAGCTTGAGAGGCCACTGGAAAGCCCTCAAAGTCTCTTGAAAAGTAGGGATGCCAGTAAACAATAAAAAAAATTAAGATCTTGATTTTACTTCATTCGGAGAGGAGCAGATAAACATCTTATTTGCAGGGAATCCACTTGAGGTAGTGGCAGATTACACGTATCTGAATCTATATTTCCACATAAAAATTAGATGGGAATCATGCAAGATGAAGGTAATACAGGGAAGATGGAAAGCGAATTACTGAATAGATGCAGGGGAATGCAGAATTTCGTGATTGGGCCAAATGTGGTCTTGTTTGTGTTGCTTGTTGTACTAGTGATGTTCTTAAGGGTGTAGGTTTAAAATGGAGACAAATAGAGAGAATCCAAAAGCGCTTAATGACAAGCAACCTCAAAATCAAGGATTTAGTTCCATAGAAGATTTTATTAGCAAGCACTCTTCTATTAGAGGTAACAGCTATGGTCTGTTAAAAAAAAGTGGAAGACATAAAGGCAAAATTGCAAATAGAGAGGCTGGATTGGTAATGGAAGAAGAGCTGAATAAAAGCAAGGGGACTTGGATGAAACAAAACAACAAATGAATGAATAGATGGAAGTTTAATTACATGAATGTCCAAACATCAATCAGGAAATTTAAAATTAGTGAGGGAAAGATTTAGGCTAGGCTGGAAGAGGCAATAGTATTTTGTTGAATTCAACCCCACATATGAACATGATACAAAAGCTTACACAAAGGAAAAAATCAAGTGGAAAACGAAGTGGCTTATCCAAATCAGGGCTAGTTTACACCAACTTAGGTGTGAGGCTGGTAGATGGGTGATGCCAAAGGAAGAGAGGGAGGAGAGAATATACCTCTTTTGTGCCTTGGTTGTAATGAGACAGAGTAGCAATTCATCACAGAATCCTCCGCTTACAAAGGCATTTGGGATAGTTACATAGAAACTTTGGGGGTTGATTTTTTTATGTGCTTGGAGCCAAGTGAGGACTAATTCATGCTAATTAGGTGTGATGTTAGTAAATGGGCAACTATGTAGGAAGAGAGGGAGGAGAGAATAAGCCTATTTCATATCTCAAGGGTAGTGAGAAAGAGAGGCACTTCATTATGGTATTCTCCATTTATAACAATATTCAGACTAGTTACATAGAAATTTTAAGGGTTGGTTCTGGTAGTTGTAGCCGAAACGAGGACTAGTTTCCGCCAACTTAGGTGCAAGACTGGCAGATGGGCGATTCTGAAGGAAGAGAGGGAGGAGAAAATATGCCTATTTTGTACCTTAGGGGTCGCGAGTCAGAGTGGCACTTCATCATGGAATTCTACACTTACAACTATGTTTAGGCTAGTTATATAGACCCTTGAGTGTTGACTTTAGTTAACACTATTTGAAGAAATGAGACTAGAGAAAGCATAGGGGTCTTCTGACCAAGATTAATAGAAGATTGAATCTTCCAAAGGAAGCAACAACAATATTCGATCTTTGCCTGCCTTAACATCTTTGAGCAGTTTCACACTTCTGTTAAGCTTGCATTAACTGCCTGTGCACTAATTGGCGTAGCTGTATCCTTGTGGTCCCATCTACTGTTTTACTTTCGTGGATGTTGATAGACTCTTATATATCAGTGTATATTGGCTCTACACATATAATTTTTTTTTTTTTGATATTTAAGGCGGGTTGAAGGGACCCGTTCCCTATTTACAAAAGGAGGCATAGCCTCAGATAAGTCCATACAACAACCACAAAAAAACCCAGGTGACATACTAGCAAAAACCACATTTTATTCTATGCCTATACGTAGTCCCGAATTATGCTTACGGGCTTATAAGATAGACAGATTAAACCCCGAGTCGGGAACATGCACTACCAGCTCGGGCGTGCCGACATACCCTTCTTCCATCGAGCAAGCGTTGATCCAGCAGCGCCAGAGGTATCCAAAGGCATCACCCGCCGAGGAACGCAGCTCATCCCACCAAGACGGAACAGGAACCAGCGGAGCCCCTAGAGCTTTGATATTAGGCAGTTGAATACAAATTTGGCCCGACTTTTTGTCCTTGGCATATGAAGAAAGGGACTCAGCAAATTCCATCAGCACATTGAAATGGCGCTTGAGATCCAGGGAGGCCGAGGTAGCACCAGATGATGAGCCCGGGGAAACATCCTGAGCAGACCATGAAACCATGTTTAAATTAGCCACCTCCGAAGCGAGGTTTCCGCAGAAGGTAGGGCATGACCAATGGGCCGTGACATTAACCACATCCACCTTCCAGGGATGCAGAACCAACAAGTTTTACACAAAAAGGGATGCAATGCCACTGTTTACCCGTGGCCATCCCTCCAAATTTAGAAAATCCTGCCCCAAGACCGATTTGATCACCTCCAGGTCCTCCGCACACGAGATGAGGAAAATCTTCCTCAGCTTGCCATCGGTAACCCTGTTTCTAAAAACCATTTCCCTCACATCACAAGAAAGAGCCAACACAAGAGCCTGAGGGGGTGCCATCTCGCATAGCAAAAAAGAAGGGGGATGAGAAAAACTGCCACCCAAACAGTCTTAAATAATCTCCTTACACTTCACACGTGGAGAAGCTGTCGTCGAAATCATGTGGGGCAGAGTCCCTCGCCGCAATCAAATGAAATCCCTCCCATGCTGAGCAATTATTTGCCACCCTTTCCTCACATGCCTGATCAATACCTTTATTTGCTAACCAATCGGCACACTGATTACCTTCTCGGTAAATGTGCTTTACACTCCAATTTTTGAATTTAGACAACAACCATAGAATCTTCTGAACATCGATATCCAGCTTCCATGACAAAGCTTTTTTTTTAATGATGGCGTTGATAATTATCAAGGAGTCCCCTTCAATTTCTATATTTTCAATTTTAAGGAAGGCAGCGAGAAGTAAGCCCAAACCAAGGGCTTGCACCTCAGCAGCATTACAAGTACCCACCTTGAGTTTGTAGGAAGCAGCCATAACCAACTTACCAAAAGAGTTGCGTATGATACATCCAGCGCCTAAGACCCCCGGATTGCCCTTGGAAGCCCCATCAAAATTTAATTTTAAAAAACCGCAGGAAGGGGGCGCCCAAACAATGTTTCTTCTAGCCAGGGAGGAAGACACTTTAGACCTCATAACACCATCCATAGGCTTGATTATCAATGGCCAACTTCTTTCCAACAGTTTGTCATGGGAAGTAAAAGGACAGGATCGCACCCAGTTAGAAGACATAGCTTCTGAGATAGCTCTTTCCAACCATGGGAGAACCGAATTTACTGAACCAAATTCCTCCCTAAAATGCCTCTTGTTTCTCTCCCAATAGAAGAACCAAACTACAAAGCCAAATAGAAGAAAGGGCCCCCGAGTGAGAATTAATAGGCCAGGCTAGGATAGCATCTGTGAGGGATTTAGGTTGGACCCATGGAGGATTTAACTTGGCACATAACCAGTTCCAGCATTCAACTGCAAAGGAGCAATGTAGCAGCAAATGAACCCTATCTTCCACATCCTTTTCACATAGGAGGCATCTAGTGGGACCTTGAAAACCAAATTTTTTCCTTCTTTCTTGAGTTAGTATCTTGCCCTTAAAGGCCATCCAGGCGAAAAGACCAGCTTTAGGGGGGCAATGGGATTTCCTGCAATCTTTCCATACTGGTTTTTCAGGGGCAATATTCTCATGAAGCAGAATATACCCAAGATGAGGGGAATAGGATCCCGAGGGAGATGCAGTCCAAACAATTTCATCCTGCTTATTTGAGATCAGAATTTTCCTTTCCTGCAAAACAGATAAAAAATTAGCTTCTAAATCAGGAGGGAGGTTCAGATGGTCCACTTTTTTCCAATGCAACATGGAGGGGAGGGAATCATTCAGTTCCCCATAATTGAACACAAAAGGGCCCCAATCAACAAGCAATCTCCTCTTAATTTCTGAGAAAGCAGGAGAGTCTCCAAGGGCAGGGTATCCATTCCATGGATCATCCCAGAAAAGAGCTTTCTTTCCATTGCCCACTTTCCAGTCTGCATAAAAAACAAATAGAGATCTACATTCAATCATGAAATTCCATATATGCGAGCCTTTGGGGGGGTTTGCCACCCGGAGAATGGACTTAGGAGAGAGGCACCCAAATATTTCTTTTTGAAGACCATGCTCAGAAGACTGTTGGGGTTGGAGATAAGCTTCCAGACCAATTTAGCTCCAAGGGTCATGTTTTGCAGACCCAAATTTAGAACACCCGCACCACCAAGCTCTTTAGGCTTAGCAAGTGTATCCCTGCACATATAATTTGTTAATAACTATTGTAAAATGAGTTTATGAGGCTGGCCATTTATAATGCTTATAGTGTTTTGAAGAGGCATTGATGACATTGTTTGGGTCTGATTTACTTTATCTCAATCTGTTGGTTTACTTCACCCACCAATTGGCCCATACATATCTACACACACAGAGACATACACAAGTGCTCAGCTGATTGATGTTTTCGTTTCTCACAGTCGAGTACAATTTGCTATTAAATGTTGGATCTCATGTTATGTATCAACTGACAACTCCTTATGCATTGAAGTCTAAATTAACAGATTAAAATTCTCACCTGCTAACCATGGCCATACCTATCAAGTTTGTGTGAATTCTCATAAAATATTTTACTCGTATGGTATAATCTGCTGTCTCACTTTCTTCCATATTTATGTTTAATGTTGAATATTATTATTCCTTAATGTCTTGAGTGGTAAACTTTGATTTTTTTGCAAGAAAACGCAGAAAAATTAGATGGAAAACTATTTTTAGAAAATTTCATTGTCGAAATTGAATGTCTTGAGAAAAAGACCAATTCCTAGGTCAGAAAAGCGTTTTCCATCTCTGAGAAAACCTGCTTCTTGTTTGTTGCAAGTAGAAAATTTGGAAACATAGAAACAATGTGTTGCTATCCTCAAGTCAAATATACTTCTGATTGCCAATGGCTGATTCAAATTTATTCCAGGACTCTTCTAAGTATTTCATAAAGCTTCAGTGTCATTGAGTTGCCTTTTGTGGTTATGTAATTTTTCATACTATGATCTATTCATGTTTTTTTTCTTTTTCTTAAAGGAATAAGTGTCTCACACGACTTTCAATTCAGGTCTCAAAAATGCTGGTTGGAGGGTTGCATGTTGTGGGAATCTATGTTTGGGCTGCTGAAAGTGCCTTCAAAAACTCCACTTTGGTGCTTTGGCAGGTAATTTTGTTCAACCCTTCCTTACACAAGTCTAAAAGGAGCTCAATACGTATCTAGTTTTTGGTATTTCAAACTAGTATTATGATAGTTAATACTGTCTTTTGCTTGACACAAATGGTTAGAGGTATGCAAGAAACATCTTTCAAACCTTTTAACAGTTTTTAAAGGCATTTTATTACTAATGGAATTTTTTAAATCCCAAGTTACTTATGTAAAACCTTTTATTTTTTTATTGAAGTGAACATTGATTTTCTGTTATATCAAAGAAGGCATCTTTTCGTTGAGCCAGTTGTTTGCGTTGACCAACAATTTGGAAGACTCTAGTCCCACAATTTTTCAAGAGAATGAATAGTCTGATTCAAAGGGTTCTGAATGTTACCAAACTCTCTTTAGTTCAAGTCAGCTGTGAATCTTTCTGATGGTAGACAAACGAAGATAAATCATTTGGTACTTGCTTGCTTTACTTGCATCTTTGTAATGTGATTAATGGTAAGAATAGCATTGACTATTTGGAAACAAATTCCCAAGGTATTTGTTTATAAAGCATCCAACTAGGTACTCGTAAGGAACTTGCTTGGATATAATTTAATTGTATTCATAAGAAATTTTTTTGCTTCATTTAATTAAAGATTAATAATTAGTTCAGAATTTCCTAAGGCGTACTAGAGTGTTTATAAACATGGCCAGGTCATTAAATATGGCGCATGCACATCTTTTCTGCAATAGAATCTGACATGCACGAACAGCATTCCGAGATGTTGATATTGTGGATATCTTGTCCTGCATTTTCTTATTAGTAATTTTCATTTTTTTTTGTACTCAATAAAAAAGACAAAGCCAAATAATTAGGATGGAGAGCCTTGGTTCTAGATACCTGATTCCTGTTTTGTTGATTTTACAGGTCCCTTTGTGTGCGATTTTTGTTTTACTACTCAAATAAGTCATTAGAGAGAAGGTACTTTAATAAGTGTCTCGCTTGAAATAGTAAGACAAAGCATGACCTATCTATCCCACATGTACTATAGTATAAGTGGTGACATGAGAAACATGTCTATTAGTATGTTCTATGGAGATTTATACATAGATATTAATTCTTAAATTTTTGTGTCAAATATTAGGGTTTTCAATTATTTCAAATAATCATTACACAATCATTATTCAATCTTTGCATACATATCACAATACAAGATAGGGTACTTTG
Source organism: Taxus chinensis (assembly GCA_019776745.2). Lineage (NCBI taxonomy): Eukaryota > Viridiplantae > Streptophyta > Pinopsida > Cupressales > Taxaceae > Taxus > Taxus chinensis. Next base: position 152,055,085 of record CM034149.1, read on the forward strand.
TACTTGAATAATTGCCACTCTAACATGTTAATCACCCGTTGTATAATCTGGGATATCCCCCATCCTTTTTAGAAATGAATGATCAATCACCCTAGTAGCTTGCATTCACAGTTGACGTGGGTAAATGTTCACTCTAGTAGCTTGCTTTCACAGTTGACGTGGGTAAATGTTCACTCTAGTAGCTTGTATTCACAGTTGATGTAGGTAAATGTTAACACTGAATTTTACTAACCAGGATGTCTTTCACTCTCACAATTGACTTAGGAAACCCAGTCAATAATTACTTACTTTAACATCCCCCCTTAAACTTGACTAGGGTTCACATATTGATTTTTCCTACTTCCCATGTATGACACAAGTTGACAACTCATTGGGACCTCTAACACTGACCCACTTCCCATGGATGCTACAATTAGAAAACTCATAGGATTAATGGTCAATGTTACTCGTACTAGCATTTCTATAAGATCCCCCCTCTCCCCCCCTCAATGACAACCTTCATGTTAGAGTCAACACCATCAATGCTCCAAGCAAGGTGCATGTGCTGCATAAGAAGGCACGATCCAAGGATGGTCTTCCCACCACTATTGACGTATCTTTGCCATATCATGTGCCAACAAAAAGTGAAGCACCCGACTAACAAATGTGCCAATGAGGAGATACACCAACTAACATGACCAAAGATAAGTTCCATGAATGATGATGGCTCCACTTTTTATCCTTTGAACAAAATTTCTTCCTAACATGTGATGTTTGCAATGCAATATGAATGAAGCAACAAACACAAGAAGCCGCCAACCCAATCAATAAGAGATTAGAGCAATGATCATGCAATCCAAAGATGAATCACTTGCCATGGGAACTGAGTGGTTGTATTGTTGAGGAAAATAGTGGATATGATTTCCTTAAACAAGAGCTCAAATTTCTCCACTACCAATCATCAATCCATCCATATTCAAACTTTTCAATAGGTATCAATCCAGTATTTTTGCATATAGGCTTCTTCGTAGCCATATAATGAACATAGTTAATGCTATTTTGACATATTTGGCAATGGTAATATTCAATGTTGAGACCTAGGATGAGATTAAAAATACCCCATTTATTTAAATGAGCATGCTTATATGGCTTGGTTGTGGATGATGCATGCTATCCAAAATGAGGATGCTTAGTTGTGGGTTTTTGTGGATCAAAAGAAGAATCTTGGGATGATGATACCATTTGGTTCCTTTTCATGGGAAAAGTCAACTCATAGTATAGGATCTAGGTAGTTGGTACAAGGTACGATATGGGTACGGACATGGGGATCCAGTACGCTAGTAGAACAATTTTTTTGGGGGGCCCGGGTACGGCACTTGGGTACGACCGTACAATATATATATATATATATATATAATATTGAAATAATTTAAAAATATAGCCAAATAAGCAAAAATTCAGCCTTATACATGATTAGAGCAAGCACATTATTAATTAAGTGAAATAGCCAAATAACATATTAATAATACAATGCATTTTGTCGTGATATTCATTGATTGAACTTTGAACAAGTACATTGTTCAAAGTCCAAATGTTACAATGTACAATTATAATCATAAATAATATCAAATCACATAACTGGACTGGAATTCCAGCTATTACCAGCTCCCTTCAAATCTGGTAGTTCATATTCCTTTGGGGTTTCTCTTATTATTCCTGCATTAGTCTTACTTGCCAATGGAGGTGCTGCCATTGCATTTTTTAATCCTACATTACCCAAGCTTATCTCAAGTGTTGTAGTTTCAACCATTGTTTTAGGTACTTCTGTGAATGCCCTTGTTTTACCACAGTTGAATCATTTAGTAATCCCATCTATTGACCTTTATTGACCCCCCCAAAAAATGTTGTTTTTATTGTGGGTATGGTTGGGCACGCTGTGGGTACGACCAGGGTACCTCCAACAGTACCTGAGTACGTCTAGGTAGTTCTTGGGAAGTACCCAGACGTACCCGAGTACTATTGGACGTACCTTGGGCGTACCCCAGGCGTACCGTACCCATATTGCGTACCGGGTACATACTGTATCCGTACCCATGCCTTGCAGGGTACATATCGACTACCTAGTATAGGATTTATTTGTTGTTGATGAATGGGATAAGAACTTATTTGACTATCATTTTCCAACGTGATCTCAGGGTAGTCAAGGCTTGTTTCCTCTAGTCTAATCTCTTTCTCAATAGGAGTGTGAATATCCTATCCATAGCTCGCATACTCCTATTCGGCGAATATCAGGCAAACCCAAAAAAATTTGACTCGGCAAGACTCGGCAAATATTCGGCAACTTCAAAAATACTCAACTTTCTTTAAAAAACATAAATTTTATGAAAAGTATAGCTACAAAATGTATCAAATGTGTCTATAAAATGTTGGAGAAGCGTCTTCTATTAGATTTGAATACAAATACAATACAAAATCACATCATTATGCGAATACAACAACCGACTAATAAGTGCTATGAATTTATGATGATTTTCATTGAAAATTATCATCATAAATTTCATATCTATGCAAGTTACAATTTACAATAAGTTACATTTTCCTCTTCCTCGTTCTAGAGGAATATTAGGGAGAGGGTCTATTGCCTTTGCCAGTCTCCACACTCGGTTGCGACTCTAGCTCCACCCTGGTAGGAGATGGTGGTTCCTTTGCTGCATGTTCGAGATCACCTCCAAAGATGTCATCCAATCCAATATCTCCTGCTAGTGCTTCTCCCTCCATAGCTTCTCTCTCGAAAGAAGCAATCTCAATCCAATATCTCCTGCTAGTGCTTCTCCCTCCATAGCTTCTCTCTCGAAAGAAGCAATCTCATCCTCTGTGAACTCAGGGATTTCCTCTTCTTGCCTAGTCCACTCGTTGTATGGATCTATCTCATCCAAATCAATGAGCTCCTCTGATGTGGCTTCCACTTTCTTGTGAGAAGCCGGAGATCGTATTGCACAAAAACCAAGTCGTTGAGTTGTTTTTGAGTCAAGTTGTTGCATTTCTTTGTGTGAATGACCTCAAAGAAACTCCAGTTGCGTTCACATCCAAAACCGCTACAAGGTTGAGATAAAATTCTGAGGGCTAGCTTTTGAAGATGTGGGGTGTTTCCTCCCCAATCCTCCCACCAAGAACCTACAAACAAGATAATCAAAAGTTTATAAGTAATTAATAAAATCAAATTTGTAACTTGTAACACATATAAGTGACTTTGGTGTCACCCAGATTTCATCCTGAAATTTGCGACCACCCTATCCGAATTTTTTTTGTACTTTTAAAATAATGGGTCGTTTTGTGTTTTTATTGCCTGAAAGTTCTTGTATTGCGTCAAGATATTCCCAAAGAGCCATATTAGTTTTTTTCGCCAAATACCTAGATGCCCAAAATTGTTATATTCAATCGTTGGGATTTGTCTGCGGAAAATTTGTATTTAATTATTTTAAGCCCTGTATGAGGCTATTTGCGCTCCGTTTTAACTCTGGTGTGATCGAACATGCCATTCTTCCTATGTACCAGAAGGGTTTTAACTTGGAATAAGTTTTGGGCTTTATTTGTAACTTTTGGCAATTTTTCGTGTTTTTGTGTTGTCTCGTTTCGTTTTCTGTGAAATTTCTCTAGAACAATTCCTTTGGCGGGTAAGCCCGATTTTTGGCCCGGAGCAGCTGGAAAACATATACACACGTTATGCCCGGAGGAAGTCGCCATTGGAGGTCTGGATCACTGGGAAAAAGCGAAGTCGTGCATGGAAAAGCCCCTGCGGGGTTGGGCGCATTTTTGGAAAACAAAGGATTCAAGTTGTAATGGGAAAAATGGAAGCAACAGACAAGGTGGGAATTCTGTACCTGCTTAGCAGGGTACTTTTTCCCGTGATATAAAATTCACTTAAACTGCGGTGGGAAAGTTAAAGGCTGTAGGCAGACGGGAATTTATTGCCTACCTAAGAGGGTAAAAATTCTCATGATGAATAGAAGGAAAGTGACTTAAGTAAAATCATGGGATTTTATTGCCTGCCTTGCAGGGTAAATAATCCCATTGTCAAAGTCAAATCACTTAAGTGGATCATGGGATTTCCGGGGCTGCCTTGCAGGGTAAAAAATCCCATTGTGAAAAATTCTTAAAAATATAATTATATTGTGCAAAAAAGTGCACCCCCTTTGGTGAGATGATGACAGCCTTTAAGTGGATTTAATTAATTATTTCTCCTTCTAAAATAGGCGCCCAAGCATGGAAGAAAGACAAGAAGTCAAAGGGGAATAAAAGTAATAGAATTAAATGGATTAAATTGACTAAATTTAATTTATTTAAAGGCTACCCCCTTCATGTCAAAAAGTGCTTGCCATTTAGGATATATTTAATGATTTTTGAGGCATTAAATCATTAGATTAAATTCTATTTTCAGTGGCTATGGTCAAGGCACACTGTGAAACTTAAGTGAAGTGAAGTGTGAAGGATTAAATTGGATTAATTTAATTTATTGGATGGCTGTCCTTAAACATGCTATTTTTAAACAGAGAAGCATGATTTTTAATTAATTAATTGCCAGGAATAGGAAGGGCAATTATTAATAATAGAATTGTGAGGGTTATATAAGCATGGGCAGCCATATGGGTGAATTATTTAATTCACAGGTAAAGAATTGCAGCAAAGAGGAAAAGTGCACCCCATTTGAAGAAGGATTTTGCTCAGGCAAGGTGGAAACAAGGCTAAAAGCTTCCAAATTTGGCGCATGCTTTGAAGGAGGTTGATCTTTGTCTGCATAATTGTTTGCATAGGTGTTACAGGTGCTCAAGTGTTGTTGAAAGGATTCATGCTCTCTTTATGTGCAAATTAAACATCAATTTTTGGGACAGCAGGCTTGAAAAGTGCAGATTTTTACAATTAAAATTCACTATTCATGCTCCGGTGGCTATTTTTTTCTAAATTAATTGCATGAATTCATTAAAGGTGCTTTACAAAAGAAAAATGAGCTTTAATCAATGTCCAATACATTGCATATATCCTCCGAATCTGAAGAATTGTCCAGATCTGCACCAGTTTTGAAGAAATCCGGCCAAGTAAAAAGAAAAAGAATTATTTAGACAAAGATAGACAAAGCCATGGTGAAGAGAGATGAAAAAGAAAGCACGATGGAGTCATGCATCGCTTCCAAACTTGCAGACATAGGAGACATAGAGGAAGCATTGATGAATCAAGTCACGGGCAACTTCGGCGTAGGAGATTCCCTCAAGCGAAAGCACAGAGGAGAAAACAACAGGAAAGTCGAGAAGTTGAAAGTATATAGAAGATCTCAATCCAAGGAGAGGATCACTTCTACGACCCTGACTTTAACTCCAGTTTCTCCAGTACCCAATGCTTCACCAACTATTGCACCGCAGCAGCAGGATGCTTCCATGCCTCCACTAAATCCAGCGACATTCATCTTCTCCCCTCAGCCACTTCGTTCAGCACCTGTTCCAGAGGATATGTTGAAGCTGCAGATGGCAGAGTTCGAAAGAGCTTTGTCCTTGGATGATTTAGAGGATGGCAGCCATAACACTGTGGCACTTTCTGACGGAGAGGATGCAGAGCGGGAGATGGTAGTGCACTCAGTGACTTCTCACTCTTCGAGAAGTAATTTCTCGGAATGGTTGGCTTTGCAGTTGGTTCCAGAAGCGAGAATGGAGATGAACTTAGAGGAGCACAACTTGCAGCTACTCCAGGATCTGAGCAGAAGAGACAGAAGGCCTAAAGTTGCTAAAGCAACTTCTAGGTTGATAATTGAGAATTCGGGAGAGAAGTTTGCTAAGATATCAATTCCGACAGAAGGAAAGATAGAAGAGGAGCTCACGGCGGAAGATGTGACAGTGATCAAAGTACCACTCGGTCAAGCCACCACTGAAGGATTGAAGCAGGACACACAGACATTGATAGATGCTCTATTCCTTAGGCTTGACAGTGAAAAAGCGGAGAGAGAACTTCAGAAGCAGGTATCCCAGTTGTGCGAGATCATAGCCAAGGTTGCTAAGCCTTCCATTCAGCCCATTTCAGAGCAGGTGAGTGATCATCTTATGTAGGAAATGGAGGATGCAAACAATCAAGTAAAAACTATTGACGAATAGAAGGATTTGATTATGCGTCAAACTTCTGTACAACTTGGAGAAGTGCCAGCCCGCCTGAAGGTTATGGATGATGCGGCAAATCAACTGCAACATCGTAGATATGAACACAGTTGCTGAGAGTAACCTGAGTACTTTGGGAGAGATCAACAAGCTGCCGGGAGATGTATTAGTTGCAGAACAAATTGTACCGGATGGATCAGTTGAGAAAGGGAAGCAGCTAGAGTTTGTAGTATCTTTTCGTTTGGAGATCTGCAGAGTTTTGCTGAAGAGGATGCAGACACTTGTGAGTAGGACATCATCCTTACCAGACAGTATCATTTCTTTCACTGAGGAGGACGTGGTCGGAGGTGTTACTTCATACGTGCGGATCGTTCCTAGCAAGGTGCCTAATTTCCTGGAAGGGTCTTTTCTGATGGTACAAAAGAGAATTGATAAAGCTATTAAGCCTTTCACGATGAATTCTATCAGTAGACGGGTGGCGCTGCAGGTGGATATTGCAAGGTTTGGGCCGAGCTTGGAAGATGTGGAAGCGTGCATCAAAGTGTTGAATGAAGGGTTGCTGCAGTTCAGCACAAAGAAGGAAGCAGTGGTTAAAACAGATGGAAAGATGCTGAATTACATGTTCGACAAGTATATCTGATATCAGAACAAGAAGAAGACATAAATATTACAGCGGGCATGACTTCTTCTATTATTTCTTCTTCTATTTTCTATGTTCTCGGATGAAATTGTAAAACTTTAAGTTATTGGTTTTGCAAACATTACTTAAAGTCATGTGAAACCATTCTATTAGTTAAGTGATACATGTGTCACTTAAGGAGAAGTTAGTGGAGGATGATTGCCAAATGTCATCTTTACTTGTTGTTTGTGTTTTAGTTCAGTTAGATTTCTCATTTGTATTTTCCCTCCTACATTCTATAAGTAGGAGAAGAACCTCCAGGTTAATGATAAGAATTTGTAAGCAGCAATCTTCTGTTCTAGACTTTGTGTTGAACCCCTGAGAGCCACTTGGAGCAAAGGAATACAAAAGAGTAGGTTTCCGGAGAACTTTGTGTCACGGTGTACAATGTTTCTTACTTTTAATATTAGATCTCTTAATAAACTTTTTGTTATTTTAGATCTGGATCTAGAGCTGCCTTTGTTTTAGAATTTTGTGTTTATATCTATTGGATTCTTCTATGTGCATGCAATCAACTCTGCCATCTACTGATTGGGATGCACATCTTCCCCGTTTCTTTTATATGTTTACGTAATTACTTTCTTCTATAACTTTTCCTTTCTTTAAACAACTGCTTACTTGCTGCAGAATTGTTTAGTTATGGTTCATGAATTGAGTAGTTAAAGTAAAACCCCATTTAAATATTAGCATACTTAAATTGACAAATCTGACACGGGAGCCTCACCGGTTAAATGAGGGAGATTTATCTCATGACTGCTTAGGTTTTGTGCTATGCAGAAAATCTAGCCAACAGACTTAATAAAACATTCTAATTTTTATTTCCTGGTGACTGTGTGTTTCTCCCTCGGATAGCTAATCCTGAAGAAAAGAGCCTCCCTGTAACATGTTTGTAATTTTGCAACTCTAAAGTAACGAGGTCCTTCGTCTCAACCTCTGGTATTATCCTCTTAATACATGTTGAAAGGCCTTCCATAACCTCTTCATTCACATCTGTGAAGCCTTCAGAGAAGAAAAACTTAAGGTTGAGGTAGTACCCCGTTGCATAAATAGATTGGAGTTGATTGTTCCACTTTTGATCAATAATCTCCCAAAAGGGACCATATCTAGCGATATCCCCCCTATAATAGTTTTGGATAGACTCTTTGGCCCTATCCATGGCCTCATAAATGTACCCCATAGTGTTTTGCTCCCCATCAACCAAACACAAAACCCTCACCAACGACTCTGCCACCTACAAACAAATTAAAATGTAAGGTACAAACTTACAAATAAAGTAAAAAAGTAAATCACAATATATTTATAATTTAACAAATTAAAATAAATGAATCAACTTGAAATATAAACCAAAGCTTGAAATTACCTTGATTATCTCTATAGCTCTTTTTGCAAAGATATCATCAAAAACTATCTTTGCAGTCCTTTCTCTATCACCTTTCTTTGAATATTGTGAGTCTAACCCTGCTTGACTCACAAATATTTGCTTCAATGATGTCAACAAACTAGAAATACTTTGCAACATCAAGAAGTTAGTTGCAAACCTTGTGACACCGGCTCACACAAACTCTTTCCCCTTTGTGTGTTCTCTCATCAAGCTAAGAACCTAAGGGTGATTATATATGTATTTGGTTATGTTTCTTGCATCTTTTACAACCGGCCTCACTCAATCAATTTTGCCTGTCCTCTTAAAGAAGGTCAAGACAATGAGCCACACAAGGAGTCCAAAAGAGTGATGGATGTCTCTCCTATAGTAGTCTCCCAACCACCTGTTATCAACTAATTTTGACTTTGCAAAATTATATTAAAAAAATGTAAAAATGAAAAATTTGAAAATTTTCAAAAGTGTTACTTTGCGTGTTTCATTGCCCTCATCACGATCATCTCATTTTTGTGATCGTTTCGGTATTCGTTTCGTCCTTTTCGGGCGAGAACTCTTCCCGCCAAGCTTTAAATCGCGTTAAAATACATTAAAATTAATTAATTAATCACTCCCTTTTTGATAAAATTAACTTTTAAATAACCTGAGAGTATTTAATTAAATAAATATTAATTAAAAGTTCATTCGACAAATTTTTATTGCCAGGGAAGTAAGCTTACGTTTCCAACTACCGGGAATGCGAATTTGGCTTCCCGAACCCGGATTTCCCCTTTCCTGGCAATCTTCTTCAAATTTCCCGCACGTGGAATTTTCTCCACCAATTGCCAAATCATGGATTTGCTAACGGGCAAGAAATTCCCCAATTTCCCACATGGGGAAATTGAACAGGGATTGTTAGCCCACTTTGCCATTCCAGTTGGCAATTGGCCGTTGCTTTCCCCATTTCCCCCTAGCACTTAAGTCCACTACCCGGGAAGAGAGGAAGTTAGATTAATCCTCATAACTTCCTCCGTCAAACCCATTGGAAAAAGTCGTGCGAAGCTTTGCTTCTTATTTCTTCTAAAGGACATAATATTTTGTCACATCCAACAATCTTCCACGCATTTGTCAGGAAAGAGCAGCACTTTTTAAAGAACAGTTTTAAAAATACCAAGACAGCAATTTCCACGCCTAGGAGAGAGAAGAATTCAGGGAAGAAGAAGTCAGTTTTAATGAATTTGCAGCATTAAAAGACAGGTTACAAGTTTCCACGCATTGGCAGGGGAAGCTTTAAACTATTTGTTACCCAAATCTTTCTCCACGCATTCTCCAGGAGAAACCATGCATTAAGCAGCTGAAGGAATAGCTTCTCACATATGCAAAGGAGAAAGGCAGAGAAATAAAAAAGAAGAAGAAAGAAGCCGCGCCCAGCTAGATGAGGAAAGTACAAAAAATGCGCAGGTTTTAAGAAGGCAGCACACCACGTGAGCATAAGGAGATAAAGAACTGTTTTCAAAACCCACGCATGCAAAGGCAGGAGGAAAAGAAGGACAGCAAATTCATTTAAAGCCTGAAGGAATCTCCACGTGTGAGGATAAAGAGGTGGAACATCACCCAAACAACCTTCATGCGCCCATCCAAAGAGCTTTCACACAGGGAGAAAGGAAAGGAGGACAGCAAAGTTGATTTGAAGTCAGAGAAAGACATTTTTCCATGCGCCAAGGAAAGGGAAAAGGAACTGTTTTCAAACCCCACGCGCCCATTCAAGAAGCTTCCACGCACAGCGCAAGCAAAGTTTTCCACGTGCAGGTCCAAGGAGTCCACCTACACACAACAAGAAAGAAAATGTTCATGCATTCATAGGCAACTCAGAAGCTCTACGCCTTTTTCAAGGAGAGAATAGTTCAAAATGCATTTCCGGGAAAATCTCCAACGCAGACCAAGAAAAGAAATTCCATTCACACATGCAATAATAAAAGAAAAGTCTGAACGCAGCAAGGAAGAAGAAAGGTCCAAGTATTGCCAAACAAGGAAGAATAAAAAGATTCCGATTCATTCATCAAAATCTCCACGAATAGCTGTCTTAGAGCATGCCCACGCATTCACAACTTGTTTACACATTCCAAGGCTAAAAAGAATAATGTCCACCCATTGGAGGAGGAAGATTTGTCACATGGTTAAAGTAGCATTTTTTTTTACAAAGACTCATCCAAAGCAAATTCCACGTGGATCAAGAAGGAAATACCACACATTAAAAAGAGAAGACAATCCTCACAGGCAGCAAAGGACACACATTCATCAAAGAGTTCATTCTAGTTGTCTTAGGAGAGCCCATGTAGGCCCAAAATCAATCCACACAGCAATAAAAAGAGTCACGTTGCAGCAGCCAAAGAGAAAATTCAGCATTGCAAAAGTATTTCAATGCATGCCTGAGGAGAAACAAGTTTAAATTCAACTGCTTTGCAAGGGTGAAATACCACGTTGCAGAAGCTAAGACAAATACAACACATTGTATGAGAAATCTCGACGCGTTGCCAGCGGAAATAGTGAATTAAAAATATTAAAATTGATCCTGTGTGAACTCATTTAAAATCGGGAGAATTTTAAAAAAATTATTATTGTTGCCTGATCAGGAATTCGAGCTTAGTCTCGGTATTTTTGTTTGTATTCACATTTTAAAAAAAAATATTGTAATTCGGGACCAATTATTATTATTATTTTTAAAAATAATAATAATAATAATAATAATAATATTATAACAGGAAAATATTTTTCTTGCATTGACGAGAGTTTTGGAGACTAAGGCCCGGCCTCGTTTGCGTTGTTTTGAGTGCTCGAGTCGTTCTTCTATAAAATTCATAATGGCCAAAAAATCCAAATCCGCGGGAAGATCGAGGAAGCCAACGGAGAAATCTAACAAATCCGCCCTGAAATATGAATTCCAAGGAATTATCCTTCCCAGTTCCATTAAGTCAGCATATGACAACATCACCGATACAAAGCTAGGTCACATCAACGTGCAACAGTTCTGCGAGCGGGTGAAAACTGAAGGCAAAACCATTTTCTCAGATAGACTTTACCATAGTGGCCTACCCCAAGCAACAGCATTTCCTGTCTCGGTGCAGTGTCCGGAATTGGTTATTGCTTGCGCGGAGCATTATGACCCTGAGAGACGAGGAATTTTTAAAGATAATCGCGAGCCTTTCCTCTTAATCACACCTGAGCACATTGAAGAGTTTCTCGGAATACCCGACTTTCCCGAGAATGCAGATATCACTCGCCAATTAGCGCAAGAATTCTGGGATGAAGAACCCCTGAGATGGAGCAAGATGGTTAACAACTGGTTAGTAACCAAGAGACCTCGAATTGACAGGCTTCCCAAAGAACTGTATTGCATTGAGTTCGTGGAAGAAATCGGAGACATGATCACTCTCCTAAGTCGAGTTTTCGGCCTACCTTCTGCTAAGATTTTCCACCCATAGATGTATCAGTTTATTTGTATCATCCTAGCCAAGAAAGAGTTTTTGGATTGGGCCACCATCATTAGTAACACCATTCACAAACAATTGATATAAGTTAAGATGACTGCATGCTTCTACATGACTTCATATCTGACCTATGCAGTAGCACAAAGAAAGCTATTTTCGGGACTTGAAACGAGAGGGGTCATGGGGTCGTCGAACAGTGTTTTTCATTATTACCCTCAGCTCAGCTTCAAAAATAGTTCTCACCATTTTAGAAGAGTCAACGATGCATTCACCTTCCGCGTGATCCGAAACCTGAATCGGAATACTGAGGAAAGGTTTTCCAAAGAAGCCATGAGTGTCATTTCCCAATGGGGAACCTGGTTTATTCAATTTTCATCTTTTTCCTACATTTGCGTGAGTGGCTTTGCTTGGTACCCCTGTGGAAACTTCCTAAGTACGTCAGTGACAGATGGGCAGTAATGGAGCTGGCACGACAATTATTCCAAGTTCACTGCCTTCTTAGTGACAAGCACCGTCCAGGAGTTCATTTCTTGATCCAAATCGGGGAATACCAATGTCCAAATTTTTTCAGTGCACAGCTCATGGAAAAAGAGTTCACTCTCATAACCATCCATCCACATGTGAAGAGAGCCCAGTTTGATATCAATGGATATATGCAAAAGATTCTGGGGGAAAAGTACCAACATAGTCCTACCATGGAAGATTTCTAGGCTGCTTGTTCGAATGAACATGAGGTAAGAAGACGGGAGTACTCTCGCCTAACACTTGCTCAGATCAAGGCCTTTCACATCAAGAGTCCTCCCGATTCATTCCTAAATGATGATGAGGATGTCGTCGATCCCTCATATGATGTTGTTGCCTTTACCCCATTGCCTCGAATCGACTGGACCAAGAGAGATGAATTTTCTCTTGATGGCAAGAACCAACCAATTATTGAAAGAAGCATATCTTGGTATGGACAGAGAACTTGCCAAATTGCAATCAATTCCAAATCACGTTTCGGGATCGCAACAATTGCCAATACGTGGGGGTCTCCATTCGACCAAAGTCTCTTCTCGATCAACCTCATTACCATCCTATCATACACAACAGGCAAGAAAAGAGTGGTTGCCAAAATCCACTTCGCCAAGTAACGTGTCACAAGGAGAAAGATCCAAAGATCCAAACCTCTAAGAAAGTAGAGAGTGTGTGTCTGGATTTTCTACCTCGAGTAGAGATTCTTCTACCCACATCGTTAATAGTGCTCAGAAGCTAGTAGCTAATGATCCCTCAGCCATGCTTCAAACAAACATCCACTCAGGTGCAGGTAATTCAAATATCAAACACTTCAGAGCATGTAGTTCATGAAGGGATTTCCCAAAATCTCCCGAATAATCAGGAAGTGGATATTGAGGTTGTGTCTCCTCAAATCGAGGTTGTAGATAGGATTCAAGAAGGATCTCGTGATGTCGGGAATAATGAGAATATCGATTCAAGCTCCAGGATTCTGTATGCTGAAATAGTGAATGATACACTCCTTAGGTTGATTCCGAAGTAAAGAAAAGGAAGAGAGTTGTCAAGCCAATTGACATTGATTTTGATGCCCTTTTCAAACTTTCGAATGACGCCATTCCTAAGAAGCCTAAGGTGCTTTCTCGAATAATGGTGGATAATGATGGAAACAAATTTGCAAACCTTGCCATTCCACAAGTGGATAAAGAGCGCGATGCTACGACGCCGGCCGACTATGAAATTTCCAGACTGGGACTTGGAAGATCTACATTAGAGAGTGACATGGCGATGGCTCGAGATTCAATTGATATCGTGCTAAAAAGAATTGAGAAATACAAGTCTCAAAACTCTCGGCTCAAGGCCGAAAAGAATCAATTGGAGTATGTTCAACATTTGATAAATCCCATATCATCCACCTTCCCAGTACCTGATGCAGTGGCTGCCCCGGATGAAGAAACTCTCAATTTGTCAAAGGAAATAAACACATTGGGCCATTTTACTAAAACTTGGCTTTCAGAGATTCTTGTTTTAGGCCAGAGGACGATCAAGATCGTAGTTAAGCTTCATGAAGATGTCAGTGCGTATCTTGATCCAATTCTTTCTTTCAAAGAAAATTTTGTTTCTGCTATATCAAATTTGGATGAGATATTGCCCAGTTTATAGGAGATGACAAGTATGGAATCTTCAGTTTTAGCTATTGAAAGAATTCTCGAATTTGAACATCGAGGGACACATTTTCTTTGGTGTCTGCATCTCAAATCAAGAAAAACGCTTCTTGAGGATTCTATGATCCATTATGACAGCATGTGCAATGAAGCCTTCACTTCACTCTCCTTGGTTCAGGAATTCATGGCTGAGATTCCTTGTAACTTCGTAAATGAGCATAATCAAAGGTGTTCATCGGAGCAGGTGGAAGAACAATTTTCACAATTGTTTAAGGACATGTACACTCCCGCCAACAATTTCTCGTCAGTTTCCATGGAGCGGTGCATCAAATTAAAGAACTTATTCGAGAATGCTCAATCCAAAATTGTTTGTTTAAATGATATGCCGGGTAGAATTCTTGAATTGCAGGTATTTTGTGAGGCTATTCTTCGACCAAGTGAACCTCCAGAAGAAGAAAATATGTTTGAAACTTTGGGAAGGTTTAGATCCTTTCTTCTGGCAAAAGTGGCAGATCCTAATTTCACCGGCGATACAGGGAGCTGATTTTTCTTGGTATCTAACGAAGTGGGAGAGTCCATTTCTCATACGCTTGAGATAGGCGGACCCCATTTCAATGGATAAGGCACTGGTTAGTATTGTATATTTTAAAAGGTGTTGTTATTTGTTTACGGGAAACAGTGGATATTTTAAGTAATTTCTATTTTTGAGTTGTCTTTAATAAAGTTGTTGAAAAAGTCAAAGGTCACTTAATGATCATGTAAAAACCCTAACTACTTTGTAACCAACTTTTGGGTTATAAAAGGAAGTGAGGGGCTTAGGTGACTTTGAGAGAGGAGAAGAAAATACTTTTTGTGCAAGCTTTGTTTCAGGAAGAAACTTTGTGTTCTTTTGTGAAAACATTTTGGAGTTAAATGAAATATGAACTTTGTGTCTCATTCATTGTTTCTTGTAACATTTGATGTTCTTATGTTCATTAGATGTTAGGTGTTTGAATCTTGCATGCAAATATTATCTTTGATCTTATTGTCAACGTTATTAATCAGTTGTTCTAGTTCATAGTGATCAAGCTCTAATTATCTACTTGCTCATGTGTGTTCCCTTTTACACGTTCTTGTTTGACTAACTCAAACTCCGTTTTATTTGTGTTGGTTATTCATCTTTCTTTTTCATGCAATGTTAGGCTCTATTTTTACCTAACTCTTGCATGCTTTCAGTTCATTCCATTTCACTCCTTTCCTTCATTCCATTCCATCTCCTTCATTCACTTTTCTTTCCATTGATGTTCCAAAACACCCCCCACATACAATTTTGAATGTGCAGATGTAAATACAGTTTTGGTTTTCAATAAAGGCAGCCTCACCTTCATTGAGGAGGGACTTCGTTCCCACACTGTTGCATGTCATTTGCATGCGTGCAAATCCATATGCTAACACCGCCACATATGTTGTTGCATTGTCTGTGACAACTTGCACAACATTTTGTAAACCCACCTCTAATACAACCTTCTCCAACATAAGACTCAAATTATAATATTATATGCATTTTTAACTATGTTAGAGGAATCAATAGACTTCAAAAACACCATCTCACCATTTGAAGCCGCCAAAAAATTAATGAGGGTGCGGTTCCTTCCATCCGTCCACCCATCTGAAAGAATGGTGCATCCGTATTTCTGCCATTATTTCTTTTACTCTTCTAGAATTGTAGTTGCATATGCAACTGCACCCTTGAGAAATTTCCCACTCAAGTCTTTTGGAGAGGGTGCCTTGTACCGTTTTCCTGCAACTGTCAATGCTGTCACCAAATACTCCCAATACGGGTTCTTTGCCACATTGAATAGAAGGTTGTTGTAGTACCAGAAATTCGCACAAGCTTTATCCACTTCCTTGTGCATATCTTTGTTTTAGGTTGTACCTTGCAATGAAGGTTGTGCTCCAAGCATGTTCTTTGGTATGAAAAAACTATGTATGTCTTTACTCGAACTCGATGAAGTAGACATGCCTCGTCTGGTCCATATGCATGGACCGCGAGTAGAGCCCACAATTGTTATCGGATCATTCTCTGAATCCTCTGTCTTTCTAGCCCTAGGTCTAACAACTTCTGTTATGGCTGCATGCACCCTTTCCCTCTCTAGTTTCTTCTCCTCTAGCTCTGCTAGCTTTGCTTTCATCTCTCGCTTTGCCTCTTCTGTAACATTGGGACATAACACAACGTCCTGACAAACAATACATGCAAAATGATATTTCAAGTGAGTGATGCCTCTAGAAAATGTTTTGCCGTAGAAATTGCAAACCATTGTTCCCGGAACTGCTACACGTACACCATACTTCCAAGCGATGGTACAAACATTCGTAGGAACTGTTCCTGCTACTGATGCTGACCCAGATGCCGAAGCAAATGCTGAGGCTGATGCCATAGGTAAGCTCTAATTTGCAAAACAATGCACATTTTAAAAATTTAAAAAAACATAAACTTAATTAAATTTTAAAAAACGTGTTTGAATAACCCTATTTAACCATAATTTAATAAAAATAACATACCTCCAGTTCCAAATGACTATTAAAAATTTAAAATGAATTGAATGCATTTAAAATTACAAAACATATTCAAAGAAGTGAATATAATACGAATATATAAAATTTAAATAATTTAGAACGAATTTGTGAAAAGAAATAAAAAACATACCTCCGGCTCCTAATGACTATTAAAAATTTAAAATCACTTGCTTTTAAATGAGATGTATTTAAAATTTCAATATGAATATATACAACTTAAATAATATAGACCGAATTTTCAAAAACTTGAAAGAATTAAAAAAAAAACTTACCTCCAAATGCAATTCTCCAAATTTCCTCTTTGAATTCGCTCAAAAATCTGTTCAACTCATGCAATGAAAGCTCAAATGGTTGTGTGAATGAAAATGAAGTGTTTTGGTGCCTTAAAAATAAAAAAAGAGTGTATTTGCAGCGCTTTTGGCGTGTTTTTTGCATGTTGCACGTACAGCCCGTGTATGGCGAATATACAACACAAACTTGCCGAGTATTGGCGAATATTCACCGAATATTCTCGGCGAATATTTGCCAATACTTGGCGAGTCAAATTCTTTGTGTTTTCCCAGCGAATATTCGTTTGGGGTTTTTTTTGGCGAGCGAGTCACTCACCGATTATGCAAACTATGATCCTTTCCATACTTTGCGAAGTTCACAACTTGCGTGACGTGTATGCTGAAGCAACTTGGAGCTAATTCCTTCTTTATGCTTCCCAAAATCATCAATGCCAAGAGATTAGATAACAAAGCCCCAATCCATGCGGTTAAGATACCATCACTACCAATACAAAGCCATGTGGCAGAGCAAGACCCATCAAACAACATAGGTTGATGAATTGATGATAGAAAGAAATACTAGGGAAAAGTTACCCTAGATTACAAAAGAGTAACTAAGTACAAAGTGCTAGAGAAATGTAAACAAAACAATGGGGTAAGCCTAAATTAGTTAAATCTTGAATTATAAAAGCTAAGTACAAATAGTCCTGTGAACATTGGACACCTCAAGGAAACATGTAGCCGATGAAGAGAATCGTGGAAAATCATGATAGGAGACTAACAATGTCAAATGTGTGTTGCAAGGCTTGGCCCCTAAGAACCAACAACATCATTGTCTATCAGTGCAAAAGGGCCCATGCAAGATCTGATAATGCTTATAGGGAAATATCTATGGCTAATGGGGCTAGGCTGGAAAATCCTACAAGCTAGTTGTGTACTCCCTCCAAAGCCTCTTCTAATATCCATGGATGATGAACCTCTTGTGATAGAGAAAAAGTTAATAATGCACTGTGCCTTAGTTACTGGGTTAGCAACCAAGGGGAAGGCATTTGACACTGATATGAAATGGATCCAATTGACCTAGATTGCGAGTGGGACACACTAGTAGCCATATGCTAAGAGTGACGATGTTTAATTGATCTATCCTCAGCTGAGTATGAAATGAATGTATCCAACAAGCGCTTATCATTCTCCAATGCCTAAGGTGGGATGAACAAAGGAAGTCATGAGTGTGACAACACTAAGGGTACCTCATAGGGTTCTACGTTTGAGAATGAAAACCTCGTGAAGAAAAATGGTCAAGCACTTCTGATACAAGTACTGGAAGAAATTGCATACAAAACCACTTGTCTCTATTCAAACAGTCGTATCTCGTTCATAAGTCATAGCAGATAGGGCACCTAAAAATAAAATTCTCCTCAGTCTCCACATATTGGTGGGGGGGCAAAGACAATGGATCTTGTTGCTCTGCAGAATATGGTGATCAGTCTCAACTAGTAATTTGTGAGAGCAAACCCTTATTTGGTCAAAGGATTCCTCAAGCCATGTGACCAATAATGCTGGAGATAGTTACGCTGAATGATGCTCCCATCTACAATCCTCAAGAAATGCTCAACACAGAAAGCCAACTTGCCATTGAGTGACTAGGGAGAGTCAAGAGTTTGTCTTCTCTTATGCCATATTGGTGTTTTCAATTGTTTCAAATAAACCATTACACATTTGTTATACACACATTACATGCATATCACAATACTTGCACACAATATAAGAAAGGGTATTTTGTACCCCTATAATCCTCAACTAGTAATTGGTGAGAGCATACCCTTATTTGGTCAAAGGATTCCTCAAGCCACGTGACCAATAATGCTGGAGATAGTTAGGCTGAATGATGCTCCCATCTACAATCTTCAAGAAATGCGCAACATAGAAAGCCAACTTGCCATTGAGTGACTAGGGAGAGTCAAGAGGTTGTCTTCTCTTATGCCATATTAGTGTTTTCAATTGTTTCCAATAAACCATTACACATTTGTTATATGCACATTACATGCATATCACAATACTTGCACACTATAAGAAAGGGTACTTTGTACCCCTATAATCCTCACTGTCTAATAACTGATCACTTGTGGAGATACTAATTTGTGGTATCCCTCACCGCTCTTACTATGACCAACTTATTACCTGAGACTTTCACTCATAGCCGATGCAGTAAAAATTTAAGATTGACTTTTACTAACCCTAGTGGCTTTCACTCATAAAACTGATACAGGGAATTCGGTCATTGTTTACTTATTCGAACATCAAGTCTTGGTGGTTGTGAAATAGTTTTCTAATGCTAATGGAAAATGACCTTACCTTTTGACTTCTGACATGTATTTGATCTTCTATGTAAAGACTAAGAGAAGTTCTATATTGAATCCTTTTCAGATAATGTTTTATAAACGAATATTATCACCCTTTCTTTGGCCTGGCTTTGTTTTTAATGACAACTTTTTTCTTGATCGTACAAATATAAGTAGTGCTTTCCCTTCATTTGTGACAGGTATTTACTCGTAAGTTTTTGTACGATTAAGAATTGTTCAGATAGGGGCATGCAAAATATCTGTCCATCTCTTTATCTCTAACAATGTAGAATTCAAGTCATGAGTTTAATTACTGTGATAACAGGCAGTCAAGGCAATTGCAAGAGCCACACCAGTCAATGTGAATGGGGAAGCAGATGAGAGAATTCTTGTTCACATCTCTTACAGTCCACGAAGGTTTTCTTCCATTTACTTATTCTTCTTTATGTTTAGTAATTGCTCGTGCCTTTTTTCTATTTTGTACATTTATTATTATTAGCATAATAATATAAAGATTTGATTGTGTACTTTTGAATATCGAATTTTAATTCGATAACCAGTGTATATAAAGGTGTGGAATAAAGTTTTGCAGACTGAGTGTCTATTTTGAAGTCAACATATGCTGGTTATTCAGAGTTGAATGTTGTGTCAGTCTAAAAAAATAATGGTTTGACATAAACACCAGAACACTTTCTAAATGGTTGTAAAACAGGGACAGTTATAGCATTTCCCAAATTGACAGTTTCAACATTCAGAGACACAGCTCCAGCAATTCCAAACTCATTAAGAACATTCAGCAATTCAGCAATAAATTTCTATTAAAATATGTGCATAGCAATAGGCAATGCGTAAATAGAACTTAAATCACACAGCCATCATCAGTGAACGTGCATTATATTTTGGGAGGAACAACCAGCAGGAAATAGTGTACAACAATTGCTCTTATCCACCACAAAGTTTTCATGTTCTTGAAATGTATGTAGCTCATCCAATGACCTTTCACATATGCAGCCTTTAAGTTCTATGTACAAACTTCAAAGTGTCTTCACCTCTAACTTACTCATTTATAAATGACTCATTTGATTTCCATGCGTTTATTTGCATTGTGATTCTCATGTTAATAATAAGAAACCTAATGAATATATAACACTCCAACACACCAAATAATGCATGGCCCGTTAATCCTAAAAGCTGAATGGCACAATAAAATTTATGGTCTAACAGGCAAGCAACTAGAGTACAGGAAAACTATGGCCTTGAGACAAAAACGCTAGATTACATGCCGATAATTACTTTGTATCTTTGTTTGAAGGGATGATCTTTGTATCTTTTTGGTTGTGAATATGTAATGTCCCCATTTTTGGAAGACCCTTAGGCTATCTTTCCCCGTGGGTTTTGAGATGTTGCAAGGGGAAAATTTTATTAAATAATTAAATATTATTGCCTGGAGATAAGATAAGATAAGATAAATATATTAATGTCCAACGAATGACCACAAAAGTAGGTCAATGGGACTGCAGTCCAAAAATGTACAAAGTGTGAGCGGGGACAACTCAAACGAGTTCCCAAAAACAGAAGAAAGAAAAAGAGACGAAGTAGAGAGGAAGCCCAAAGCCAAATACTCCCACAGGTGGGGGCAATGGTGCAAGTAGGGGAGAAAGACGGGAGAAGCAAAGAAGGGAATGGGGGAGGGGGCAAACGAGGACCAGTGGTCTACTCAGGAATGGAGAGTGATTTTTATCATTTGACATTAGAAAACAATAATTATTTAATTATTTAATTATGAAGATTATTTAATTTAATTCCCAAAATGCAAAATTAAATGGGGAATTAATTAAATAAATATTTAGGTGGCTTTTATTGATAAAATCACCCTTAGAAAAGGGGACGCCACACCTAGAAAAGATAAATTGCTTTTATTTAATAATTTCCCTCTCCAATGAATTTCGAATTTTGTGCCTCCTTGGTTATAAAAAGAGTGCTAGGATCATTATGAGACTTATGATGAGATTTATTTGATACTCCATGCTTGAAGTTAGGATGCATGCCCATTAATGCTTTCTCTCTCTCTCTCTCTCTTGCGTGGGAAGTTAGTGAGCTGGTTTTGATCAATTGAAGTATTCTCTCTTGTTCCATTTGTTGAGTTTTCTTGTGTTGAAGTATGTTCTATGCATGATTCATACTTGCTAACATTGGTGACTTGCTTTGGGATGTGGCACATTTGTTTGATGAGGAAATTTGAATGATTAGTGGTGAATTTTGATGTCTTTATGGTCTGATTTTAAGGCTGTAATTATTCCAGCTATGACGACTTGTGTTGGGTCATGTTTTGACATGTTTTGAGGGTGAACAAGTTGAATATATAATCTGATCTATGTTGACATAATTTTCCAAGAGTAGGACTATTATTTAGAGGGTTTTTGGAGCATATAAAGAGTTGATAATAATTCCCAAATTTTGGGGATGATAAGGGGATGGCTATTAAAATAATATAGAAAAATTAATATTTTAATATTTTAATTGTATTCAATGAAATTTAGGGATTTAAACTGTGTTTAATATATTTTAGGTACTTCAAGATCATAATTTAACGTTCTTTGTAAAAATAACAGCATTTTAAAAGTAAAAACATAAAAAAACTTCTAAAATATTTTTAAAAAATAGGGGATGGCCCCTCTAAGTCCCCAAGTCCCCAAAACGTCCGGACCTCACCAAAATCTAGGGAATGTGTCCCCATGCAACATTGGTTTAATGCACCTTGTGACTGCATGAACAATATGACAGAATATGAAGATCTAATCAACGGGCTGAAGATTGCAATTAAGCTATGGGTTTGAGGTTTAATTGTCCAAGGACTCGTGGCAACCATCATCAAGGGTTTGGAGGTTGGAGGAAGTCTAAATGTGAAATGTACGGTATTAATATAGAAAATATCTCCTTTGAAGAGTACCCATTTCGCAGAAGTTCCTCTCATTTCGTAAGTACTAATAAGGTGGCGACTTCATGTCCAATGTAACAGTCAGATCTAGGATCGTTTGGCCCTTTTGGGGTGAAGTGGCCTTGTAAGGTATGTCTTATGGTTGGTAAAGCTACTTGAAGACTGATGCAACTGTGAATGTGGTGTACCATGGCCCATTTTTGTTGAATGGTTTGGCTATATCACTTTATAAGTGGTATTGATGCATTTCACTGCTTCTGCTATGAACTATGATTTTGTAGTATATATTGGGCATGGCCTTGTCAAAACTATCAAATTCCCTAGGTACCGAGACAATAACCAATGACTCTAGAGTAATTTTGTTCTCTTTTGTTATCTTTAGGTTTTGTAATTGTTTCACATATAATTTTAAGCCCTATCCAGGTTTTAAAACTCTTTGGTAATGGCTTATAAGTTTCTTTTTGAAAGTGATGCATAAAAGGTTCTGTACACGAAACACATGAAAACACAGTAAATACCTACCTCTAGATAGGTTTTTCCCCCCTAATAATGGTTATTAAATAAGTTAAAATAGAACACTTTATATAGCATGTAAAAAACGGTTATGTAGTTGTTCGGTTTGTAACTGTTCAACCACCTCTTCACATATAAATAAACCTCTGCCTGTGTCATTCCAACAGTGCAGTTTGCCTTCTGTATTCTTTCTTCTCTTTGCATATGCTAACATTGGTATCAGAGCAGTCAGTTCGCAGTTTGAGGAAGCCTTGTCAACAGGTACGAACTGAAAGTTTGGGGAAGCCTTGGTAGGGCACAAATTGAAGTTATTCCATCCAGTGCAAAGAACGACTGGTGCAGTCGCGAATTGAGGGTGTGAAGGTGTGGTTTGAGACCCAGAAGAGTTGTGGAGCAGGAAAAACGAGGGCATAAAGTTGTGAAAGAAAAATAAAGTCGGTTTTTACGAAAAATGTGAAGCAATACAACTCGGTTTTGCACAAAATCGTGACTTAGTTCGAAGACAATACAGTCGTTTTTGTAAAGCCGTGAAGAAGGGCAAAGTCGTGGAAGAGAGATGTCAAAAGGGAAGAAGTCATGTGAAGGAGACACGGGAATCCTGTCACAAATCCAGTTCAAGTCGTGATCTTTGCTCATAATGAAAATGATCAGTCGTGGCTTGTGGAAAAGGTGAAGTCGTGGCCAGCACCAACAAAATCGTGGGCTTTGACTATAGCAATACCCAGTCGCTGTTTGTTGGAGGAAAACGTGAATGTCAGAATCGTTTCCTTTTATCCAAGGTCGGTGAAATAATATTATTTTTCAACAAAGGTATTCACCTTTGTATAATTAATTTCATACAATTTGGTGGAGCAATTAATTTTAATATTACTTGGAGGAATAAGTAATAATACTTTTAATACAAACAAATATAGTTGGGTGATTTGCATAATTTAATATTACTTATTGGAATAAGTAATACTTGGTGGGATAATACATTATTTTATTGGTGTGGCAAACTTTTATTTTATTATTTCTGTTACTTTGGAATAATAAAATGGAAAACATATCACACTTAACTTTGTCGGAGACACAAAAATTAACGCGCACTAATTTCGATGTATGGAGCTATAAGATTTTAATGGTCGTAGAGTTTCGTGATTGTGATAAAATAATCAAGGGTGATGAAAGTCGACCAACGATGAACCTCGAGGATTATGAAAAACGTCATAAGGAAGTGTTATTGCTTCTCAAGTTGTCGGTGTCGGATGATTTGATACTGGAAGTGCGAAATGCCACTGTGGCAAGTACATTGTGGGCCAGTCTGAAGGATAAATATCAGACAACAGGAAAGAGTTGGGTTTTATACCTGAAAAATATGCTTTTTTCCGTGAAGTTACAAGAAGGTGGATCGTTGTCTGAGCACTTACTTCAGATGAAAGACCTCTGAGACCAGTTATCTTCCATCAACAAAAAGGTGAACGACGATGATATGGTGGCTTTGGTTTTGAACAACTTACCTTCTTCGTATGAGTCATTTGTTGAGGCACTCCATTTAATGGCTGAAAGTCAAACACTCACGTTTGACAAGGTGAGTTCCTCCCTGTTGCAAAAGGAACAGAGACAACTTCAGGTAGAATCTAATTGTGACCATTCAAAGAGTGCTCTTGTCACTCAATCAAAGGGAAAGTGGAAACGTCAATCTGGTGAGTCTTCCACTCGGTATCAGGTCACATGTTATTACTGTCACAAGGTTGGGCACCTAAAGAAGGATTGCCGGAAGCGGAAGTATGATCTTTCGCAGTAGAGCAAAAAGCCATGTGATGAGCGACATGTTGCAGAAGAACGGGATTCGGATGATGGGCATGCTCTTTATTGTCTTACGACATCATGCTCGAATGACAGTGGTACTAGTTGCTGGATCATTGACTATGGTGCGTCTGCACACTTTTCATGTCGTAGGGACTGGAATGTTTCATTTACTGCAAATATTTGTTTTGAATCAGTACTACTAGCTGATGGAGAAACACTTGCAGTAGAAGGGATAGGATATATATGCATTGTATTGAATAATGCTCATAAATTGTTGGTACAGAATGTTAGATATGTAACTTCTTTACAAAAAAATCGTCTATCTATTCGTCAATTGACTGAAAATCCCAATATTTATGTGGAAAGAAGTATGTTGTCTCTGATGTCAAACAGAGACGAATAATTGCCCTTGGTATTGGGGAAGGTGGTCAGTATTGGCTTGTTGTTCCGGTTGCGATCAACATGAATGCACGTGTTGAGGACAGCTCCACCATTCAGGAAGTGCAAGAGGCTGCAATGCCTTGGGAGGAAGTCATTCCTCACAAATCTGTTGACTTGGATACAATCAACCTACATGCATCTATTGTGGAGGGAATATCCACTATACTAGGTGTATGGGAGGCGGACATACCTTGGGAGGATGGATTTCCTCATTCTAAAGAACAATTTGTTGTGGACGGAGACTCCACTATTCCAAATGCACTAACGATGCATGGTGAGATGGCATGCCCGACCACTCACTCAGAGGTCCTTGCTCGAAGGACAGTAGAGTCTGACCAGTTTGCTCATTGTGTTGTGAACAATTTTTCCCAACAAAAGAGGATAGATGAGCAAATAGATGAGTTGATTCTCATTCCTATCACTATTGAGACGGAGACCACTGCTGAGACGGAGATGGTTGTTTCTCCTCCTATTTCGGAGTTGGTTCTAACTCCTATTGCATAGATGGTCACATTTCTCTTCTTGAAAAAGTTGGATGAGCACTACATGGTGGTGCAAGGATGTGATCGAGTTGACTTTGATTACAGGATGATTGAGTCTTTGTACAGACTCCAGCAAGCTACACAAGCCTGGAATAGAGTTTTCAATCCACTTCTCCGAGGTTCTGATTTCAGCACTCTGGAGATAGGGCTGACACTCTCAGCCATTAGTGATTCATCACTGGTTAATGAATCATGTAATAGAGAACCAATGGACTACTTGTCATATCTTTTGTTCATAGGACCAGATTTTTTTTTTGCAGTTCTTCATTCGACAACCGCAACATAGTCATGGATTGCTGATTTTAAAGTACAACTTATGGCACAGTCTATAGATGTAATGACTAAACATATGGGTTTTAGGAAATTTGTAAAATTTGGGGACAAACGTTGTTTTGTTTTCGGTTTAGTCATTAAGAGGGGGTGTTAAAATATAACACTTTATATAGCATGTAAAAAACAGTTATGTAGTTGTTCGGTTTGTAAATGTTCAACCACCTCTTCACATATAAATAAACCTCTGCTTGTGTCATTCCAGCAGTGCAGTTTGCCTTCAGTATTCTTTCTTCTCTTTCCATATGCTAACAAAATAAAGTGAGAAACAATCAGTAACTGTATTTTAGGAGTTTTGTTATTGACGATTGAAAAAATGGCATGAGAAACACTATCTGTTGAGGGGAGTTGGAATCACTATGTATGCTATTCAGACACATGAACTTTTCTGTAATGTCACCTTTCCCTCGCCGCAGGCCTGAGGGCCAGTTCAGGTCGTAACCCTGGTCATGCCCAAGGGGTTACAGACGATATGAGCTATTGGGTATGGATAACTATTACCACCTTGCTTATTTGTTATAATTTTGCGTTGACATGAGTATTAACTGGCTTAGTGGGACTAGATGTTATGTTTTGTCATTAAGGGGGGACCTCATAACACTTTAATGTTATAATTTTTCATTGGGGGTCACTTATGTCCCTATGGCGACTAGAAGGGGGAAATGTAACGTAAGTTACTTTATGATTTTTGATTATCTCTAGAGGGGGTCGATTGGGGCCTTTTCGGGTCACTTGTTGCTTGGGAGAATGACATAAGAAGAGTTTGGGGAAGAAAGAGAGCTCATTCTTGCATATGCACTTATCATTTTCATTGAGCAACTGCTAATTGCTATCCTCTAGCTTGTGGAGTAAGATGCCACAAGATCCCTAGCTTCAGTGGTGAGAGATCCATTCCTAGCTAGTAGGGCAATTTTAGTATTAAAACTGTGTAGTCAGATTTAGGTGTCTACAAAGTGTATAAAGCTTAAGCTTCTTAAAGCCAAGCATACAAGAGAATGTTATCTTTAGATAACGGGGCAATATTTCTATTGATCCCAAGGAAAGCAAATACACCTTTTTTGGGTTCTACAAGAATCATTTTACAATTGCAAGGACAAATGATGATATGAGAAACTGCAGACAAACTTGAAGCGAGAAATTTTTGAATGACTGGAAGGTCGTATTAATGAAATCAAGTATATGATTATATTTTGGGAGTTCCACTGGTTTTGGTGGCCTCCCAGCAGAATTTTCAATGGCTGGTATTGATTGGGTTGCAAATGAATTTTCAAAGTACTTAAAGACAATAATCAATTTTAAAATTGGAGACCAATTATTCTTTTCAAGGTCTCTTATAGAATCGTAGCAAAGGTTCTAGTCATTAGATTGAATAGAGTTGTCCCACTATGATTTCTGAGACACATGATTTTTTGAAGGAAGATGCATACTTGGTAATTTAATTACAAGTTGGGAAGAATGACATGGGATATGGACTCAAGCTAGGATGTTTGCATGGCATTGATGGATTTTGAGAAGTCTGTGATAGACTAGAATGGGGCTTTGTTGAGCTTATGATGCACACCTTGGGGTTAGGTGATCCAGTCGAATCCTCCAAGAGCAGTTCCAAATTTCCAATAATACCACAAAGTCCATGTTCATAGCTTATGATCGTGACAATTCATGTTCAATGGTCTATGGTATGCCATAAGCCACATCTAGAGGTTTGTGTTAGCTCCAAGATCACCAATCCATCTTCACTAGATGTTGCACCCATGCCTACAATGGCTCAACACAATCTGGGCAGATTGGACATGGTGCCATCCATGTGCATGCCAAACCTTGTGCAGTCTTCACTTGTGGCTTCCTCAGGGTCACAGGCACCTACTGGCTATGCTGCTAAGGCTGACTTACACTGCGTGTATCGCCAGGTGCTGACAGCATTGCTGCCTCTGTTCTGGTGGGGGCAGAGCTCCCACTATGAGTCCAGGGGTACCCCTTGTGGGGCTGAGGGATAGCACTTCCGTTCCCGCTGCAAACATTTCGACTATCAACTTTTGATGCTGTTTCAGCTCAACCATCAAAAGTCGAAGACTCACACATGGGAGCTCTACTGTTTCAATTTCCATAACGGTTCTTTGTCCCTTTGCGGATTTGTAATCTATGTATACGCATCTGTAGCATAGGTGGCAAGCAAATGACAGAAGATAAGCAGCCACATAGATTAATATAATTTTCTGCATTCCATGTACAGAACACACAGATTAATATAACTTCTCTATTCTGAATCTTGTTCATATTGCTTCCTCATACACATGTAACACAGCTAAATCCTCATTTAGTGTGTTATCCCTGGACCTCCTATCTGTTGGAGGGGTATATTTTTAGACTGGGATGAAATGAAAATTAAGTTTAGATCGACCATTAAGGACAAAAGAACATATTCTGTGCTTACTAAAGCCTACTATCTTGCAAACAAAGGCCTTATCCTCAAAGTCATGTTTTTTGAAGCTAGAGCGGGAGTTTCCGACTCAATTATAGGCCAATTTACCTTATTGAGATGTACTATTGAGGCCAGTGAATTGTGTAAGTTAGCCTTAAAATATTACAATCACTTTCTTCATAAATATCTTATTTTCGTTTGATGATGATATTCAAATATGTTCGACATGCCATATTGCTAGATAATATCATTCATTGGTTAAAAATGCCTAATCAACCGTTTGCAATAAATAATCTATGAAGTATAGCAGTACCAACTTTTATGTGTTGGAATATTTGAATAGAGAAAGAATGAAAGAAATTTTATTAATGTCCACAAATGACCATGGTAGGTTATTGTGACTTAAAAGCACAGCAGTTACAATAGCTAATAATCAGGGCAAAAGAAAAGCTATTAACCAAATATTTACCTGAGTGAAAACTATGATGCAATATAACCAAATACAATGGAGAATAAGCCCCATGCAATTCAGTATAAACAATCCTGTAAGATGGAGGTCCCTTCTCAAAGAGAACCACCAATAGAGCCGAGAGAAGAGGGGACAATGGAACAAGGCTCTAATCTGCATCAGGGTCATGTCAATCTGTGCAATCATGCGAGGAAGCAGGATACTTCTCCTTGTGGCCCTCCTAACATCCAAGGAAGACAGGCAACCAAGTGGAAGGATGCAATTTATACTGATTACTCTATATTTAAGAATGATTATGATTGGGAGATTGTAGAATTGCCAACTTATGGTTCTGGTTCTTTGCAAGTGGATATTTAAGCAGAAATATAGCACTACAGTCTTCTGGTATTGACACATGACAATCAGGTTTATTTGCTTGCATCTCCTAAAGTGAAGATCTAGTATCCATATTATCAGATCATACATATGGTGAATTTTGTATATTATGTGGTTGTCTTTGCATCCTATGCACCAAATTAACTTCCGTTATATGAAATAAATGCAAATGACATCTTGCTTTCTGAAGGAACACCCCTCTCAAAGGAAACCTTTTTATTGTTTCCATCCAAGGAAACAATATTATCAGGTCATATGTATGGTGAATTCTGTATATTAAGTGGTTTGTCTTTGCAGCATATGCTCCAATTTAACTTCCTCTATCTGAAATAATTGCAAAGGACACCTTGGTCTCTGAAGGACAACCCTTTGAAAGGAAACCTTTTTATTGTTTTCAACTTTCGTGCATACAATTGTTTGAATAGAGAATCCACTTGGAAGAGATTCTTTGAAAGTTATCTTCCATAGATATAAAATTTGAGAAGATCATGCTAGTTGGTCATACTCATAATGGAAATCAAACTTGAAAGGCATCCTTTTGAAATCACAGATTGTTTCAAAACATAATTGATAATACACACAGATTTTGTCAGGTCAGGGTTTCTGAAAATCAATATCTATACAGAATGGGTATAAGTAACACTCTTTGCAAATTTCAAGTTTGGAAGCTCCCACATATTCTCGAGCATACTTCAAAACTAAAGTTCAATTGTTAGAGAGAAAATGTATCAAGAGCAACTTATGGCAAATCCTCTTTATCCTCTTTAGGGTCAACCAGTAATCCAGGTTTTCATAAATAAACCATTTTGATTTAAATTTCAGGGCTCACCTTGAAACTACTATCCCAAAAAATCATTGTGAATTTTTTTTTCTTCAAGTATATAATCGACACAGCCCCTTTTCTAATTCTTACAACTCAGTCATGTGGGGTTACTATGGTGGCCTAAAGCCCATAAAACAGTTAACGGGGACATGTTCCTTAAGTCTCCAAAGATGCTTCGTAAGTGACATTTGTTCAATATGTATTTTTGGAGCAACATCTTTTGACTGAGTTAATATGAGAATATAAGGCATATTTATAAGGTGTCTCATTACAAGTTGGTTGTAACCGGTTGTAACTACATCAACTATTTTGTAACTATTTCATTTATAATAAATAGACGGACACACAGTCTCAAATGTGTGCAATCCGCCTTCTCTTCATTTCTTCCTTGTATACGTTTTCTAACAGTGGTATCAGAACAAGGAGCAAGGAAAGAGAGTGAGGTAGAAAATCTGTCCCATGTTAGGGCACTGAATCAGAAGCATAAGGAGAAAAACGAAGACATTTTCGTTTTTGTTTTTTGACAGAGAACTAGGGCACGTTTGAGGGTTTTAGACAAATTTGTTTTTTTTTGTGAAAGCAGAGAACGTAATCGCGAATACCAGATTGCAAACATAGTTGTAGGAGTCACCAATCTGCGAATCACAAAGAATACAGTCGTGAATGGCACATTTTTTAGGAAATTAACAGTATTTTTGGGTCACGAAAATACAGTTGCGAATCAGGGCACATTTTTCAGGAAAATAACAGTATTTTTGAGCACAAAAAAGTAAGACGTGAATAGAGTTGTGATTCACAAACATTTGAAGGCCATTACAGTCGGCCATTACAATCAGTAGTTGAGCCAAAAACAGTCATGAAGTGGAAGGGCACAGACGTTTTCCACAGACATAAGGCAGGAAAGATGCAGAAGCAAAAATACTACTTGCGCTAGGGCACGGAACTCTTGCAACTGGTATTTTATTTTATTTTATTTATTCATTTCCAAAATATGCAGTTGTATTTATTCTATTTTATTAAAATGGAAATGCCCATAGAAAAATATTCTGGTCTAAATTTTCATACATGGAGAGTGAAAATACAAATGCAACTTATGAATAAAAATTTGTGCGGCATTGTAAACGGGAAAGAGACAACACCTACCGATGCATCGAAATTGTTAGAATGGCAAAGCAGAGATGATAGAGCGAAAGCTATTATTGGCCTTGCTCTCTCTGACTCTGAACTTCATCATGTAGACCTAGACAAATCATCGAAGGAAATTTGGGATACTCTAAATAAATTATTTGGAGCGAAAGCAGTCAATGCCAAATTTTCCCTAAAACTTCAGTTATATAGGTTCAAAATGGATGAAGGAGTCTCTATGTCAAGCCACATCAATAATCTAAGGTCCTTGATCAAACAACTAGCAGAAGTGAAAGCTGCAATTGAAGATGAGGATGCCAAAGCTATCCTATTAAATAGTCTGTCTTCAAAATATAACAATGTAGTTTTTACCCTCAGTCAAATTCAATCTCAATCTCTGGATGATATGATAGCAGCTCTTCTAGCTGAGGAAAAACGAACCACAGAGGATGCAAAAGGTCATTCCCAGCAAGAAAGTGCATTCTATTCTAGAACCGGACAATATCGTAGAAGATCAGATAAAGATAAATCGGAGATTGAATGTCATTTTTGTAAGAAAAGAGGTCACACAGCATGGGATTGTCGTGTTTGAGCCAATGGTGTGCTCAAGGGTAAAGTCATATCAAATACAACCAATATAGCCATGGTTGAAGACCCACTAGATGCAGAAGGTAGTGAGGACAGTGACGAATACGCGCTATAAAGATGCTCTAAACTTTGAAGGCAAGAAAGGATACAGGGTAGATGAAGCTCGGTATGGATGGTTGCTCAGATAGTTCGGGAGACTGTGGATCTTGGGAATTATACCCTCACGAGGGTCATGAGACAACTTGATGGAGCTTGTGGATGGCTCAGTATGGATGGTTGTCCAATAATTCGGGAGATCTGTGATTTGGGAGTTTGGGGAGGTGGAATCTGGGAACTCGGGAATTCAGCTCGGGAGCTACACCTTTACGAAGGTCATGAAGCAGCTTGATGGAGCCCTACCTTATCATAGCATTGCTTTCAAAGTGAAAGTGTTTGAAGATAGCATAGTTTTGTTTTGTTAGATTGTTTGTTTTTGCTTTATGTAGAATAAGTCTTAAGAGGGGGTATGAGAATATAAGACTTATTTATAAGATGCCTAACTACAAGTTGGTTGTAACCGGTTGTAACTACATCAACTGTTTTGTAACTATTTCTTTTATAATAAATAGATAGACACACAGTCTCAAATGTGTGCAATCCGACTTCTCTTTATTTCTTCCTTGTATACATCTTCTAACATGAGATTTATCTCATGACTGCCTAGGTTTTCAATCTGTGCAGAAAATTTAGCCAACAAAATATTATATTTTATTTTATTATTATAGCGAAGTTATTTTACTAATAAATGAATAAGTAATATATTAAAATGTTAAGGCAATAAAATTATAAATATGTGATATAGTTATACCAAATACAGTCTACTATTAATAATATAATCTTATTTATATAAATATGTAAAGTTGTGTAATATATTCATGTAAATCTGTAAATGTTTGATGTATACAACCTTAAGCATTGTTAATATACTAAAGGAAAGGAAAAAAATGCGATATTGTTAATGTATATTGCTAATACTTTAATATATAAATCTGTAGTATATGTTATAAACATACTCCATGGAACACTCTTTAGAGGGCCACGACACTTGGCCACAAGCTGGTTGGAAAGTGGAAAACCACCATGGAACCCACGAAACCGCCAAGAATGCCTTGCACTTTTAAAACCAGACTTAACGAATAGCCCCCAAAACCAGACATGAGATGCCCACGAATGAAGAACCTATGGGTCGCAGGAGCAAAAACGAGTCGCACAGGAGAAAGCTATAAGAGACGTATGAATCGATTTAGGCTTTTTTTTGCAATCTAAACATAAATGTTTTTATCAATTGCGATTTTCCA
Source organism: Taxus chinensis (assembly GCA_019776745.2). Lineage (NCBI taxonomy): Eukaryota > Viridiplantae > Streptophyta > Pinopsida > Cupressales > Taxaceae > Taxus > Taxus chinensis. The sequence continues at coordinate 152,087,736 of CM034149.1, forward strand.
CAATTTTATTGAGGCTTTTCCCACAATTTTTCCAGGGTTTTTATCGCCGGAAATTGCAAAGTTTATCAGCACTCACGAATTGCGATTTTCGTCTTGAAGATTAATCTTTCTGCCTGCCACTTAAAATGATTATGATCGTGATAATCGGGCGATTAATCACGATTTTTACATTCAATAGACGTTTCATCATCAATTACAACTAGTCCACTTGAACGAGTTGATCACCCTGGGCAATGACTATTCTTTTGAAAAGGTTGGGTATAGTTGTGATATTCAACATGGACTTATTCTACAAAAATATAGTCTTTTGAATGAGACTTCCAAAAATCCATAATAAAATTTAATCCATTCGATGAACTCAAACTCTAAGAAAGGGTCAATTGGCATAATTGAAGAAAGAGTAGGATGGTTGCTTTGGTAACTATGACAAATGGATTAGTGATAGCAAGTGTACGGGGGGATATACATATATAAATAATATATGATATATATATATATATGATATTTTATAAACATATAAATTTTGATTAATTTGCCAACTATTTTGAATTTCATAAGGGAAACTATTTTAACAATTCACATCTATGCCACAGCTTGAAAGCTATTTGTCCAATCTACCAAGGACACCTCTCAAACATAACAGAAAACATCTAAGTTGATAGTCAAGTTTTAAAATAGCCAAAGCTTCCTGATACTACTTGAGGCCATCCAATCAAGAGGAGGATCAATCTGTAGCAACTGATGTCATGCATTATCCAGAGCCCACTATTTGCCAAAGCTTCTGCCTCTTGATTTTCTGTCTAAATAATGTGCAAAATTTTGAAAAGGCTTTAATGGAATGGGAAACTGAGATAAATGGGAATAGTATGGTAGCCTGCAGCCATGGTGGTAATGAAATAAGGGTATAGAGCCAACAACTGTATGGCTACTGATTATGAAGATAAATGGGAAAGAGGCCAGTACTGGGATGCAGTCCATGGATATTGCAAATGTACCTGGTTTGAAAAATGTATAGTATTCTTTTTGCAGGTAGGGCCAAGCACCATATAAAGAAGAAAAGGAATAATACAATACTCACAATTTAATGGCTTGGAAAGCAAGAGACCATTTCCTCTTATACCAGTCATTGTCCCCTTTTCATGGAATTAAAAATTGGGGATACCCTAAGCCTATTCTTATTATTTTCCACATAGGCTAAGAGGGAATTAAAGAGGGAAATAAATTAATTTAAGTGGTTCAAGGGTACTTTTATATTTTAATTGGAAAAAGGACACTTAAATTATATTTTTATTAATGGGGCAAAAAAAGCAAGAAATAGAATAAAATAATAATAAAATGAATGAACTTCTAATTATAGGGGCGCTAAAGATAGAATAATAATTAAGATAATTTTTATTATGGAGAGAGGTGACAAAGACAATTTTATAATGTGGCTCCTATTTTTAGCATCAATGACTTTGGAGTCCTATTTTTCAACATGGGAGAGAGGATAAAACAATTTTATATTGCATATTCTATTTTTAGGAGGGGGCTCCAACTTTGGAGAAGGCCTTGGAAGTTATAAAGGAAGATTTGGGGTTTATTATTACATTCATCTTGGAAATTTATCAACTACTTCATTGTCTGCAAGTAGCTTCTGCTTTTGCATCAGTAATAGAGGATGAAAACCCTCATTTACACACAAATCTGAGGACGGAAACCCTCATATCTAAGCTTGGCAATTCCATTCTGGGGTTGCAATGATCATTTAGAGTACAAATATTCATTCAGTTCAGCTAGGCATCATATTCAGGGCTGTTTTAGCATCTAGAACTGTAGCAAAATACAAGGATTTCTTCAAACAAACATTTGCAAGGCATACTGGACACTTCCATTTGGATGCCACCGTTGGGAGATTGATTCTATGTTGGGCGCCACATCTGGAGAGTTTTTGCAAGGGTTTCACTTGCATGTTTATTTCTTGTAGCCTTTCTACGTATCTGATCATCAAATATTGACAGTAATTGTATACAAATAATTTGGCTATTTATCAAAGATGAAGCTGATTTGAAAATAAATAAATAAATTCTATTTTGTCTGCAATTCGGGGTTTTGTTTTTATAAAAAATTCAGTTTATTGTTGCATTGTCATAAAAGTTACATTTTATATCCTGCCCTAGGGTTTGATAAAATTTACACAAATTTGTTAGAAATTATTTATAGGGATATTACAGTGGTCATCAAATCTAATCTTTTCCTCTCAGCTTGTGGATAAAAAAAAGAAAATTGCAGCTTTGAACTTCATTTGGGTAGTGACATAGAATTGGGACTACCAAAGGGAGAAAAAGAAAGGTACAAAACAAACCAGAAGTCATGGGTAACAAGGATCCGGATGAAATCACACTTTGATGGGCTTGTTCAAGGACATGACAGGTTAGTTAATATGATGGGTCAGTTTAATCCAAGTTATGCAGGGCACGAATGTGCAAAGGGCTCCAAACGGTGAGGGAAGCTCTTCAGGAGTGAACCATAACCAACCCTATCAGAGGACAACCATTGGTTCTATTGTTAGGCCCTTCCAGCCTAACTTCCTACGTAGAGAGGAAGCAATTTGGGAGGTAGAAATTCAACCTACCATAGCAGATGATATTGTTGCTAGCTATGAGTATAGGGTACTTCCAGTGAGATTAGAGATGCCATATCCCTCACCAATTTTATTAATTTGAAGGAAAGCAAGGGTGGACCAAGAGTTGAACCTAGGCCACAAACTAATCAGAGAGACCTGGTGGACAGGCTTTAGGGAAGTTGTCACTCCCTACTTTTGATGGATCTAATAAGAGTTCTCCCTTAGTGATGAGGAGAGAGGAAGAAATCGTGGGGCATGAACCGAAGAAAGAAAAATCAGATCTGCAAGAAGGTTTTGGGGTGGAGTTCCAAGAAGACCATGTTGAGGGGAATGAACATGAAAAAAGGGCTTTACCGGTTGCTAATGTTGATTTTTTAGTTTGCTGGAATTTTCAGAAGCAATGAGAAACAAATTGACTGTGTTCATGACCTCAACAAGAATCACGAAGATGTTTTATTGACTTCTAATGTTTGCATGCATCAACAAGATTCACTTGTTGAATGCGAAGAGTTCAAGGTGAAGAAGAATTTGATCCTAACCAGAAGGGTTCGAGTCACAAGGTTGGGGATGCTGAAGATATCTCAACCAAGCTTCATTCGGCAAAGGAAGGTGAACAAGTTGAGGACAACCAAATGAAAGTGTTGTAGATTTGTTGCTTCCTACTAAGTCATTTCAAATGTGTGGTCATCATGGACAACATAGTGGAAATGGTGATAGCTTGAAGAACACTTTGAGTGGCAAAGGCCCATAGATCCATTCATACAAGTTCCAAATTGTGTGAACATGAGAGTTTGGGATCCTGGTATTTGCAGAAGGGACTTGCAATTGCTTGAGGGCAAACAATTCTGGGAAGGGCGGACTGTAATGTCCCCTTTTCAGAATTAATTAATTCTTGATACCCGAAGCCTATTCTTTTTATTTTCCGTAGGCTAAGGGAAAATTAAAGAGGGAAATAAATAAATTTAAGTGGTCCAAGGGTATTTTTTAATTTTAATTGGAAAAAGGACACTTAAATTATATTATTAATCCAAAAAAACAGAAATAGAATAAAATAATAATAGAATGATGAACTTCTATTATGGAACGCTAAAGATAGAATAATAATTAAATAAAACATTCTATTATGGGGCGCCAAAGATAGAATGGGCTGCCAAAGCATCAAGATCCTATTTTTAGGATGGAGCTGAGGATAAAGCAATTTTATATTGTTTATTCCTATTTTTAGGATGGAGTGCCAACATGGGAGAGAGGATAAAACAATTTTATATTGTTTATTCCTATTTTAGGAGGGGGCGCCAACTTTGGAGAAGGCCTTGGAAGTTATAAAGGCAGATTTGGGGTTTATTATTGCATCATCTTGGAAATTTATCAACTACTTCATTGTTTGCAAGTAGCTTCTGCTTCTGCATCAATAATAGAGGATGAAAACCCTCATTTACACACAAATCTGAGGATGGAAACTCTCATATCTAAGCTTGGCAATTCCATCCAGGGGTTGCAATGATCATTCAAAGTACAAATATTCATCTAGTTTAGCTAGGGCATGATATTCAGGGCTGTTTTAGCATCCAAAATAGCAAAGTACAACCAATGATTTCTTCAGACAAACGTTTGCAAGGCATATTGGACACTTCCATTGTTGGACGCCACCCTTGGGAGATTGATTCTATGTTTGGCGGCACCTTTGGAGAGTTTTTGCGAGGGTTTCAACTTGCATGTTTATTTCCTGCAGCCTTCTACATATCTGGATCATCAAAATTGAGCCAGTAATTGTATATAGATGTTCTGGTATTTACCCTGAAGCCGATTTGAAATAAATAAATAAATTCTATTTTGTCTCCAATTGGGGTTTGTGGTTTTTATAAAAAATCAGTTTATCGCCGCTGTCATAAAAGTTCAATTTTTATACTGCTGCCATAGGGTTTGATAAAATATCCAGATTTGTTAAAAATTATTTATCAGGGATATTACATCCTTAAAGAGGCAGTTATTTAAGATGATTACATAGACACTGTTAAACGTAAACACACCAGTCCTAACAGCACAAACTTCGAACGATCAACCGTTGTTGGGTACAAGCCTTTGGACTTAGATACCTTGCTGCCATCAAAGGCCCGCATCCCTTTCTTTTCTGTGCCTTGAGTCTCCTCACATATAGGCCTGCTTGTTGGGAAATCCCCAAGTTAATTTGAGGAAGTGAAGGATGCAGGAAGGGGCCAGTTATTGATGAGGTTGATGTTCAGCATGGGAGAGTCATCCAAGAACACCACCAGGCTGGGAGGAGGGGCAGGGGGAGCATAATTGGTACTTGGAAGAGTGGGGGAAGCACAAAAATCCTTGACCTCCTTTAGATATAAATCCTCCTCCCTAAGGACGACTTTCACTGTAGCAAGTTGGGAATTCGTGGTACCCATGAGCATGGTAACTTTGTCAAGACCTCTGATTTAAAAATCACGATAAATTGCCCGATAATCGCGATTTATCTTTTTGAACATGCAAAACGATTAATCTTTCAATAAATCGCGATTTCTTCAACGCTGATAAATCGCGATTTCCCAGCGATAAATACCCTAAGAAATCGTGGAAAATCGCCTGGAAAATCGTGAGAAATTGTGTAGATTAGGTATAAATGTGAAAAATGCGAAATCTAACTCGTTTTTTCTCCTGCGTGGCTTGCTTTTCTTCCTGCGACTCGTTTCCTACCTGTTTTCCAGCAATCCGTGGTGGTTTCGTGGCATTTTGTGGTGTTTTCCGTGGTGGTTTAGTGGCATTTCCTGCCATTTCATGCCAGTTCGTGGCCCTAGCCCTACTCGTATATTTCTTTTTCATTTTTTTAAAGATTTTAAAAAGTATACATTTAATAAAACGAATTTTCAGATTCATTCATTTTGTATACAAATTTAATATATTGTTGTTATACCAGTAATATATTAAATGTATACAAAACGAAAATAAAATAACAATAAATTCGGAATATTAATAATTTAATATATTTAGTTATAACTTATAATAGTAAAACCGTAAATCTGTTATAATTAATTACTATATATTACCTTTATAATTATAATAATGTTATAATTAAATTATTGTTATATTACTGTTATAATTATAATAGACTAATAGTAATATAATTATATAACAGTAAAACAAATTAATATATTTAGTTATGTATTAAACGTTTACTCTGTAATATTAATATATTTAGTTATATATTAATTATATTGTATTTTTAATTCGTTTTACTATTTTGTGAATATATACTAATAATATTATTGTTTTTACATTTAATTTAAGTATATTTTATGAATTTAAATGTTTTTAAAAGTAGCGATAAAGTTGCCGATTAATGCCGCACAATTGCCAAAAAACTCGCGATTCCGGATTTTCGATTCAAAATTTGGCCTGCCGATTAATCCCGATTTATGATTTTTTGAACTATGGTCAAGACTGATAATCATTTGAGTAAGTAATTCCTCCAGCCTTATATATGCGTCCTAGCTTGCAAGATATCATTTGAGAGATGCTCACCAGCTGTTGCACCTTGAGTATGAATCTTGTTGAGGAGATATAAGCTCCTCAACTTCTGGAGAGCTGTTCCCGGGAGTCACCTGAACACCATGGCAAGGGACAGGTGGCAGGGTACCTAGCACTGGATGCAGCTTGCCGTGGGTTGCCTTTGTCCCTAGGATGGTAAGGAGGTACATTACTTGAGAGAGGCTCGTGGGGGGTTCACTGGAATAGATGGAGAGGGGGGAGAAGGCGGGGACTATAAGCTGAGGAGGGATTATGATACGCAGTCAAGCAGTGCAGGTTGGGTTACTAGGGTTGTAGGGCTGGTTGCCCAGCATACTGAATCCAGTATTTGGCTGGGTTCAGAGTGGATCCTTGCAGTTTCCAAGGCCTGAAGTCGATCAGCTTCAAGTGCAATCATCTGTTGGCATTCGGCTTCATAATTTTTACTGTTATCCTCCATTGCAGATGAATAGCTGAAGGCTGTATTTTCTTATTCTGCTTCTTCTGCAGTTGACGTGATGACTTATATCATACCTGTGGCCGTTTCCAGAAATGCTTTGATTTCTACCAACCACATTGCCTGTATAAATACTCATTTTGGGATAGACAGGGTTATACATTGTTATAGCTGTGAGTGAGAAAACGAAGGAGAGACAGGAAGACTGGGTTGGGCAGAGGTAACAAGATAAGTGTGTTGGAATAAAAAAATATATTTTGTTCTTGGTGATGGTTCCAACTTCCAGCATATGAAGGCTTGTGTTGTTGTTTGAGTTTACATGATGGTGGTTGAAATGTCTGTAAGTACAATAGGATGAAGCCTAACTGGAGGGAAACTACAGAGAATTTGACTTAGAAACAAATCGAAGGCAAAATATGGCAAAATATTTACAAACAAAGAAGAGATTATCAGCAACACCCATGCCACCATAGCGGCCCCAACGTAGCCCTTGTTGCTTGTCCTTCCAGACATAACACTGTTGAAATTTAAAAGCCTTTGAACTGAATGGATTGTGATGCTGAATGTGGTGCCATCCATGCCCTTTTGAGTGTTTTGGAGTTTTATCAGTGCTAGTAGACTGAGATTGACAGAATAGCGTTACTTCGAAATCTGAGCAAAGATGCAGTCCTGGTGATGATGTATAATTGCAGTTATTCCCGCACCCATGTGTGTTGGTATTTGAATTGCTGTTGTTAGATGTGTTGTTATTGATAAAGATATGGACTGAGAATAAAACAAAAGTGGAAAGGGGAATCTTTACAAGGGATAAATTATGGGCGGGAGTGGTTTCAGGTGGGACGTAGAAATTAAATATGGAAAGGGAATTTGGGTGTAAGGATGACAAGGGGGCGGGGGGTGGTTGGGGGCAGGATGGGGGACTTTCAGTTAGTGATCCTAAGGTGTTCATATTTTATGATATTGTCATCTGTATAACCTGAAAGTAATGAAGAGATATGCTTGTCGAGAAAACTTAGGACCTGGCAATTTTTTGGAGTGGCCTTAAGAAAATGTAAGACCATTATCTTGTGTGATGACATTCTTCATGTGACGGAATAGGAATATTATCCACCTCAAATGTTTGGAGCCCTTGGTCAACATAAGCTTGACTTTAGCCAAGCCAAGCAAGGAGGTGAACTTTAGAGTTATAGACTTGGTAAACATGTATCAACCAGAATTCTTTAAAATGCAACATGGATTGATAGGAACTATCAACAAACAACCTTGCTGGTGTATGGAACACAAGGGCTTGATGGAACAAGTCTCTTTTTCTGGAGGAGCCCAAAATGTTCGAAAAAATGTCAATCATGAGTTTGGAGTCGCCTTCAATAATAACATTTTCTTTGTGATTAGTGTTCGCTATTTGGAGTAGAGCTCAAGATTCAATAAAGTTGCCAGTATTTATTCCAAAATCTTCAGCAAATGCCTTGAGCATCATACCTTTATCGAGGCTACCCATGTTGCTTGGGTTGCTTGCATTGGAGCCATCAAATTTAAGCTTTACAAAATCCTATTGTGGACGGCACCGTTATGATGTTGGAGGAACCATTTTATGCAGTATATATTGATAGAAAGCTTTAATACCCCATTGATCGAGAATGGCTAGTTCTCCATGTTAGAACAAAAAATAGGTGAAGGATAGCACACTTGAAAGGTGGATGTGATAATGCTCTTGATCCTTTGGACAATGTAATGGGTATTTGAACTTTATCTAGGAAAGATACACTCGTTCCTCTCAAGCCAGATCTCCCAATAAATCAACAGTGGTGTAATGCTATTAAGAAATTTGGAAGTCGTGCTAAGCTTACGTCATGCACTTAGAGTGTGACAGCCGGCATTTGGAGTTCACCACCTCTGCTTTGAAATAGCTCTTAGGACTGCTAAACTGAGTAAGAGATGCTGTGTTGTCTCTTCTGCACCTTCACAATTGATAGAGCGTGGAGAACCCTACCACCCTTTTCATTGCACACTGTTCCATGTTCAGATTTTTTATGAAGCCATAACCAAATAAAATCCTTCATTTTGGGCCATGTTTTAACACCCATAGTTGTACCCAAAGTTTTGGCATAGGTTGGGGTAGAGAAAGGAAGCTATGGTAGGTCAATCGAACATAACACCCACCCTTTCTATTTGGTGCCCAATAACAAATATCCACTTTGTGAATGATCGACAAGGACCATTGTGGAGAATGGCTATCAGATTAGCTGTTTCAATTGGACGGGTTTTGAATAAATTGTTGATTCTTTCCCAATTCCATTGGAAGTGAAAGTCATGTTTGGGTGCCACGCAATAATCCCAAACATGGATCCATCCGTGGCTAAGGAAATGCCTCCTAAGTGGGGATAGCATATCCTTATGTGATAGAAACGAGAATGGTCATTCCACCAGTCATCCCAGAATCGGGCCACATGTCCTATCATTGATGTGCCATTGTAGCCCAGGCTGAAGTAATTTTAGTCCAGGGAATGAGTAATGCCAAAGCAGCAATCTCTTGTGTTCTATCATTTGGTATGATAGCTTTTGATCGTGGCCTTTAAATCTTGTCCTTTGAAGGGCTACCATTTTTTACCCTTACTAGATTTAACACCCTTAGGAGTTGGGCCTTTCCCGACCAAGGCCTTCGATCTAGTCTGGTCAATTTACTTCTCACCCTCCACTAGATCTTTTACCAACTCACTTCAGAGCTGTAGTGGCCTTTGGTTATAGACTTATAGTCCTCTCAAGGGTTTCCATCTTTTACCCTTACTACATCTGAGATCCTTAGGCCTCTCCTGATCAATGCACTAGATTTAGTCTCCTTGAGGGTTCCCACTTCTTGCCCTCATTTTGATCTAATCTCGTCAGCAACCTCTAGATTTGGAAACTTACTTCAACATTGGTATTTTTCATCAAATCAACACAACGGCCACTTAGCAGACAATTGCTCTTCAACATTGGCATTTGGACTTGGTAGCTAATTTTTTTTAACTTGGACTCGTGACTGGGCTAAAAACTCAGCAAGTGAAACAAATTACAAATTCATAAAATAAACTTAAATAACTTGTAAAATAATGTTAAAGAGCATAAAAGTGAATCTAGAGAATGCATAGGTATATTTTCTATTTGTTCCAGACCATAAAAGAGTACAATATGGTGGCTTTTACTACATTTTAATGGCAAAAATATAAAATCAATTTCTAAGTCTCTTAAGTTTGATGTGTTTTTCTTTTTTTCTAAATGAAATATTTTGGCTTTGAAATGATATGAGAGTGAAAATCAGGAAGGCAACAAAAAAACAGTTGCAGCTGCAGTGACTGCAGAAACAGGTTGTAAACTATGTTGCACTGAAACGGAAACGGAAACAAATACGAAATGTGGAAACGGCAATTTTCAAAAAACCTTGGATACGAAATGTTACCAGAAACGTCCGTACAATATATATATATATATATATATATATAAAATTGTAAATTTGTAGACCATAAGAGATAACTGATAAAGCACTCAAAATATTTTAGGAAGTGTGATTTAGAATGGACCCAAGAGGTCATTATATAGCTTTTAGGAAGTATCTTTAGCAAGTCTAGGTAGCTAGATTAGGGTTAGGTGTATTAAATGCTTTTATTTTTTAAAAAAGTTTTGATGCTTAAAACTTAGAAAAATCGGCAGAAACGTGCTAGACGTTTCTGGAAACGTCTGGCACTTTTCGGGCACGTTTTGTATGCGTTTCGCGTTTCGGAACCGTTTCCCCATGGATACGGGATCCTCAGGGACGTTTCGGTGCTTCTGAGGACTTCTAAATGATGTAGCATCTTCAGAGGCTTCTGCAACTGCAGGAACAAGTTGAAAGTTCTACCATAATTGTAATTGATATATCATCTTTAAAGATTCAGAATGATGCCTCACAGGAACTTAAATCATCTGCCATTGTTGAGGCAACACAGTTGACACCTATGACTCAAAAGTATGCTGCATCACAGTTGAAGAAATCAGTGTCTCTAAAAGCTAAGCCCAATTCCGTCAATCCTGCAGCAGCTTATTTAACATAAACCATAACAAATCGAAATAGCTTATTTACATCAAGTGATTGTAATATATTGAGAATAAAATTAGAAGGCCTGCATATATCACAGTTTGTATGTTGCATGTCTTTATATGAATGAAACATTGTTAGTAATGCACATCATATTTATGATTTATCATAATATCATGGCAGGTTAAAAATCCTTCAAATCCGATGATGATCACTTCATGACAGCCAAAAAAAATGTTCAAATATCCTTCAAATTCATAGAAAAGGTTTTTTTTTTTTTAAAACAAAATTTGAAAAAAAAATTGAAATAAAAATTGTCTGCCGACTCTTGAGTTCTTAGAAACTCACCATGTGAGTTACTTGCCCTGCACTGTAATTCATGAGTTTGGCAAATTTTCAGCAAATTTTGCCAGTTTTGTCACTGAGTTTAACAATTATATCGACATCCTCGTGTTCTAGAAGCGCAGCTGAAAGTATTGCTGCTCTGAAATTCCTTGATATGCATATGCTCTTTTAAGCTGTCTAAGAAGCTGATTGTATGCTAAAGATAGGGCCTAAACTAGACTAAAGTCGTAACGGCCTGAGCTCTGTCTTATGAAGGTGAAGCCATCACCTTTATTCTATCAGGTTGACCTTCAAGCATTTGGGATCACAAAGTTGTGCCAAAGAGTCTAGTTGCCTTTTCAATCCTTCCAGAGTAGAAGATAAAAAGGTGTCATTTTCAAGTAGTAGGATAGAGTTCAAGATTTCAGGAGGGGGATAACCATTCTGTAAGCTATCTAAAGGGAAAAGTGCATAGGAGAGAAAATACCGTCCTCCTTGAATCCAATGGTGCTCTTAATAATTTGAAAAAGTGCAAGGTATGAATGTGAACAATCAATGTCTAATAGGAGGTCATACTGCAATAATAATCTTGCTCACCCCAAGGATACCACAATATTTCAAGTAGGAGATGTTTGGGGACCACATCAATTATGATTGTCAAACTGAAGATGTTGTCTACCATCTGATATACTTGAAATAGCATTTTTACCTTTAACTAAATGTCTTCTGTTGTTTGTCAACCTTGAATGGCATCTCCCAAATTTGGCATATGACTCGGACTAACATGTCCTATAATGATGGTTCTGAAATTTCCTGGATCTGAAAAATCATCTGATTATATATGGGGTGGATGATATGTGAAGAACATGTGGGGAGCAAACCGGAATATGCGACATTGGTAATCAAATTTGCATCTGAGAAACTAGGGGACAGTGCCATGCTTTAAAAATTCACTTTGGAGTTTTATATTCACAGCTTTTCTACTTTGTAGCTTATGCATGCCTTCATGGACGATATGGAGTGAGAACACAGTGCAAGATATCCTGGAATGCTTAATGCATTGGGATTTGGATGGGGATATTATAATATGGAGCGTAGGTCGCCAATTGTTCAGATCCAAGATGCCACAAATGGAGTTTTAAGCTAAAAGTTATGGTAGAGAGTTTGAGATGTATCTTTGAGGGTTATGTTGTAAGAACTAGTGGCTGATAGGTTGTGGTCTATTTTTTGTGGGATGCAAATGGCAGAATACCTTGGTTTTCAAACACTTTTCTGATATAATTAGCTCGAAAAATGATATAGTCCCTCATCTTTAGTGAATTTTGTGTCTGGCCTTGATGTTATGCGGTTCTCATTTGATTAAGAGTGCAAATTGCTCACCTTATTCATGAGAGAATGTTAAGATCTGTCTAACATATATTATTTCTCTCTCTAGCATTTGATATTGTCTAGAGACATCATTGTAGGTAAACTTATTAGTGTCATTTGTCTCTGTAAGTTATGGAGCTTAATTTAGTTCACTTATACAAAACATGTCTGAGTTGAATTGGTTAATGATAACAAATGAGTGACAATATTCTCTCCATTGACTCATTCCGACTTCTTCAATTTATTCAAGTGTCAAAAGGAACTAATGGTTTATAAGGACCCTAGCGGTGTACTTTTCCAACAAAGCATTTGTTGGTAGGGTATTGAAGCAAGCTTTGGAATCAAAGTTATTATTATGCCTCCAGAACCAATGTCATTGAGATCATGTTTTTGGACTAAATCGTAGATATAGGATTCCTCTAGTAATATACTGTACACACGGAGCATGAGAACTTGGTAGAATATGCTTGTCAATTGAGCATAAAGCTGTTATGTACTTGTTTGTGCTTTGGTTTGTCTCAGAAGGTTTAAAAAACACATTGTACATGCATTGCTTCAATTTTCAAATAATTATAAGCTGCAGGCCATGAACCTTGCTTTCAAAAACTGTTATAGTGTTTAATATGAAGTATGCTTTGCACAGAATAAGGCTAACGAGAAGTAATTTAGTATTAACTGAGTCTGGCACTGTGGCACAAGTTCATTTATATTAGGCTTGGATTTTCTGGTCTGCTCTTCCTCTCATTTTGGAATTCGTTGCTGTAAAATGTTTGTGACAGGTTGCCATTGTTGCAGGAGGATATCCAAAAGACAAATAACATGAAAAAAGTTCTTCTGAAAGCAATTGGACTGCTGGATGAACAGTTAAAATCTGCTAAGGCTTTGCTTGATGGAACTTTGGTGAGTATTCTCTTGAGCTTGTTTCATCTTTAGGTCATTTAAAGTACAAGATTCTATTGGGTTTATGATTTTCAAATATATTGATATGAGAAAATCTCAAGAAACTGTCTGTATAAAAACAGATTTAGAGCCACTCAATAGAATTTTGCACGCATGGTTGCAATTTTGTAAATGAGTGGCAAAAACGAGAGTTCCTCTAATGATACAAGATTAGATAATGATGCATTTTCTCAGTTTGGGCCTAATGTGGGTGACATGCGGATGAAATGCCAATGGTGCCTACTGTAACTACTTAGTTTAACTTAGAAAAATTGAATAAGAAAGATAACATTCATTGCATATCCATAAACATACTATTCTGCTAAAGATATCAATAATCATGCATAGAAATTAATGTAGCTCATTATCAGATTAGCATCAATGACTTCATTAATCATCTATGCAATCTATACAGTTTCCAACTAAGTTGCTTGTTCCAGTGGAGATTTGTTTCTTCTCTGGGTTTGGTACGTCTGGTTATGGCTGTACAGAAAATATAAAAATTCTAGCTAAATAAGCAGAAATAAAACAATATATGTATATAGCAAACAAAAAACCACAAAACACTACTGATAATTGATAATGTAATGCCAAATGTCATGATAAATCCAAAATATAATAATAGTTAGTGGTCAAACTTAGAACTACAAGGACATGATGCACACGTAAACTCAATATAAATCATCATTTTGCTCTTCATCTAGAGTATCAATTTCATCTTGTGGTTCATTAGAACCACAAGCAGTAGCAGTCAAAATAGAATAAAAAAGTCAAAAAGGATAAATCATCATATTGCTTTTTAGAGTTCCTTTTCATTTTTTTTCCTTCGTTTTTTAATATTGTATTTGTCTGAAAAGCCAGACAAAATTAAAATAAAAGGGTGAAAGGGTTTTTTGGGCATTTTGCCCTGGTTTGGCCCAGGTATGTACTCAGCTTGCCGGGCTGAACTTGGGGATGTACCAGACTGGTAATGGGACCCAGTACGTGCGGTATCAGGACAGGTCCCTTTTTACCAGCCACCCCGGTTTCTTATGTCTTGAACATACTCAGGCCTGACTCAAATAGATAGAAACATAATGGAGAACTGTGCTGCAAACTGAAATTGCATCAATCCAACAAATACATGCATAAGAAAATGTGGTAGGTTTGTCAGTTACTGCAACGACCCATGCAACCTTATCATAATTTTCATTGAAAGAAAAATTCAAAGAGAATCTCACCGTGGATGACATCTTGTATAATCATTCATTTAATCCAGCACATCTATATTCATGATTATGCATTAGTACATGTCATGACAACATGTTACAATGAAAACACTCTCTACACAGCCCCCACTGATTTTTAAATGGGGAAGGGTCACTTGTCAATCAATTGTTCGCTGCTGATGCAAATTTATTTGGGGTACTTGTCCTGCAGAAGTTAATGCTTGACAAGTTGACACTAGATCCCACTACCTTTAGACTACCGTTGCCTGTTGTAAGTTTTTTTACCAGTGCAACGATGGCATGCACCTCTTTGTAGGACCCTTTCTGTACTGCCAACTCACCGTTGACCTAGTGATGCTTTCAACCTCAATTGCCATGTCACATGCTGACTGCTACCTCATGATTGATGAATCAAAAACTGCTCCAATTAATGAAATCAATGAAAGATTTTGTAAAAAAAATAAAGGAAAATCTTGAAGTCCTTTTTGATTTGTTTATACCCTTATTAGTGCTTCAACAACTTCCTCCACAGACTTGAGACTGCTAAATTTCCATATTCGCATAACCATGTTCTGACTCCTGAATGCAATATTCTTATTGCCTGGTTTCAATTGCCTGTGATAGAACTGGTGAATGGCTTCAAAGTTCATTTGTTTTCCTCAATCCATGCAGAATTCAAATACACCTTTTTTTTTCACCTCTTTCCTATTCTGCATTGCAACTTTTTCCACCATAACATCATTCTGGGTTCAAACCTCCGCCTACCTCTGTTTGATCTGCTTTGCTTTTGCATTCTCTGTGGACACCCATGTCCTAGCCTTCACTGGCCCATAACACTGCAACAGTATTCAATTGTCCTGTAGTATTTTTGACCATAAAAGTATCTGCTATACCTGTGAAAGTTGTCCTTGCCGTTGGTCTGAGATTTGCAAATTGCTGTGATATTTTTAATTTATGTGTTTACTTTAGGTTTGCTTTCAGTTAGGTGTAGGTGCCGAGCCAAATGTTATAAACAACTAGGTATATAGCTTCCTGCTTTTAATGTCCGATAATACATACCTTTGATATATTAAAAGTATGCGAAGTTATCCTTTAATCCTTCTCAGTATGAGAGACTTGGGCGTTTCCCTGGTTAGTGTATTTGAAACGTTCAAAGTTCTAAATCATTCATCTCGGTGTTGATTTAGTGAAAAAATCACAGAAAAATAGTTCAAAAATTAGACTCAGATAAAGGATAAGGAAGACAAGAATATCTTGCATCAAACTTTCTACAGGTTTAGTCTTGTATAGTTTTCAAGCTTTTTGATGTAACCTGACAAAATTAACTAATAGCAATTTATGCAGCTTACGTTGACTTTTCTTAACAAGGTTACATGTTTCACAGGTTACCGAGGACAAGTTATCAATTCCAGGAGGTCCGCATGAAATAGAGTTGCTTTTGCCCTTTGCTGATGTGAAATCATTGCAAGGTCAGATATTCAATATCTATTCTTTCACATATTTTTTTTGTACGAGGCTTTCCATTTTCAAAGTAATTAGTAGCATATTGCCTCTACCCCGTCTTGTATGGCAAACATTACTGTTTGCTTTTGTTTGGTGTGTAAAGTGTATTAATATATTTTTACTTCAATTTTTGAAGCTGGTAGCAGTGAAGAGGTTGCTGGCTTGGTGGTTTTTAGTGGCACGATATTTGCACAAGCATATACTTTCCCAAGAGAGCCACTTTTGCAGGCTGTTGAAGATTTGAAGGTAATCTTAATTGATTTTGCTGTCAAAAGTTTGAGTAAATTTAAGCTAGTATAGATGGCACATTCCAATATTACATTGTTGTGATTTTCATTAATGGGAGTCATCTTTTAGTTATTGTTTGTCCTTAAAACCTTTAGTCATTAATTATGGTAAAATTAAAAATTTTACAGTTAGGAAATTTGGAATGTTAGCCAATGTGTTTTGATTGATTGAATATAAAACCATCACTATATACCTCTTTGTTTAGGATATTGTTTCCCATTATCGTACGTACATTGACCCATGCTATGTTTCTATTCACAGTTAATAAATGGAATGACCTTCTGCATGTATTTGTTTAGTATGGCAGCAGCAATAATAAAATTTCATGTTCATGTTACAAATTTTTACGGTGAGGAATGTTAGCCAAAATGGTTTGATTGATTGAATATAAAATCATCAACATTTACTGAACCCTTGTAGTTTTGGATATTGTTAATTTTTTTTATAGTTCGTAAATTGATATGTGCTATGCTTTTATTGTCATTCATTGAATGAAATGGCCTTCTGCATGAAGTTTTGTAGTATGGCAGCAGTAATAGTAAAATTCCATGTCCATATTTCAAATTATTATAGTTTTAACTTAGGAATGTTAGTGAAAGTGGTTTGATTGATTGAATATAAAACTGTCACTATATACTGAACCCTATAGTTCAGGATATTGTTGACCATTGTCATACGGACTTTGATTCATGATAAATTTCTCGTCACATACAACAAATGGAATACCAATGTCATTGTCATCCATGGGGTCACAAAGCCAGTCCTCTTTACAAAAAAGGGCTAAATGAGAATCTTTATCATGATTTGAGGTTTGAGTGAATCAGGGCTTTGAGTTCGAAGATAGAAAATGAACCTGAAGACTTGCTTGAAACGAGGCTGGGAAACAAATTTAGCTTGGACAATTTATTGAGGAACTGCGTGTTTGCAATGAATCATATGTTGAAGCATGAGAGTCTGTAGCTGTTCAATATGTGCCCAGTCAACATCCTAAACGGGGGCTCCAAACCTCTAACCTATAAAGAATAGTGGGTATAATGGTTGCCTTGGAGTGACACATCTTTAAAGGGATATATGGGAAATGTATTTGAAACTGATTATGCTCCAAAACAAAAAGGAAATCACATGCCTTACAAAGCTGTGACAAAGAAGCAGGCTTTAGATTGAGAGACGGACCTTTAAATTGAATCCCCAAGTGGCTTTAAATCGTTGTGATATTCATTGGCACGGTTAGGTGGGGAAATTGGAATCCGGAAAGGGTGTCTTTAGAGGTTTTGAAATTCATTAACCTATTTCTACTAAGGTTAATGACTAGCTGGTGAAGCTTGCTAAAGTGAGCAAGAACATCCATCTTTGCAAACTCCAAGGACAATGTGCAAGGAGGACCATGTCATGAATGAAAGGCAGTCCAAAAATCAATACATGATGTAAGAAATGACTATTATCAACAAGAGTTCTCTGTCTAAGAAAGTCCTCAAGCTCATCTATGTAGATCCCAAAGATAGTTGATGAGAGAGTGTACCCCTGTTTGACTACATTAGTACTATTGGAAAAGTCAGACAGACAATGGTTGGTCTGAAACTGAGCAATATCTTTCTTATAGAGCATTATAATGGTGGTAATAAAGAGCTTTGAGACACTAAAAGAGCAGAACTTTGGGAATAGAAGATGTTTGAGTACAGAGTCAAATGCTTTCTAATGTCTGCAATGAAGCAAGACTCCAGAAAACCACTGAAGAACCTCCTTGATGATAGCTCAGACAGAATAAATGTGGTTCATGTTTTGGAAATCTCTCTAAAGCTTGCATGACCCTTACTTTGACTTTGCTTTAATTGTAGATAATACTTCCCATACAACATTGTGGCATAAATCATGACATATGTATACTCAATAATAATAGTTTTGTATTAATTCGTTTCAGAATATCTCTTTAACAAATTTATAAGGATGTAAGACTTTAAAAATGTAAACTCTGATAGTGCAAAATCTTAAGATATAACATTTTTGAAAATCTAAACTTGTAAAAAATGGTTTTTTTTTAGACTTTACTATCTTTAAAAATAGTTATTCTTAGAATATGCAGAGAGAGAAAGACTAAAGAAAGATTAGAATGTACAAAGAACGGATGAAGAGAAATTGGAATGCACACATTATTCATTATGTGTCCATCCTTTTACTATGTGGGAGATGGTTACAAAATGGTTGAAGTGGTTACAACCATTTATTACATTAAGCCTTATATTGTAATATCCCCTCTTAAGGTTTACACTGTATAACATACCAACAAAACATTAAAGTAATAGAACCAAACAAGACCATGCATTCTTCAGAAGCTTTCTCCTTTGAAAACAGTGCTTTGACCAGGTAGAACTCCATCAAGTTGCCTCCTTGACCCTTGTAAAGGTGTAGTTCCTGAGTTCCCAGATTCCACCCCCCGAACTCCCGAATTACAGAATCTCCCGAATCATTGGACAACCATCCATACTAAGCTACTCCCACAGTGCTCCATCAAGTTGTCTCATGACCCTCATAAGGGTAAATTCCCGAGATCCACAGACTCCTGAACTATTTGGGCAGTCATCCATATTGAGTTTTATTTACACCGGGTCCCTTACTGTCTTCAAAGTGTGAGGCTTCTTTTAAAACACATATTCTCTATCAGTGAGTTCATCACTTTCAACGTCCGGTGGATTTTCAGCAATGGCTATATCAACTTCATTTGATTTGTCTTTCATCTGCTAAGTATGAAAGTTGAGGCCACAATATTTGTCTAATGGAATTTCCATTCTTAGACAAAATACCTCAGAAAATAACCCTTTCCCAAAATATAGAATGACCCACAAATTAATGTAGCAAGATTTTAAAAACTGTTTTTTTTTGTTTTTTAAAGCAAAGAAAGGAAACTATACCAGGCAGGTTTGTGCCCTAAACGACTGGCTGTGACTGAAAATTGACAAAGTGTGTGCCCTAGCAGCGAATGACCCCTAAAAAAATTGCAAATATGGAAATGCATGCCTGTATTTTCTTTGTTTTGCACTAGCTACCTTTGAAAATCATGTTTTTTCTTGTTCCTTGTAATTTTGGATTGTGTTTTTTCTGCAAAAAGTGTGCCATAAATCACTTTTTCCTCTGGTGCATTCAACCTGTCGTGTTTTGCCTTGAAAATACCTTCTTCTCGTGCCCTAACTACATGAACAACCCCAAGAAATTCTTGAAAAATGGCAAATTCCTATTTTTGTGTCCTCGAATGGTGTTTTCACGGTCTTTTTCTTTTTTGCACCATTCCAATGGCATCAATTGTGTTTTGTGGTTACGTTCGCTATAAGTGCCCTCAAACTAAAACTGGGTCATTTTTTGTCCTTTTTGATGACATTTTTTTTTTTAAATTAGCCCTACATTATTGCTTGCTACCTTACGATATTGCTCTTGCATCTAGCGTTTGAACTAGTCTTTTACTCTTTTGTGCCCTAACAGAACTGGTTTGAACTTCTCCCCTTATCTTTCTCCTTGCTTGCCCCGCTCTAATACCAATGTTAGAATATGCTGAGAGAGAAAGAATAAAGAAATATTAGAACGTACAAAGAACGGATGAAGAGAAACTGGAATGCACACATTATTCATTATGAGTTTGTCTTTTGATTATGTGAGAGATGGTTACAAAATGTTTGAAGTGGCTACAACTTTTTATTAGTTAACACTTCACTAATATTAACATAACGCTAATTTATAAGCCTTATATTGAGCCTTGTATTCCAATAGTTATTCATTTCAGAATATCTCTTGATTTGTGAATGGGATGAATGATATGTTCTTAGTAAGAGATGAAAGGCCCAATTAAACCACCTTATTAAATGAGTGGTGGGGAAAAAATAATCCCACACCATATTTGATAAACTCAGCTAGAAGCACCTCAAAAGTTTACTACTTTGCTTGTGCATAACTTTTAAATAGCCCTCTTAATGTATCTTGGGAAAGAAGAAGACATGGAGTTGGAAGACTGGTGATTTGGTCAACAGGTTGATCATGAATTTCTTAAAGAGAATTGGTGCAAGAGGTGCAAGCTTGGGAGTCAATATTCCTTAGAGGTAGTTTTCCTTGGTAGAAAGGTGCATAAAAAAGGACTTTGTGAGGATTATGGAGGGCATCGAGGTGATCATGTTGCGTAGATACAATAAAGTCACTTTTAAAGGAGATGAAAATATTCGCATGAAGGATATGTAAGATGGGTCATGGACTAGGAAAAAATCTCATCTTATATGCATGGCTTTACATTCCTCATCATACCAAGGTTTATGGGGCAATTACTATATGGTTGAGTCAACTTAAAATGGTGGACTAAGTGAGGATAAATATGTGGCGGCATCCCAAAGGGCATGTGATTTTATGTCATATTTGGTTGTGTTGTAGAGAACAAATAATAGTTGGATAAAAGCTGGGAGATACATGCAGGCTGATGCAACTATGGTGGATTAGAGATTCGATGTTATATCTCTCAATAATGGGGAGATGATGAGGGATATCAACTTAAATGTGATGGATCAGATACTTGCGTGCAAGGACACTTAACCACATTGGAGCAAAATTGTGTAAAGCAAGTAAATTTTTCGGAATCAGGGAAGCAAGGTAGTCCATTACGAAAATGAACTTGCCCAACTAAAGAAGTTTCCTCTTGTATCTTGTGATTGGAATATTTGCATTGACAAAGACTCTTTTGTTGAATATAATTTATGAAGACAATTCTTGTCCTCTATATGATCAAGAAAAGGTGTCTAGTATGCTCCTGTGTAGGCATTTAAATCATCCAAGAGAATGACGTCAATGAAAGAAGAATAACAAGAAATCGTTAGATATTGATCTAGATATATGTCAACATCAGCATGAGCAACAAAATACAATAAAGTTTGGGGAAATAATTAACTACAATAAAAGATATCTGAAAGAGGAGGTGGCCCCCTTTGGACTTGAAGCAACATGTAATATGGCTCACATCAGGAGCTATCAATGACACCTTAGAAGAGAGGTAATCACGAAAGAGGCAGGGCACCCGACCAAATCATGAACACCACCTGACCTTCGAGTGTCACTTCTGAAAGCCAAGACCAAATGGCAACCAATATCCAAAGGTAGAGATTGTTTAGGGTTTTTCACGTGTCTTGGTAATAAAAGATGAGATCAACAAGGATATTACATCTTGGAATGTAGCAGGAAAAGTGTAATGTCCCCTTTTTCGAATTAATCGAATTGAAAGCTTCTTGCCCATTTTTCTTCCTGTGGGCAAGAAGTAGATGAACAAGGGAAGCGCTTGGATTATTTTTTTAGTCTTTCTTTAATTGATAATTATTATTTTCTTTTGTATTTTTTTTATGAAGCAGGTCGGCTGGGTTGGAGAGTTTTTAATACAAGCTTAAAGATGAAATATACTTCTAAAGGAGGTTGGTCTTAAGGAATTCTTCCCTAAAGACTCTTGGCGCCACCATAAGAATATATAAGGGGTCGCATAAGCTCATTTTGGGCATGTTTTTGACTATTATAATTTTATATATTGGGTTTTAGAGCTGGTTGCTCTATTCCAATCCACTAATGGACGAAAATCCTTAGGTGTGGCAAGCAAGGAAGACGAAACCCTTCCTTGTTGAAGGTTGGAGAATGAAAACTCTCCAATTTGGTGGTTCTAAGGACTTCCTAAGAAGACTATCTTGCTGGTTCGGAAGCTAGGGCATTGAAGGAGAAGAGATTTCGAGGGTTCTACATCTTTTTGGCACCCTCCTAGGGTGGTGACTTGGGTAGAAGAGTGTTTTGGTGCCTTCTAGGGCACATTTTGGTGTCTCAAGTGGATATTCAAATTTTTCCTAATTTATATGGCTGATCTATCACTTCTTGGTATTTTATTGGGGTTTGGAGACCTCATTTTAAACTATTTTTGTGGACCATATTTCTGCTGATTATTTTAATAATTACAGCTGTGTGTTGGCACTTATTCTCTGTAATTTGTGAAGTATACTGGCTGGAATAATTTCTACTTGGTTAGATTATTTGGGATCATTCTATATCATTTTTGGCTAGATTTTGCATGTGAACGGTTGCTCCTAAGTGCCAGTACAGTTCGCTGCCCTAGAGGGATATTACTTAATTTTCTAAGTTGATTTTGATACCCTAAGAGTGTGGTTTCAGTAGGCTGCTAGGGTTTTGAATGCTGTTTTTACAGAAATCTGAGTTCTTGCATTTGTGTTCGTGGCAAACACTCACTTTCCGGATCAGCCCTAGAAAGGGACATTACAAAAAGAGTACACTATGTAGTTGGAATTCAAGCAAGCAATAGAAAGGTTACCACAACTTATTGGGATCTATGAGCATCATCATTTGGTTGGCCAAGGATCACTTGAAGGGTGGGCCGTGAATCACTGCTTCATGGTTGCATATTAAATATCCCATTGGTTATCCTTCCTTGCAGCCACAATCTAGGCACAAGTCTTTAGAACTCCTCCTCTTGGGCCAAATCTTGAGTAGAAGGGAAAACATTTTTTTATGATGGCGTTTTGGGTGAATACATTTATGCATTCATAGATGCTCATAAAAGAGGTATATCACCAATCATCTGATATAACGACACATGTATGTATCATTAATGGCATTTGATGCCCTCATACTTGTTTTTTGAATCTCTTTAGGGGCCTCTTGATCGCTTGAAGATATACATTTGTTTACATTGAGTGAGCAGGTGGTGACCAAGTTAGCAGGTTGGCAGGTTGACCTGAGTGTACAACACATTTTTTGGTAGTCCGTACAATATGGTATGTGGTTTGTATTGCACGTGGTTTGTACTACAAGTTCTTTCTCTACCTCTAGAGGTTAATCAGTTTTGTTAGGAGATTCCCTAGGAGGAGTACCCAACTTCCTCACATGATTGTCCAACCTAGCCCCATGGCCCTACACATTCCCTTACAGAATTATCAAATCTTGCATCGGTAGTCCATCATGATTTCTTCAATACTTCCTGTTCCGAGCATCAATTGTCAAAATTAATATATGAAAGCCACACTTCACTGAATAGTTCCGATCCTTAGACCCATTCCATTTGAATAAGGATTCAAATATTTGATAAATTAGCATTTAATTAGGCAAACTCATGATTGTTAAGTCGGTGGCTTTGACTAGTAATTTATTTAGATTATGTATTTTAGAGGGATTTTTACTCGTGATTTTAGTCATTTACCAAATGACTTCAGTGAATAGTCATTACTCTAATGAATTTTTTTACTCGTGTCTTTTGGTAATAATAACAAGGCAAGGGGACCCATTTTAACTCACAGCCACAGTAAGCATTTGTTAGTAGGAGGAAGGAATGATGAATGTAATTCACCACTTAGGGTTTTTCACACTCTAGCCTCTTTCCACATTGGTAAAGCTTTTGGTGAGTGTAATGCCCAATAAATCACCTTTGTCTTATAATTATCATCAATGTGGGATTAACCCGATTACAACCCAATCATGTATTTTATGTTATGTTGGTGGCTTTCACGAGTAATTTAATCAGATTATGTAGTTCAGACAATCAATTTGCAGATTTTGCCTTCCAATGTTTTGAGTTTTTTAAGGACTTACTAGTCTTATTTCCGTTCACTACACTGTCGTGTTTTGAGTTCTTTAAAGACTTTTTGGTCTTATTTCCATTCATTACACTGTCGTTCAAACATGCCATTTCATTGTCATTCCGCAGTGATATCGTGTTTGAATGACAATGCCAAGTTTTTAAATTTATTTAGGTTGTAAACTATGATAATAATCATATAGTATGAATATATTGGGAAATGGCCCCTACAACCATTGTTAATGAATTAAAAAAATCAAATAACTTTACAAAAATAATTATTTAATTTTGTAAATTTACTTTTTTTAATTACTTTAAATTTACATATAATTTTTTATTTTTTTACATTTTAAATTATAATTTTATTTTTAGATCTTTTTAATTTTAAATAGATGTTACTGTTAATACATTTTTTAACAAAATTAAAAATAATAATATTAATTATCTATATAAGTACTCTCATGATTGTCTTTTGTCGACATCCAATTTAGTAATTTCCTTACGTCATGGCTTAAAGTTAGAAAAATTATTTTTCAATGCATTTTAGATCTTCACACCTATAAAATACCATGGTCATTAAATATTTTTTTCTAGATTTTATACATATACATAGCTGTCTCCAAGTACATGTTTCATATTTTCCAAAAAAATGCCATACCAGCTAAGTCACAAGGTTCAAGTTTGCGTTTATGTTCGACAAGGATAAAGTTCACTTCAAGTTAATCACGGGATAAATTTCGAGAAAAAAAACGTCTTTAAGTTTGAATAGTTTTTTTTCCTATCATTTTTATTTTTTGACAAAAATGCATAAATATGTCATTGGGATAGAGTGGAGAGAGCTTTTTGTTCACAACTTTCAATTGTTATATGTATACACACACACATTTGTACAATAATGCAAAATTGTGTCAAAATCTTCCAATACAAAAATAATGGATACAGTTCAAGTTCATGTTTGACAAGAGTAAAGTTTGGCAAAACTCGAACTTTTTCAATAAAATTCAGGGAACCTTGTGACAGCATACCAGTATACATGCTTGTCTCTTTGTATCGGTGCCTATACCTATCTCTTGGTAGCTATATTATTAAGAGAAATGAAAAAAGTGTTTTGTGGGTTTTGTGTATATTGCTTGGAATTAAAATGTACTTAAATTGGATAGTAGAAGGCCGACCTGGGCAGGTCCACGCCATGACCGACCCGGACCTTATGCAAGGGCCTTGTAGGCCATGTAAGAAAGGGCCAACTTGGGCTTAGTAAGGCGAGTGTGTGGGGGTTGGGAAACCCCCCTTAAATCTTGTTGAGAGCCTTCCTAGACCTGTCAACCTTGCCTCACACCAAAACCATGACTTTCCTCTTCCGTTCTTGCCTCTCACGTTTTTGGGTGCAAATGAGTTTGGGAGGCTAAGAAAGATGCCTTCATAGAAATCATATGGATTTTTAGGACTTTAATAGAATGGAGGCTGAAACTAGTTTAATCTCTTGATGGAGAATAGCTTAATCTGAGGGTGCAGATTAGTTTGATCCTAGGATGGAGGATTCTCCCTACACATTCTGGAGGGAGAATGAAGTTGGAATCTTAGTGGGCTTCGAGCAAGTCTAAGTGAGTTGAATTAGTCATATGTCTATGAGAAGATGTTCTAAGTATGTCACTTAAGTGACATATCTAAGGGTGCACCTTGTATCTAGTGGTCGCGTTCATAACTTAAAGTTACACTTTATGATAAAGTAAAGTGAACTCACAATCAGACCTATAGTTTTATTAAAGTGAACCTTCAATTATGCCTAATGGAACATAAGTGCATGTCAGCTTGAAATAAGACCATGGGACCTCATAAAGTAATTAAGAACCTCAAATTAAACCATGTGACTTATAAAGTGAATGTGGACATTAAAATTAAACATGTGAACCTTATGAAACTATTCATGGACTTTAATAAAGACTTTGATAAAATTGTTACCTATTTAAACCTATTGCCTGAGACTTAGCGAACTGCGAAAGCTTATTGCTTCTTGTTCTTTCATTTTGTGCATGTATTCCTTTTCCCTTGTTGTGTGGAGATGACTTGATTTACCTTTATAATAAAAACAAAACACTAATTCCCTGTTTTGGCTTATGAAATAAGGAGCATTACATTTGGCTCTAGAGTGGCCTTCTACCTTATCCTAATTTAGAGGTTTCTTTGTAGGTCTTTCTCAACCTACATACAAATACCTTTTTTATCAAACAATGGTAAATCTATAGATAGTTTTGTATGGGTAATTGCTTTTGCTTTGGTATTTCTGAAAAAATGTTTTGGTGTTGAAATAAAACAAGGCATTGAGGCTGGAACATAGTCGGAGTTAAGTTCTGAGGGGGGTTTGATGAAAAATAGAGTAATAACCAATCTTTATAACCATATCAAGAGAACTCGTAATGGAGACTGAAGTAGTATCATATGTTACAATATGTGGAGAGAGAAAGGATAAAGAAAGAATTGAATGTACAAAGAAGAAATGAAGAGTAACCGGAATGCACACATTATTCATTGTATCTGTCCTTTTATTATGTGAGAGATGGTTATGAAATGGTTGAAGTGGTTACAACCGTTTATTAGTTAACACATACTAATTTAACATAACGCTAAGTTATAAGCCTTATATGCTAATACACCCTCTTAAGGCTTACACTATGGAACATACTAACAAAACATTGAAGTAACAGAACCAAACAAGACCACGCATTCTTCATAAGCTTTTCCCTTTGAAAGCAGTGTTTGACCAGGTAGAACTCCATCAAGCTACCTCCTTGACCCTCGTAAAGGTGTAGTTCCCCGAATTGTTGGACAACCATCCATACTGAACTACTCCCATAGTGCTCCATCAAGTTGTCTCATGACCCTCGTAAGGGTAAATTCCCGAGATCCATAGACTCTCAAACTATCTTGTCAGCCATCCATGCTAAGTTTTACCTACACTAGATCCCTTATTGTCTTCAAAGTGCGGGACTTCTTTTAAAATACATATTTTCTATCAGTGAGTTCTTCATCACATTTAGCATCCGGTGGATTTTAGCAATGACTACATTAAATTCATTTGGTTTGTCTTGGAATTTTGCCATCATCTCTTTCCTCACAATCTTACCCATCTCTTGACAAATACTTGTTTCAATAACTTGATAATGTAATCTTTCTCCATAGTTCTTTATCATCATTTGCAAGAGTATTTGTACTGCTTTGATAACATCTTTGGATTTCCTGTGATCATTGTTAATGATGTCACAAATTTCAAGATTCATAGTCCTCTCATTCCCATACCCTTGATATTTGAAAAATGCAAAAAATGCCTTTGGAAAGTCACGATTGTGAGTTTATGCCCCTTTCAGACTCATGTTTTCAGAAATTTCACTTTCCCTTTAATGTATTGATTTGCAAAAGTTTAGTAGAGAATATCAACGCGATTTGCGATTTACAGTCAGGTTTTCGTGCCCAAAATAAATGCTTTCGCAACTTTAACTGTTGTGGTAATAATGGCGGAAATCATGACTGGATGTGACGACCTCTGGAAATGGAATTCTAGGTCCTCGATTTTTGCCCTAAACTAACACAAATGGAGCTTCAGGCCCTCATATTTGCGTTGGGCACTCCCGCAACTATGTGCCCTATGACGATTGTGTCTCCACAAACGACAACTCTTTGCCCTTGAACGTTGGGTACTCTTGCGATTGTGTGCCCTAAAACGACTGTATCTCCACAAACGACAACTTTGTGCCCTTGAATAGTGCTTCAATTCACATATTTAGAAACTTTTTAAAAAAATATTATTATATTTGTAATATCTTCTTTCTTTCTCGAAATTTGTTACTAAAATACCGCGTTTTTGACGTGTTTATCTCCTTCACAATCTTTCTCCTTGCACTTTGAAGCCTATCGAGCACCAATGGCTCCAATACCAATGTTAGAATATGTGGAGAGATAATAAAATGTACAAAGAATGAATGAAGAGTACCCAGAATGCACACATTATCATTGTGTTTGTCATTTTGTTATGTGAGAGGGTTACAAAATGGTTGAAGTGATTACAATTGTTTATTATTTAATACTTAATTAATATCAACATGTGCCACAGGGTTCGCCGAACTTTTAAGTAAAAAGTTTGAAATCCGGCAAACTAAATGAAATCCCAAAAAAAACGTTGCAATTCACCCTAAAATTCGTACGAAAAAGGGCTTAGGTTTTTTAATTAAAATGTATTTTAAAAACGCTTTTTCGATTAGGTTTTTGGATTTTTCAAAAGAAATCAACACCAAACTAAGGATTTTATTATTTTGCTTTGCTTTGCGAATTTGTGACACTTGGAGTTGTCTTCTTGGGTTGATTGGCGTGACGTGTCGTGGCGACTGTGTGAGCAGGAAGAGGAGGCAATATTCATCGTGACGACTGTGTGACCATGGTCGTACTCATGAACCTTTCATCGCGGCGACTGTGTTGAGAAATTGCTTGACCCGAGATATATAATAGATTGACGGTTTGACCTTGAGCTTTCAACCGCTTTATAATAATAATATTATTTTTATTTTTCATTTCATATTCTTTTAATAATGTTTTAACTTTTTAAGTTTTCAATGTTTTATAACGCTTCTTTATTTTTTACCATTTTATAATTAGAAGTTACGTATTTAAATTTAATTTTTAAAACTTATTTATATTTTTAATATTTTCAAATTTATTATAATGTATTTTAATTTGTTATAATATTATTCTATTTATTAATTATATTTAAATATTTAATTATATTAAAAAATTTGCAAATTATAGTAGTCGAATTTAATCATGATTTTTTTTTCGATTTTTATCATTGCCGAAGTTAATCTGAATTTTATCTTTGCGGAACTCAAACTTGAACACGAACCTTGTGACTTAGATATCAACATAACACTAATTTATAAGCCTTATATTCAAGTAGGTGGTTATTATTAAAGCAACTCAAAATTAAAATAAAAGAATGGGACAATGCTATATGAGTGCTTTTCCTTGAAAAGCGTGAAAGTGAAATTATAAAATGGGATGATTCGGCTCATTTAGGGATCAATTTTCTATCAGCCATTTTTATATTGCAACTTTGAGCTTCTACTTTAGCTTTTAACATCTGAGGACGAAAACCCTCCGGTCTTGTATGGCAGTTCTATTCAAGAACTATATTTGTGCTTCAAATAAGATCTACATCAAAGATTATCAGTGATAAAATAATCAAATATCGACCAGGGCACAAGTTTTGTCTTGACATCCTCCTCGGGGGCTGACATCATCATTTTGAGGGTTGATGCCACCTTCCTGGGGGTTGACGTCATCATTTAGAGCTACTGCAACGTGATTTACTATTGCCATCATCAACTAGGTTTTGCAAACAACCATTTTTTGCCTGTGACGTCATCATTTATCAGTTAGGACATCTTTTATGGGCAAAAATTCCATCTATACAATCAACTATAATTTGGCCATTTGCAGTCTTAAAAAATAAAATATAATTTCCGTTTGTTGTGTGTATTTGACTATTGCAATTATTTTAATAAATTTTTTATTTTTAGAGGGTTATCAGAAGTTTCCAAAAAAATTATATTTCTCTATAAGGGTTTGCTAGAAAAATATAGATTGTATTAATTTTTCCATAAGGGGACATCTCATTGGTATTAGAGCCATATTCTCGCCAGCTTGCAGGGTTAAATCTAAATTTAATGCATCATAATGGGAAATTAGAGAGAAAGATCTATAGATCCAATTAAGGATAACTTGGAGCTAATGAATAGGAATTTAGAACAGAAAGATCACGAGGCATAGATGAAGAGCCATGACTTTAAAAACTAGTTATTGGAGTAGTTTATTATTAGCTAAGAATATCTAACTTCATTTAGAAGATCACGAAAGAAAAATCCTATTCACGAGGCATAGTTAGAAGAGCAATGTCACAAAAATGAGCTCTGACTTCTTGTCTTTGACGCATATGATAAAAAGTCTAAACATCTAAAAATCTTGTAATATCTTTGAAGAATTCTTAGATGTAGATGATTGAAGAAGAAAGAGAGAGTCAAAACCTCAAAAAATTACTAAGAAATCAAGAAGCAAGAACAGTCAAATTCAAAGCCACATGACTTCATTGAGCAAAAATTAGAGGGATCCAACATGTAGGGTGAGGGTAAAGATCCTTTGATAGTAGAAGATGTTTTATTCACTTGTAATGATTACATTTATATCAATGAAGTCTAGGGGGAAAAAACATCACTAGTTGAATGCAAAGAGCCGAAGATGGAAATAGATGTGCCAATCCATGAGCAACCCAACAATCGTCCAAAATGTGAGTCATTGACATATATGATTGATTTTCAGGATAACCATGTTAATAAGCATGCAATTGAGGAGAATGTTGATCCTAACTCGGAAATTTTGAGTCAAATTGAGAAATTTTGAGTCACAAGGATGAAGGTGTTGAGAATATCCCAACAATTTCTAATTTGGCAAAGGTGAACACTTTGATTACAGCCCAAGGTATGAAAAAAATGGTCATATTTCAGATTTGTTGCTTCATATTATGCCATTTCAAGATTCTTGTCATCATGGAAAACATTCTAAAAATGGTGATAGGGTGAAGGATACAACTTGTAGCATAGGGCATAATTCAAGTTCAAAATTGTTTTTGCATATGAGATCCGGGTGATCTTATGAGCTACAAGAAGGATAAAGGCTTTGATGAGATCAATATCACTATTTCTAGTGAATTCTTCATCCCATGTGTTTGGCTTGAAAGGGAATTAATGAGGAATCATATAGAGTATGTTGTGCATTCTAATGAAGTTGTGGAAGATCAATGTTCACGAGTCATAGATCACTCCTTCAAACCAAATTCCACACTTGAAGACAAGGGTATGGAGATAGTCACAGTTGCTAGGACAACGAGATGCTTGATGTTGAAAGGTGGTAAGCAAAATAGATGTCATTTTGATATTCGAGATTTTTTGACTAAGCATTGCGTGGTGTTTTTGGAATGAAGCTACATATAGGTTAGCCACCCTTGGATGTGTGAAAGAAAATTCACAAAGGTTGGGATACTGCAAGATGGCTTCGCCATTCTTTGCGTCATAAAAGTACTACAACTTGTCAGCACTTGGAGTGGACACAAGGTATGTGATGATTCCAACATCATGGGTCTAGTTGAGATATCTTCTTTTGATGGTATTTGGTCTACTTTGGATCAACTTTGCATGGTGGTTGATTTTGCACTTTCAAGATTGCCATTGAGTAAAGAGCACCATCATGAGTTAAGGCAAAGTTGTGCTGGATATATTCTTCTTATTGAGAAAGTTATAAGCACTACAAGAAGATCTCAAGGGGAAGTACACATGAATATCGGAGTAGCACAACATAAGCGTGGTGGAGTAACTCTAAATTTGGATACTTGTGCAAATGATCATCAGCAAGATATGAGGGAAGCAATTGATGATAGTATCCTATTATCGAATGTTAGAGGGAACACACTCATGACAACTACGAGCATGATTTTCAACCTTGATGTTGTTGTCATCGCCATTATCAGCCTCCACATTATTTTAGTTTGCACTCATACAAGTGGATATGCAATTTTGCAGCTGCTGTGCCAGTGTCATGTTGCTAGTGTTGATAATTTCAGATCATGAGCTGCTATTATCAGTCATGAGAAGATGCAAATTTGCATATTTAAGGGGGTCTTATCATTGGATTATGTGGGCAGAAGGTTTTAGCTGAAGGGAAAAAACATTTCAGCCACCGTAATTTTGATTCGGGTGAAATTCCAAGTGGTTTGTGGCTGTTGTAACTTGTTTCCAGGCTATACAGAGTCGGATTTGCACCATATTTTAGGGGGTACAATTTGTCATATCATTGAAGAATCCATTGGAACTCAAGGTTTGGGTATTCCAGTTTCTTCATTACACAGGAGGAGTGAAATGGTACAAGCAATGGATTTTCACAAAAGGCAACATCTATTAGTTCATTGCCTGTCCATGGTGTCGTCATCTCTATACTGGATTTGGATTTGTTTCAATTGGATAAGGGGGACCGAGGTGCTGCATTACATTGAACTGCTTTAGTTGAACTTTTCCATGTTATTATTTTGCATTGCTGGCCACTAATGCAAGAGTATATTATTTCAAGTTGTGTTTTTGCAAAAATGTTGAAGTTGTTTGTGACTTTCCACGAAACAATACATTGCATTGTGTTGTTTTTTGCTGTTTACTGAACCTGTTTTATAATATACAGAACAAAAATGATAGTGTTTTCACTAAAGAACTTACAGAATCTTTTGGCTGCCCCACTTATGAATCTTATCAGCATCATGATGTGCACGAGTTCAACACAATAAGCATGATAAGCTAGAAGAGACAACAAAGGAGCCTTTTCAAAATTGCATATATTGCATTGATGAGAATTATAAATCTACGAGCAAAATGTTGTTTTATGATCTTCAACTTGATGTCAAGGGCTGCAAGGAGGTTTATGCTTCTTTCAATAAATATATTCGAGTTGAGACACTTGATGGTGACAATCAATTTGATGCAGCAGAGGAAACATTAAAAGAAATGGCAAATGGTCAGGGTCTCTGGAATCTATGGATACCAGTTGACAACACTACAAGGGTGCATAATTTATTCAATAAAGATGAGCACAGGGGGTTCATTGCTTGGTGCTAGTTTTTCCAATCTTGAGTATTCATACTATGCATCTTTTCCTAAAATGTGTGATCTCTTATGTGATATTTTTGCACATGCTGTCAATATGGCAGAAATCAACAAACCTGTATTTCTTCTACATGAAGGGACACAAAGTCCAGGTAGGCATGTAAGTCTGATTGACAGTGATAATGACGAGGTTAATCAGCTGCTACACCTTGCATCAGAGTCATATGTATTTAGTTACCTTGGACTTGAAAAGATTGAAGTGTCAACTACAATCGCAGATGAGAGGTATTTCGATCCCGTCTATAAACTTGAATTGGCTGACACATCTGAAAGAAATTCTGGGAAGGCAGGAGTTGGAATAGTACTGTAGATCAATGTTTTAAAAATTGGAACTGGCCGAGGTCTGGACCGGAACCAAACCCGAACCGGACCGGTTCAAATTTAATGAACCGGTTTACTAAAAAATACATAAAGTTTTATATTTTTAATGAAAATAATATATTTGAAAGGTTAAAAACCATGATTCCAACAATTACACACAAAATATGCAAAGTTTGCTCTTATATATATGCAAGAAAGATGTTTATAGCAAAATGACATGAACTCCAAGTCCAATACACAATACATATATCATAGATGAGATTATGAAACAAAATACATAAACAATGAGGCTCTAAATGGCTTCCATAGTTCGAGACTCCAAAAAAACAACATGCTATGATCATTGGTACATTACAAATACTACAAGTTACAAAACTCTAGAATAAACTAGATGATATCAATGATCAATCATCAAACTCTGCACCGTTGCTGGAAATGGGATCCTCAAGGTCATCCTCATCAATATCATCACCGGCCTCTGGCTTTGACTCGGACTCATCCAAATCCTCAGGTACATCTGCAGCAATTGTATTAGCACGGGGTCGGGGAGTAGCACGAGTGCGACTAGTGCCTGCTGTGTCTCGTGACGATGGTGGCGGTGCTACTAATGGCTCATCAAATTCCTGATCCAAACCCATCCACCCCAAGTCATCGGGATCAAACTCTGTTGGTTGACTCTCCTTTACCCATTCTGAGGTTGGATCTATATCATCCAAGACAATGGGATCAGTACCAAGTCTTTGGTTCAACAACTGGTTGCGCCTTAACCGAAGGTTGTACTGCACAAAGACAAGATCATTCAATCGTTGTTGTTCCAAATGGTTTTTCTTCTTCGTGTGAATCCGCTCAAAGACAGACCAGTTGCACTTGTACCCAAAGGCACAACAAGTTTGGGTCAGGATCCTAATTGCAAACTTTTGCAATTGAGGACAACTACCAAACGAATCCCACCAATGTGCTGCGATAAAAAGTGTAAATGTTTAATTAGTAAACAATGACGATAAAAAGTTAAAAACACAGTTAAAAATTAAAAGTAAAACAAAAACTTATAACTTAAAAGGTTAAAGTGTAATTCAACAAATTAGATAAATATTGTCTTATGCTAAAAATTTATGATTATTCATTAAAAATTTTAATCAAATGAACTTCAAAAAACTTAGAATTTCTTACCTGGTTGGTCCACATCCCTTGCAATCTTTGCAAGGTTTTTCCCAAAGGTACATGTGGCTCTGTTGAAGAAGCTGATTTGTCGGTGAACCTCAAGTTGTTGCATCTCATCAGGGACCATGCGCTCTAGGCACTCGTACAAACCATCTTTTACTTCTCCTATTTGATCTTCTCCAAGCTGAGCTCTGTAATGATAGTTCGGGTTCAAGAAATACCCAGTTGCATGTATAGGCCGATGGAGTTGATTGTTCCATCTATTATCTATGATCCCCCATATAAGCCCATACTTAGTTACCCTATCTTTGTATGTTGCCCTTATATGCTCCTTTGCCTGATCCATAGCCTCATAAATATAGCCCATGGCTAATTTTTTCCCATCCACCAAACGCAACACCTTAACAAGAGGCTCAACAACTTTTATAATCTCTGCTGTTTTTTTCCAAAATAAATTATCAAAAAGTTTCTTCTTTGTGTCGTTCCCATCCTGTTTCTGACTCCACTTTGCTGCATTCCATTCATCACTTGAAAACATCTTTTTTCAAGTTTTGTTGTTGGGAAATAAGATATTGCAACGTGAGGAAGTTTGTTGCAAATCTCGTGATGGCTGGCCTAACAAGTTCTTTTCCTTCAGTGTTCTTCCTCATTAGGTTCAATACTCATGAGTGATTGTAGATGTATTTGGTGATTCTTTTGCCATTCTCTATAGTGTTCTTGATCCAATATTTTGTCCCTATATCCTCAAGCACGAGGTCTATGCAATGTGCAACACATGGAGTCCAAAATATTGTTTTGTGTTTAGCCTCTAACATCTTACCAACAAGAACATAGTTAGAGGCATTATCTGTTATGATTTGTACAACATTTTCCATCCCCACCTCTAAAACAATCTCATCCAAAAGCTCAAACAATAAATTGCATCTTTCACCCTATCAAATGCATCTATTGATTTTCAAAAACATTGTACCTTGTGGACAAGACGCAAAAAAAATTATTATTGTGCGGTTCTTGGCATCACTCCACTCATCTGACATGATAGTGCATCCTGTTTTTGCCCATGAAGCTTTGCAACCTTTCAAATATTCATCTATGGATGCAACTTCTTTCTTCAAAAGTGATCCTCACAAGGCATGCATACTAGGGCCTTTGAAGCCCTTACCAACAACAACAATGGAATCAAACATCGGCTGGTAATAAGGTGAGCGGGCAACATTGAAAGAGATATTTGCATCATACCACCATCTAGCAATGTACTCAAAAGTTGCTTCTTTGTGTTGCTTCTTCCAATGGTTATCCAAGGTGGGCTGATTTTGTGTTGGCATGGAGGCACTAGCAGTAGCAGGTGTGGAAGATGGGAAAAAGCTTTGAATGGTCTTTCTTTTTTGAGGCCGGTTTTCTAGACTGAGTGGATGGGGGAGACATACCGAAAGGGGTCTCTAACAGCCACAGAAGGGTCAGAGCAAGATACTTCAACACTCAAGGCATGTTCCCTCCTCCCTATTTCAGCTTCCATCTCTTTTTGCCTAGCCTTCTCTTCTCTATGTTTTTCAAGCATGTTTTTCATTTCCAACCTAATTGCATCAATATCAGGTGCATCACATGGGGTAACTTGGCTTCTTTGACCAACCAAGTGTTGTTTCAACCTATGAATTCCCCCCCTTCCCTTCATTTGTTTCTTACAATATTTACAAAAAACTTGATCATCAATTACGTTTGCATGGGTCCATGTAGGGTCTTTTGTTTTGGGGGCCATTGCAAATGCAAACAAATCTGAAAATGCAAATAAAAACAAAATAAATTTCATATTTCTTATTTAATAAAATTTATAAATAAGGGGCAAGTTTAAAATGTAACATACCTTTCAATGTGCACACAAATGAGGTGAAGAAATGCTCCAAGCTTGTATATGGCACCACAAAGAGCCCACACTCCAAATGTAGATGTAAATGCCACCACAAAGAGCCCACACTTGATGCCAAACAACGCCCAAACTCACTCCAAATGAACACTATTCAATGCTGCCCCAATCCTCCAAATCCTTGCAAATAAGAGAGGTGCTCACAAATAGAGGTGAGGTGCTCACAAATGGATGCCAATATCACCACAAAGAGCCCACAAGCAATGCCAAACAAGCTCTAAGCCTCCAACTTCCAAGCTCACTACAAAAAATAAACTTTTCAATCTTATGCTCACAAATGCTCAATGAGAGAGGTGTGAAGTGAATAGAGGGGGGTGTATTTATAACACCAAATTAGTGTTTAGAGACAATAAAAAATACATAAAAACAATTAAAAAATGTATTTTTAAAGTCGCCGCCGTATAAGGCAAAACAAACTTGAACCGGCCGGTTCCGTACGGAACTTACCGGTTTGGGCTAAAACCGGTCAAACCGATCCGGTTTCTTGAACAGTTCGTGCAAAAAAAGGTCAAACCGGCCGATTCCGGTTCCGGTTTGACCGATTTTTAAAACACTGTCGTAGATGCGTAATGATTTTGTGACATTACTCTAGTAATGGGTGGTTTGGGTACAATGATGAAGGTGCTTGCAGAATTTCATGCTTTAATGTTAGGACTCAGAGCACCTTTGGATAGAGGCATATATAACATTCAAGATTCGGGGCAATTTACACTTATCAATAGATTGCAAGAGCACTGATAAAGATGTCATGGATTTAGTAAAGAAAGCAAATGCACTTATCAATACATTTAAAGCAAATGTTTGTATTGTTGCTTCATCCTTGGCCAATAATGTTGTTGGTCTTCTAGATGGATGTATTGAGAAGGCTTCAAGGACAACCAAAGTTATGCAGTCAACAGAACATACTTTATCACGTGAGGAATTCAGAACATAGAATTGTAAGTTCCCAAGGATGAACTGGGATCCAGGTATTACAAAGATGGCTAGTTGGTGAAAGTTAGAGTAGTTGAGTTTGCAATTGTTTGAGGACAAACAATTTTGGGAAGGGCGGACTGTCATGTCCCCTTCTCAAATCTAATCTAGTTAGAAGACCCTTAGCTTATTCTCCATTTCCCGTAGGCTAAAGTGGTGGTGCAAGGGAAATAATTTAATAATTTAACTGAAGTTGTCCAAAAAGTAGTTTTAAGTTATATTCATAAAAAGGCAACTTATGTTTTATAATTAAAAAGGTGGTTATTATTAAAGCAACTCAGAATTAAAATAAAAGGAGGGGACATTGCTTTATGAGTATTTTTCCTTGTGAAAATAAATTTTAAAAGTGGGGCGATTGGGCTCATTTGGGGATCACTTTTCAGTCACCTTTTTTATATATTGGGAGTTGAGTTTTTACTTCAGCTTTCAACATCTGAGGATGAAAACCCTTCGATCTTGTATGGTGGTTCCATTCAGGGGCTACATTTGTGCTTCAAATAAAATCTACGTCAGAGATCAACAATGATAAAATAATCAAGACAGTGTTCAGGTAGCTCCATATTTACCATATATCAGCTAGGGCATCAAGTTTTGGATTGACATCATCCTTGGGGGCTGACATCATCATTTTGAGGGATGGCATCACCGTCTTGGGGGATGACATCATCATTTGATGTTGCTGCACTGTGTCGTACTGCTGCCATTGTCAATAAGGGTTGGCAAACAACCATTTTCTTCTTGTGATGTCATCATTTGTCAGTTGGGACTTCTTTTTTGGGTAAAAATTCCATCTATACGGTCAGTTGTAATTTTTCCATTTATAGTCTTGAAAAATAAATATCTTTTCTGGTTGTGTGTATTTGACTACTGCGATTATTTTAATAAAATTTCTATTTTAATAGGGTTATTAGAAGTTTCTAAATTTAATATATTTCTCTATAAGGGTTTGTTTGAAAAATTCTTTTTGTATTAATTTTCCCATAAGAGGACATTACATTGTCATGGTGCAGTGTGGCGCGGAGTGTCCATGTAACCACTGTGAGTTTTGGATGTTCTGCATGAGAACTGAGTTGTGTAGCATCTTTGTGAGTGTTGCGCAGTTGGTTGATGTTGTGCTTAGGGCGCGCATTGGCATAGTGTTGTGTAGGTTGCATAGAGTGTGTGGAGATTGTGTTGTGCGAAAGGTGGAGTTGTACCTAAACAATACTGAGATCAATCTTCAAAAATATGGTGAGCGTTGCCCCTCAACACTACAAGGGTAATGCCCTTGACACATTTTGGGGCTCTGCTCCATTTTTTATGAAGAGAAAAATGTTGACTTCTCAGCTACGTGGCATGTGTCTTGGTGTTGCATGGGGGTGCTAATGCAAGGGACTGCGTGGAGATGCATGAAGCACGAAGGTTGTCTTTTGAGCTACACAACGTATATCCTATCATCGCGCATGATGAAGGGCCTAAACGAAGGTGCTCTGAGTGTGGTAGTTGTGTGGCATGTTTCTTGGCACCGTGTGGAGATGTATGAAGCATGAAGGTTGCCTTCTGAGCTATGCAACGTGTATCCTGTCACTGCACATGATCCAAGGGGTTGCACGAAGGTGCTTTGAGTCTGGTAGTTGTGTGGCATATTTCCTTGCATTGCGTGGGATGCGCATGACACAAGGGATTGTGTTGAGTTAACAATTGATTAAGGAACTCAAGGTGAGAGTGTGGGGTGGTGCGGATCATTCACCCTTTTTTGAGAAACAATCATCTCGGTTACGGTAACTCTAGGGAGTGAGTGTGATTCAATCTTCTCAAGAGTTCATGCGCCATCGTTAGAGTGTGGAATCACTTTAGGAATCTGGTATCTTTTGTTACACATTGATATGGTGATGCTCCAAGGACTGGTTGTGTACACTAGTGTTTTTAAAACTGGAATCAGAACCAACCTGTTCAACCGGTTCATTGTTTTTTTGGCACAAACTGGCATTAAAACCGGACCGTTTTGGTACCAAACCGGTCCAACCGGTTTGGTTCTGCTTTAAACTGGCCGAGCTGGAAAAAAGCACTTTTATACGGTGCTAAAGTTGAAATAAACAATTTTTTAATTAAAACTACAACTTTTTAGCTGATCTTAACCCTAATTCTTTGCTATATAGAGCCCCCCCCATTGACCTATGTTACTAGGAAATGCCCTTGGCTCCCCCATACCTTGCTAGAAACGTTTCCGAAACGGAAACGGGAACAAAACGTCATGGACATTTCCACCGGTTTTTCCTTTTTAAAAGCTTTACAAATGGAAAAAAGAAATTACTTACATTTATTATACCTAAACCTAATCTACCCACCCAAACTTGCTAAAGACACTTCCTCAAAACTATATAATGACATTTTTGGTCCATTCTAAATCACACTCTTTTTTCTCTTGCTAAATTCAATTTTCATTGAACTAACATTTAGCATTGTGAAGAGCAAAGAGACATCAAGGATCAGCTTGAAGGAAGAGTTTAGGAGCTGCTACGAAGAGCTAAGAGCTAAGAGCATGAAGATCCGGGAATTTTTACACAAGGGATGGATAGTGGAGTTAGTGGGAGTGGAGCTATCAGTGGTATTCATGGAGATGATTATAAGGAAAATCTAGATGATATATTCTAGAATCTAGATTATAATCATAAATCATGTATATATGAAACATTGAAATTGTAACCATGTTGAATGATGAATCTTTAGAACTTCAAATTTCAATGAATACAAAATATTTTGAGTGCTTTATCAGTTATCTTTTATGGTCCATGGACTAAAATTTTAAAATGAGTACTATGCATATATATATAAATTTAAATTTAATTTTTTTTTATAATGTATTTTACGGATTCTTCCGTAACATTTCGTACCCAAGTTTTTTTTGAAAATCGACGTTTCGTCATTTCGGACTTGTACCCGTTTCCGTTTCTTGGCAACATAGCTATTCACCTCACACCTCTATTCATGGGTCCGAGTCAGAGGAACGTGGCGATATTGATGAGGATGAGCCTGAGGATCTCATTCTCAGCAATGGTGCAAAGTTTGATGATTGATGATTGATGTCATCTAGTATCTTCTAGAGTTTTGTAACTCGTAGCATCAAAACATGTTTTTTGGAGTCTTGGACTATAGAGGCCATTTAGAGCCTCATTCTTTATGTATTTTGTTTTGAAATCTCATATATGATATATGTGTTGTGTATTGGACTCGGAGTTTGTGCCATTTTTCTATAAACACCTTTCTTACATGTTATATAGTATAGACATGAGCAAACTTCAGATATTTTGTGTGTGGAATTTCTAGAATCATGGTTTCTAATCTTTCAAATATATTGTTTTCATTCAAAATGTAATTTTTTGTGTTTTTTAGTAAACTGGTTAATAAAGTTTGAACCGGTCCGATTCCGGTCCGGTCCAACCCTCGACTGGTTCCGATTTTTTACACATTGGTGTACACACCCTAGTGGTGATGCATGTGTGCCTAACGATTATATCACAAGCATCAATTGGTGCTACATCACAAACTATCTCCTCTCTGAAAGGATGGATATCATATGAGAAACAAGCATTGGTGAGTGATATGTATAAGCAAGCAAAATGTTGATGCATTAGGATTTCATTTGATAATGAGCTCTTCAAAAAATTGACCTCATGTAATTTTTCGTTTACTTTTTCAAAATTTGCTAGCCCGAACATGAATCAATTTCAAATATTTTAAGTCTAACCTTCATCCTATACTCTTCAAGAACGGAAGACTCATGTGTGGTTGTATTTCCCTTGAATGTTGTTTCAGAGTGTAAGTGCAGGTATTTAAGGGCGAACAACATGTCCATGCTGTGAAGTAGCCTTAAATGTCGACTCTGGGGACCAGTGTGATCCTTAAGCCAATAAATGAAAATAAATGCAAGTGATGGATGTAAATATGATTTAAAATCAAAGTATGTACCTCAACATGCATGACTAATGAAGAAACAACTCTTTTGATGTAGAAGCAAACATCATTGCAAAATATGTCCAAATATGTGTAAGATCTGTAATGTCCCTTGAGAACGAACTAATCCATTTGAAGGCTTCTTGCCCATTCTAACTTCCCGTGGGCAATGAAGTAGATGAACAAGGGATGCCCTTGAGTTATATTTTAGTCTTTCTTTAAGGTTAATAATGTATATTTTTCTTTTGTATTTTCCCTATGAAGTAGGTTGGCTGGGCTGGAGAGCTTTAAGACAAGTTAACGATAAAATAGAGCTTCTTCTTGAGGTCAGTCTCGGGGAATTCTTCCCTTGGGACTTTCAAGGGGTCGCATTGGCTCATTTTGGGCATGTTATTGGCTATTATAATTTTATGTATTTGATTTTAGGGCATTGAAAATGAGTTTATTCCATTCCAGTCAAGGGGCGATTTAAAATCCTTTGGTAGATGGCAAGGAAGATTCTTGAAACATTCCACTCACATTGAAGTTTGGAGAACAAAAAAGTCTCCAATTTGGTGGTTCATACAGGCCTTCAAAGAAGACTATCTTGCTGATTAGGTAGTTAGGGCATTGAAGAAGAGGAGTTATTAAGGTTTCTTCATCAATTTGGCACCCTCTCCTCGGGTGGTGACTAGGGTGGAGTATTTCAGTGCCTTCTATGGCACATTTTGGTGTCTCAAGTTGATATTCAGATTTCTCCTAATTTATAAGGCTGATCTATCGCTTATTTGGTATTTATTGGGGTTTGGAGACCTCTATATTTCTGGCTGAATTTTGTGGATTGTAGTCTTGTGGTGCTGATTATTTTACATCAGTTTACAGCCCATGTGTGTTTGGCACCGTGCATATTCTCACAAGAGGTAATTTATGAGAGTAGTATTGGCTGGATCAATAGTCTAACCATGGTTGGTTAAATTATTTGGGATCATATCTATATGATTTGTCTGTTGTTAGATTTTGCATGTTGAATTGTTGCTTCATAAGTGTTGGTATAGTTTGCTGCCCTCAGAAAGGATTATTTATTAATTTTCTAATCTGGTTTTTGAAATACCCTAAAAGTGTGATTTCTGTTGACTGCTAGAAAAGTTTGATCATTTCTGTTTCAAAAATATGAATTCTTGCATTTGGGTTTGTGACAAAGCCCTTATTTTCAGAATCAGCCCTAGAAAGGGACATTACAAAGAATGATGCAAATTGAGTCTCGTGTCAAGTCTAAAGTTGATATACCTGTGCCGTAAGATATAGTTCAACTTTGCTCTTGCTTGTATAGTCACTGCTAGAGTAGAAGGATGTGAATGATCCCTAAAATGAAACATTTAATTGTGTCATTGAAGATCAAGTAGGAGATCATGAAAGGAGACCAACACTGTTACATATCTGCAGGAAGTCCTTTTTGTATTTCCCACAAGTTTCGATAACCCTCAACATCATGCCCCTAGTTAGCAAATGTTGCACAAGCAGGATATTGAGAATGCTTTAGGGGAATCATACAGGGCATTGAGGGAGAAATTTTGAAGGGTCCTAGGAGGAAGTCCAACGGTTTAAATAAGGCTCTGCAATATTATCTTACTATGTGATCCCGTGAAAGAGGTTTATATTCAGCTGATTGTTGACCAGGAAGGATGATTAGGATGAATTGACACAGTTATAGATAAGGGGCACATCATAATGAGACTGAACGTCATTTATGGTTAATTTCGAGTGACAACACCATCCCCTGGGGCATGGTGATTTTGGTTCCACGTGAGAACCTCAAGAGCTTTAGGTTGTTCATAAGCTGTAAGGAGACGATTTCATCTTCTAGCTTGGTTTATGAGCTCATCAAGTGTTTAAGGAGTGAAGATTTGTATTTTGCGAGTCACCCAACCCTGTGTTTTCAGATGCTGTTAACCTGTAATGGAATTGAGCAAATGATGTCTTGTCCATATTGAAATTATAGCCTTGGAGGCCCTACCCTGCTTACTCCATTCTCGTAATAAAATCGACTGGGCTTTGGCTCATAGTGTATAGATTGATTTGGCTATCAATGAATCTGACGTGGTGCCATTAGGTAAAGAAAATATCTTTCTAATATTATTGGTCAGAATACATTTATGGTGTCATTGAATTCAAAAACAAAAGAGCCATGTTTCAATTGACTATTTACGTGTAATCCTTATGAGACCATAGTTTCTCTGTAAGACTTTGAGACGGCGGTACGGGGATTTTCTGAAATTTGGGGATGGCAATGGGGCTTCCTGATAAAAAATATATTAAATTTATATATATTACAAATATAACATGAATACGTCATTGAACTAAAACTTAAAACTGAAAGTTGCTGGAAGATTTTCGAAACCATTAATCCAGGATTTATTCATCTACAGTAAACCAAAGGCCCAAAATGCTATATTTAATATTCAATGTTTCATATTAAGTCATTGACATTATTATTAACATAGAAATTGTAACCAAGAATCTGAGATACACCGATGCTTCATATTAGATAAAGATGCAATGATACATCAACAATAACAATATGAAAATGAAAAACAAGTCTTGATTAATCAACATGACTGTGAAAGAAAAAAAGCTCCCTTTAGAAGCAAGGGGAAAGCTCTTGGCTCATAGGGGCTAATTGGGACGTCTCTCAAACGTCCCGGGGATCCTCATGGCGTAACTAACTGATTCAGTATTAAGTATTTCCTGGGGTGTCCCCGGTGTCCCCTGATACTCAGGGATGTCCCCTTCTATTAAGTTTTGCTACAATCCTTTATGCAATGCTGCGGTGAATCATTTTATGTCTTGATCCTTGATCCCCAAGTTCCTACGGGACTGTCCTAGACATTTGGGACTGCTTGGGGATGAGGCGTGCTCGTTCGCGCGTAACACTGCCTGAGACAATGTGGTGATTGCAATATATGGTTTTTCATGTCCATCCTATTGTTAAGGCGTTTCCTGAGACATATGGATAACGTGGTAGTCTCTTTAGCCCTGTTGTCTGCGAAGAATATCTGACCAATGATATTAGTGGATCCCTCTTTCCATCAGACTATCTAATTGTAGTGGTAGAGTGGTCCAATGTCTACTTTCAGCAATGTAATGTGCTTACATCTTCTTACTTGTGACATTGCAAAATATGACTTTGTTACTTGATCGAGGGTCATCGTCTATAACTTGCTCCATGCTACCATGTGGGAGGAGGTGGGGATAATGTTCTCAGGAAAGGGGCACCAAAATAGGGGACAAATTTGTTGTTATGCCCGTTTGCCATGAAATCAGCATTTATAAGCTTTCTGGTTACCTTGATTGTATATTTTTGGTCAGAAAACTATCTTGTGTTCACATCATGTGAGTGTTACAATTGTTTTAGCTGTCTTGACTAGGATTGAACATTTATATGTCCATTTGAATCGATATTTTAGATCCATCCAATCTGGTTTTGATTGGCATTTTGATTGACATTGTGATCTGGAATTTTGATTAGCATTCTAGTTGACAGTTCTGATATAAGGAGGAGTTTGCTAGAGGTTGAGTATGACTTGCAAGCGCTTGTCCATGTTTGTTGACTGAGTAGGTTGTAAATGTTATTAATGAGATGCATGATGTAGCATCTGTGACCTTCTTAATTTTTTTGAACCACTGTCAAAACAGGAGAAACAATTTCTGACTTGAGTAAAAATTTGGTCACCATTGGGAGCAAGTGAATATATACCGGGTAATATTAAGGGAGTGGTACTTTCATAAGCAATGTATGTAGCATAGTAGCCATAGGCTCTGTCATTGTCATTTTTTGTTGAGATAACTTCAACCATTGCATAAGGAGATTTTACATTCTTAAGCAACTGTACTTTCAGTGGCATGCTCAAGATGATACTTCAGTGGGAATGCAAGACAGCTTTTGGTTGTGGGACAATGCAGGTTTGTGAGGTTAAAAGGGTGTTTAGTACCTTCAGCTATATTCAGACAAACATTGGAAGTTTATGAATATTGCATTGACGCTCAATGCCAATGCTCAATGTAATTCATATTTATTCA
This sequence comes from Taxus chinensis, assembly GCA_019776745.2. Lineage (NCBI taxonomy): Eukaryota > Viridiplantae > Streptophyta > Pinopsida > Cupressales > Taxaceae > Taxus > Taxus chinensis. The sequence continues at coordinate 152,132,685 of CM034149.1, forward strand.
TTATATTAATCTCGAAGCGTTTTGACTAGATGATAGTACCTAGACATGTTGTATTGAGTATATGGTCTCTATCCTAGGTTAAAGATTAAACAGAACATATATTTACAAGGATTCTAGTATAGATGGTATATTGATATGGCATCGAGTAAAGATCCAGGATGTGGCTCATAAAGATGACAAACATTGTTCTCTATCGTTTATATCGATCAGTTAAAGTGTGTAAATTTTGATGCATGGTGACGAGTATGCTTAACCAATTAGTTATATCCTTACTATAGATTGAGTGATGTTATTGCCATAGGTTCACCAAATGCTTTATTGCATCTCAGAAAACCTATTTCTAAGTCAAATTTGCTAAAACTTTTAATCAGAGATAGTGTCACAATATATAATGTCCCCTTCTCAACGCTAGGTCTCTTTGAAGACCTTGCGCCGATTCCACTTCTCGTGGGCTAAAAGGGATTGAGCAAGGGAAGTTAATGTCATGATTTTCAGTTGTTTTTGTGAGCTTTGCATTCTTTTTAAGTAATTTTCTAAGTATAGTCAGGTTGGCTAGGGAAAAGGAGAAAAGCCAATTGAAAAATAAAAGAAAAAGGAACTATTATGTCCCCAAGGAGGTCGGTCCTCTTTAGAGGATTCTATTTGGTTTTTGGTGCCACCTCTAGCTATTTAAAGGGGTCGCTTGGCTTGGAAGAGGTTATGCATGTTTTGGGAATTTATTCTCTTGGAGTTGGAGCACATTTTGCTTTCTCTTTCATCCATTGAGGACGGAAACTTGGTAGACCTATTGAGAACAAAACCACTCAATAGTGGGCTGGTTTGAGGATGGAAACCCCTCAAGCTTGCAAAAGGGTACATCACAAGGAGTTTGTATTCAGTTTTGAAGGCATTTCCAACCCTTCCCAAGGGTGGCGACTTGCCCTAAGGTGGAGTTTGGGGTCTTCTAGGGCACGGCACTTTCAAATTCAACCATCATTGTATTTGTTCCTATTTTTTAGCAGTTGGAATCTTCATTTGTACTTCAATTTGGGGATTGGAATCCTTCATTTCGAGCCATATTTGTAAGGGTATTCACTGTTGTTGATTAATTAATTTCCAACTAATATCAAATTGGTAAAAAAAATATATTTTTTGGTGCTTTTCTCTTGCAATCATTTCCAAATTTGAAGAATATTATTTTGAAGCGTTTCTAAATTATTTCCAAAAAGTTTGTGGCTTATTTCTATCATAAAAAAACATTTTTACAACTTGTGGAATTTAATTTCAGTTTACTAATTATATTTGTTCAAGTTCTTTGATTTTCAGTTTACACCCGGAAAAGGGGCATTACAGTGGAATTAGAGAAAAGATCTTCTCACCTTGCAGCCTAGAAAGCTAACATTTGAGGCAAATCTACAATGGACACATGAGTGAAAGGGAACTTGAGAGGGAGAACATGGATTGGTGACCTAAGTTCTTACCAAAGAAAGAAGAAGTCATTCTGGAGGTTGAAACATGACATTCAGTGGGTCACAACATTGCGGCCAACTATGAGGAGTATAGGGCTCTTCCAAAGGAGATTCATGATGCCATTTCACTTGCGGAGTTCATAGGAGTAAGCAAGGGTAGGTCAAGGCCCAAGCCTAGATCTCAAGCACCACAGAAGGATCTTCAACATGCTTTGGGGAAAGTGACACTCTCCACATTTGATGGTTCCAACAAGGGGCAGCCAGTGCATGGATGAAGATGCTAGGGTTAAACCCTAGACCACAAGAATATGCCAAGGAGCCAAACCCAAAAGAGTTTCTCTTGAAAGAAGAAAAAGAACCAAGCAAAGGTAACAGATACATCAACACCTCAAGAGGTCAAGGAAGAAATCATGGGGCATGAACCGGAAAAAGAAAAATCAGATCTGCAAGAGGGTTTTGAGGTGGAGTCCCAAGAAGACCATGTTGAGGGGCATGCACATGAGAAAAGAGCTTTACCGGTTGCTAATGTTGATTTTCAGCTGGCTGGAATTTTTAGAACAACAACCTATAAGAAGCAAGTTAATGGTGTTCATGACTCTAGCAAGAACTATGAAGATGCTCCATACATGTGTCAACAAAGTATGGATGAAGTCAAGGTGGAAAGGGCTTCACTTGTTGAATGTGAAGAGTCTAAGAGGAAGGAGAATGTTGATCCTAACTCAGAAATTCTGAGTCACAAGGATGGAGGTGTTGAAGATATCTCAATCATTCTTCATCCGACAAAGGAAGGTGAGCAAGTTGTTGACAACCAAAGGTATGAAAGTGTTGTGGATTTGTTGCTTCCTACTAAGTCATTTCAAATGTGTGGTCATCATGGACAACATAGTGGAAATGGTGATAGAGTGAAGAACACTTCAAGTGGCAAAGGGCACAAAAATCTGTTCATACAATTTCCAAATTGTGTGAACATGAGAGTTTGGGATCTAGGTGATCCTTTGAGTTACAAAAAGGGCAAGGTCTTTGATGAGTTCAATGTCACTATTTTTGAGGAATTCTTTATCTCATGCATGTGGCTAGAAAAGAGGTTTCTAAGGAGCCCTATAAAGTATGTTATGTATTCATGTGGAGAATCAATGCTCACTATTTGTTATCACCAAATTATAGCACCCTCTGATTTGCTAGCATGTGAGTTTATTGGGCAAACAGTGTAACTGGGTAACATGGAGTTATCTCTAGGTGTGGGACCATGATCTTGAGGTAACTCTCTAGAGTAGGTTGGTTCCTCTTCCTAAACTATTGCTAACACTACTCCTAATTCTAGAAATACAACTATTTAATCGTATCCTATGACTCCAAGGGACTAGGGAGAGAGGGAAATACATGAAAATGAGAAAATCCTACACTAAGAAGGTGATAACACCAAAAGAAGGGTGTTGGGAATCTCTCCAATGAGTGAAAATGGGAGAAAATGGTGAAAGAGAGGGTGGATATAATCACCACAGTCTAAGACAACATCTAAATCATCATTTTCATGAAAGCACAACAAAGTTAGACCCTGCAAAATGAATAAAATAAGCACAATATATCTGCAACTGTAATAGAGAGGCAAGAGAAAACAACAATACAAGCCAGGGAAGATAAATAACCACACAACTTGAATTTTTTTGCTTCATATGCATACACAGTCCATTTTTAATGTAGAAGGAAGGCAAGGATCATCATGCTAGATGTCCAAATTTGAGGCATGTAGCTCATTGGTGTTCTAAAACCATTTTGACAGAGTTTCATTACATGAGAATCCCCCCCCAAATGAGAGGGTTTTTACATTATATAGAGATGAGAGGAGAAGAGAGAGAAGATGCAATTCTCGGATTCATGCCTTAACCCACCAACAAGATGCATTTATTGACTGGAAATCATCATGGGGCACCTGCAAAAGCCTATCCCCTCTTGTACCATAGCTTGTTGGAGAAGAAAATGGACCCCATGCCTCTATTAATGCCGGTAGTTGGTTGGAACTATTCATTTGAGTGCTGAAAATGTTTTCTATTTTCCCACCAATTTACCCCTGCTTAAATTAAGAAATTCAGTTGATGTTGCATAGAGGACAACGCGAGCTTTCCAGAAAGTCCAATTTGGTGAAAAACGAAGCTCCCAATCAAAAGTTATGGCCATTTTACCATCTCCAATTTTGCGGGAAACCGGGGTGCCTTACTGACTGCTCCTTCTTTGTGTGGTTTCCAGGCTGCTTTACTTCCCTCTACCTGGTTTGCGGGTTTCTACATGTGCTTTACTCGGCTTTTGGGGCGGTTATCACTTCGAAGTAATGCCCTTTTGAAGCCCCACAATACTGCAACTTCACCCCTTTGTTCTGTGGGTTTTTGGGATTACTCAACTTGCACTTCCGACCCCTCATTACTTAGAAGTAATAGGGGGTCGGATCCCCACAACATTGCTTTCTCCCTCTTCTTTGCGTGGATTCGGGGATGCATTACTTGTTACTTGGACACGGGGTTTGGGGGATGTCTTGCTTTAAGTTGTGTGGAGTTGTTTTCCCGCATTGAATTGGCTTGCCTTCCTCCGAAAATGCGGCCTTTTCCTTCTCTCTACTTAACTTGGACTTAATGGGAGGCCATTACTTGCGGAAGAGAATTGCTCCCAGATTTCCCGCAAAAATGCCCTCGTACATGCCTTGGCTCGTGGGCTTTTTGAAGTGCTCAACTTCACATTTGCGAGTGAGTAATGCTTGGAAGTAATTCCCCTCATTTTCACACAATACAATGTCTACTTCCTCCATTGTATCCGCGGATTTTGAACTACTCAGTTTGCGTTTTTGGCCTTTTATTGCTTTTAAGTAGTGTGTTATTGAAAACCCGCATAATTGCTTGTATTTGCTTTGTATTGTGCAGTTTTGGAGTGCTTTTACTTAACAGTTTTTAACCCTCACCACTTAGCAGTAATGGCCTAGCGCACACCTGCAATAAATTGTTTTGCCTTGTCATTGAATCTTGGGCCTTTGACATTATTTTATTTCGTTTAAGGCTTGAAGTTGAGGCCCATCGTGAACTTGCAACATTGCATGTTTCTCTCTTCGAGGGCTTCTAAAATGCTCGCATTTGCTACTACTTGGAAGTAATGGGGGTGCGTATTTACGCAAAGCTGCCTGCTTCCTCTTCACCCAGTTGAATCATTTTGTCAGGGGGCAAAATTGGTCAACGCTATCCATAGACCATTCCTTGGAATTGAGTCCTACACTTAAGGACAAAGCTATGAAGACAGTCACCATTACCGAGGCAACAAGATGCTTGATGTGGAAAGGTGGTAAGCATAATAGATGTTTTTTTGTTCAAGGTTTTAGCATGATTTTGATGGAGTCAAGCTACATAAGGGCTAACCACCATTGGATGAGTGAAGGAGGAATCAAGGGGGATGTGTTTCTTCAAATGGGCTTCACTATTCTGGGTTGTAGAGCTGCTGTCATTCATATTTTCAACTTGCCCGACATTGTACTTGCAGCCATACAAGTAGTCGCATCTATACATTGGAGTAATATTCAGTTTGTTGATGTCGTTGAAGCATTTTCAATCCCCATATAGCTGATTCCAACACCTATATCATTGTCATTTCTGAATTTCGTGAAGAATTTGAAGTATGATAGCTGTTATCCTATTCTTTTTGCTGCTGTCCACATCAGAACCAGCCCCTTAAACCATTTTATGCCAGTCACAAAAGTGTTTTTAGTCACAAGGTGGAAGGATTTTCCGCCTACCATCAATGAAGGATTGTTTGCCACTGTTTTCGAAGAGTTTCCAACTACCACAATGTTGATTCTGAGTGAGATTGCAATGATACAACTATAGCCATGCTTGGGGCAGCGTGAATGGACCTTTGAGAGTCCAAATGAAGGGAAATTTTGAGGAGAATGCAAACAAAGGAAGAAAGCTAGTCCATATATCTATGAGGCATGAAGAAGTAATGTTGAGAGCTCTTGTTTTTTTGATGTGTTTGTTCTACGTGCAGGTCCAGGAATGGAGAAAAAGGAAAAGTGTAAAGAACCTATAAGGGAGGTAGAGAGTATGAAGGAGAAAGAAGACAAGGATGTGATAGAGTAGCTGAGTTTGTTATCAATTCAAGTAAATAAGGAAGAGTATGAGGTTGCAGATGGTGATGATCGGATGGTAGAGGTGTTTCTCCAAGCATTAGAAGCATATGGTGACAAATATGGAAACAACGATGAGATGATATCTTCATACGACAACGGAAGCATACCCAAGACAACTATGGACCTAATTTCCAGTACTAATGCTGTTATCATCATTTTTATCAGCCATTGCACCACTTCATGGGCACTCACACAAGTACTTTGTAGGGGTTTCTAGTATTTTTCAGTTGGTGATAACTAATGGAGAATTTTTGGTCCTTGTATGGCTACCTACCACTTCTACATCGATCACATTCCTGAATTTTGCATGGGTTTGTCATATTTATATCATTTCTATAATGTTGGTCATAATATTTTCAGTCCTGAACAGTTGTACACTTGTGCAATTCAAGAGGGTTTCCTTGTATGGTAATAGTTAGTGGAGGGGATCCACTATTGAAGACAATCCTCCCAACCATCCTAGAGCTGATTTGGATGGAATTCCAAGTGACTTTTGGCTATTATGACTTGTTTTCAGCTTACATGCAAGCTGTGTTGTGCTATGCTTTGGAGGGATCAGCCCACAGTAACATTATGGGACCCATTGGAGCTCAAGGCTATACTCATGAAGCGAGTGTATGGGATCTTTTATCACAAGAGAAGAGAAAATGGGTACCTCGGGTACACGGTTGTGAGCACTTGGGGCAACCTTTGGCCTTAAGTGAGTGTATGAAAGACGTTCTCGTGCTTTGGGTAGAAGGCGTCATTGAGGGGGAGCATATAGATGTGGATGATGGATGGAGTAGACACCATGATAATTGTTGGTGGAGGTTGTTCCACTTGACAACTATGGCATTTAGATGTTTTGGTTATTATAGTATGAGGGTGTTTCAGCATATTAGCTTGTTTCGGTGAGAGCTCTTTTATTTGACAGGTATAGGATCCAAATTATTGGAGCATCCAAACTTGCAATTGCTTGAGGGCAAGCAATTTTGGGGGGGGAGGATTGTAATGTCCCCTTCTCAACGCTAGTTCTCTTTGAAGACCATGAGACTATTCCACTTCCCTTGGGATAAAAAGAATTGAATAAGGGAAGTCAATGTTATGACTTTTAGTTGTTTTTTGTGAGCTTTGCATTCTTTTAAAGTAATTTTCTAAGAATGGTCAGGTCGGCTAGGAAAAGGAGAAAAGCCAATTGAAAAATAGAAGAAAAAAGAACTATTATGTCCCCAAGGAGGTCGGTCCGCTTTAGAGGGGTCTATTTGGTTTTTGGCGGCGCCTCTAGCTATTTAAAGGGGCCACTTGGCTCGGAAGAGGTTATGCATGTTTTTGAAATTTATTCTCTTAGAGTTAGAGCATGTTTTACTTTCTCTCTCATCCATTGAGGACGAAAACCCTCTTGGAAGACCTATTGAGAACGAAACCTCTCAATAGTGGGTTGGTTTGAGGATGAAACCCCTTAAGATTTCAAAAGGGTGATCTTATAAGGAGTTTTATTCAGTTTTGAAGTCATTTCCAGCCCTTCCCAAGGTGGAGTTAGGGCTAATCTAGGAAACAACAACTTCAAATTCAACCACCATTGTGTTCCTCCTATTTTTAGTAGATGGAATCTTCATTTGTACTTCAATTTAGGGCTTGTAATCCTTCATTTCCAACCATAGTTGTAAGAGTATTCACTGTTGTTAGCAGGGTGGGGCGAGGTGGGGGCGGGGGACTGGGCAGAGGGGAACTAGGTTTCTAGGATGGCAAACAATTTCCCAAATTTTGGAGATGGCCGAGGGACGTTGATTAAAAAATATATAAAAGATAAAATTTAAATATTTTAATTTAATTCAAGAAATTTACGGGTCTAAACTATATTTAATCTTTTCCAAGATACTCTCAAGATTAAAATTCAACGATTTAGGTAAAAATAAAAGCTTTTTAAAAGTAGAATCATCATAAATTTTTTAAAATATAAAATAATTGGGGACTTCCCTTCCAAGTCCTCGAGACTTTCAAGATGTTTGGGATGTCACCAAAATCTAGGAGATGCGTGCCCACGTAACACTAATAAAATTTATGCTACTAAAGTCCAAGAAGAGATCGACAAGATGTTGGAGGTGTGTATAATCTTAAATGTGATGGTAAAGGAATGTGTATCCTTCGTAGAGGCTATTTTAAAGAAAAAATCTACACAAATAAGAATATGTAAGATTATACGCGAAGAAGGTGCTGGTCATGAGATTTACTCATTAATGGATGGGTTTCTCGGGTGCAATCATATCAGCATAGCTGAAGAGGACAAAATGAAATCCACCTTTATAGTGGAAGACGGAGTCTATGCATACGACATGATGCCGTTTGGACTATGTAATGTTCTAGCAACCATCCAGTGGATCATTCTGCATATCTTTGACAACATGGCTATGGTAACTTTAAAGCTTTTCGCAATGATTGGTCCTCACACAAACCCAAGATATTCATCTTTGGGCCTTGACAAATGTATGTGACCTTGTCGAGCTGCAAAATTGGTAATGAATCCAAAGAAATGCAGGTTTATGGTTCCTTAAGGAAAACTTCTTGGGTATATTGTTTGCAAAGCTGGATTAAATACTGGTCTAGACAAGATACGTATGATGGTGGAAATGGAAGCACCAAAAGATATCACTACTATAAAGTCCTTCTGGCATGTTGGATGTTATTGATGCTTTATAAAAATTTTTTGCACAAATATCTCATTCTTTAGACACATTGACAAGGGAGCTCCTTTTGTATGGTTAGACAAAGTAGAGAAAGTATTCTAGGAACTAAAGGTATGCCTTATTAGTTCACCCATCCTTGTATATCTAGATTGGAACAAAGAATTACATATGCATGTTCATGCTTCTAACTATGTCATGCTTCCAAGTAGGAACCCAAGGGTAGGATCACCCTTTTTTTGCAAGCCTGATTTGGTCAAATGCCAAGAAGAATTATAGTGTTACGCAATGTGGAGCACTTGGAATGGTGTATGCAATACAAACATTATGACATTATCTACTAGCCACACTATTCATGTTTTATGTAGACCACCTAACACTATTGTACTTGGTCACCAAACCAATCATTCAAGGTTGGATAAGCAAATGGTCGATGTTGCTTCAAGAATTCACATTCAAAATTATTGTTTAACCTAGCAAGAGTCCTCTAAGTGCTTCTTGGATAAGGTCGGGTGAACCTCTAGAACGTCCTAGTGAAGATTTTCCAAATGCTCAATTATCTCAACTTGCTATTGTATGGGTACCTTCTTGGTTTGAAAATATTAGGGAATATCTATTTACTACTTCATTCCCTAGAGATATGCAGCTAGCTGAGTGCAAGAAGTTAACTTTGATAGCTCAAACTTCCCATTTGGTCAATGGTCTTCTATGCAAGATGGGATTTAACCATATCACGGGACAATATGTGATGGAAGAGGAAGTTCAGAATGTATTTCCGGAAACACAAGAAGAATCGGCTAGAGGCCACATGGAGCTTAATGCTACTGCAAGGAAGGTACTCTTGGCATGACTTTGGTGACCAACGTTGTACCCTGATGCAAAGGAATGGGTAATGGGATGCAACACTTGTCGGCATATGGGCAAACCATTAAAAAGAGACTTTATGCCCTATGGATGTTGTAGCCTCAAGAAATTTTTGAAATATGGGGCCTAGATTTCATTGGGACATTGAAAGCAAGTAAAGTTCACCATTGCAAGTACATCATGGTGGCCGCAAACTACTAAAGTGGGTAGAAGTGAGAGCATTATAGGACATCAGTGCCTAGAGTATGGCGAGGTTCATCTATGAACAAGTTGGTTACCAGATTCAGAATCTCAACACAGATCACCACTGATAGAGGAGGGAACTTCATCAACCATGTGGGATGGGAGTCCCTAGAGTGAAGTTGACTATGATATTGTTGGCAAGATTTTTTCACTTTAGTTTTTCCGATTATTTTATGGATTTGCCCAACGGGCAGCGACATAAGCTTAACGTTTTAGAAATCACCATCGGATAAGTTATTTTTCTGTGTTTGAGAGGGTAGCTCCCTCATATGATAGGGGCATTTAGAATTTTTGGTACTTTTAACCAGAAAGTACAAAGGAAAAAAATAGAGAAAATAAATGATAGAGTACGAGAGAAATAGAAGAAAGAGGAGAAAGATGGGAAATACACAATAGAGTAAACATGGAGAATTGCTTGGAAAATTTAGAAAGGGTAAAAATAGACGGGAAATCCTTTTCACATGAAAATGGAAATAAGGGTAGCAGCTTAACAGGAGCATGAGATTATCTATAAGCACAAAGTGTTTGCTTAAATCTGAGCCTATGTATTTTGCACAAAGTCCATTCACCAGAATTCACAATACAAAGCCTGCAAAGTCCATATCTTACATACACAGAATGAATAAAGAATTTTAATAGTTTTATTTATCTATGAACAACATAGTTCATTTCATAATAAAAAATATCAAAATCCCACAAGGCATCAAGTTCATATCACGATTTTGGTCTTATTTGAAAAAAAATACTTTTCAAAGTCCTCCATCACCTTCACACTCCAAAGAAACTCTCGAAACAAAGCATTTAGGTGGAACGTTTAATGAGAACTAAATTCCCAACCCTTGTTTGAAAAAGCACCAGAGAGCTCTATCTATGATTAATTCAATGGTAGCAATATTTCACTCTTTGAGAAGAAATTGTGGCAGGAAAATATTTCAAGACGTGCCCCTTTGCAAGCAAACGTGCAAGAAAGTGAATAGGACAGACTTTCGAATGGAGTGTGATTTGGCCCGTTGGCGCATGTTGATTCCCCCATATTGTTGGGATAGGTGAACTGGCTGCTAGCTGGCTGTATTAGGACATGTGAATACTTATGACACATCAACCACATGACTGACGAAATGGATAAGACCTTTTTGATAAATCTAGGAGATTTTGGAGTCCCACATTGCATTAAGAAATGTGGTCCCACAGTTAGAGCCACAGTTATCCCCTGATTTTGAAAATCTAGGATAACACTTGTGTCTACAAACAACTAGAGGTCAATTGTGGTCAAGGAATCCGACATTTGCAACTAACAACATCAAAGCACATGGATGTAAATTTTTTCATCATCAACAATCTCTCCAAATGGTCTCATTGTTTTGTCTTCACTCTAGTCAAAGATATCCAGTACGGAGTCCAATATCAAATATAATTAGGAACTACACGTCGCTAAAAGAAAGATCGAGTGGTTCACATCAAGGTAACTTAGGAGAGCAACCTCGTAGGGAACAACTTCATGGGAAAACCATATAGGAATAAGTAGAGGATTGTGAAATGAATTTGTTCACTCTATCACCCAATGGAAAAGGTTCAGTGTACTTAGCATTCTCTGAGTTGTTTTGGGGAGATCATTGTGCCACAAAAGGGTTCGCTCTCTAGTGCAATTGTTAAAGAAGACTCGGTACTTGCAAATGTTAGACAATGTGGGTAAACTTTGGTTTGGTGAAGAAAAGTTAAGTGAGTCAAGTGAAACAAGCTAGAGTTTAATGGACCCGAATCAAATTTAACTGGTCGGTTGAAGTTGAATAATCCTTTTTTGGAATCAATTAATATATCAAGTATTAAAGGCACAAATGTATAACATAATGTGATGATTGCTCGATTACAAAAAAGTGAAATGTGAGAAAACTCTCTAGTTAGGGAAAGTTAGGTATTAAGTGGAGTTATGTTAAAAAATAGTTTCTAACTACTTTGATTGGGAAATATGTACATAAGACATTATTATTCATTGTACAAGGGTTGGTTCTTCTGCTCTCTCACCCTTGGGAGAGAACTCACCGTAATTTTATGTGTTGAATGTAGTTTTTCCAAATTTTATTAATGAAATATGAAGAAAATCATGAGATGAACTTGATATCATACTCCTATCCTTACCATGTGGGATAGGATCTTCCTACAACTTTGTCCCTTCTAGGTTTGAATAGCTTGCATCATCATCCAAACACATGCATATATGTTTCTGCTGTTGTTGTTGGTACCATTCTCAACATGTGCCTGCAGGTAGTTGGAAGATGGTACATAACAAACGATGTGTAAGTTACACGGTTGAGCATTGGATGGAATTGACTACCAGAGAAAGGATCAAGTATACAATTCCTTTTGTTGGCTAAGCTTATTAGTATTGCTGTAATGTCCCTTTTTAGGGCTGAAATTGAAAAAAGGGGAAATAGCACAAATCCAAATGAGAGTAATCTGATTTTTCTAACAGTTCTGAAAATATGTGAAACCCTAGCAGCGAACTGAATCTACACCTTTAAGGCATCAAACACCCTCCAAACAGGCTGAAAATAGGTGTATAGATCCTCCTAAATATTGTATTCAATCAATGGAATAAACATCGAGCCAAGTACTTCAAACATGTGCAAATTATGAAATTATACCCAGTTGTAATTAAATAAATGACAGCAGAAATACAACTCACAATAAGGGCTGGAAATGGAGATTCCAATCCCCAAAAATATAATAAAAGTGTGAAATCAGCCTTATAAATTATTAGGAAAATGAATATCAACTCCAATTGCCAAGATGTGGCCTAGAAGGCACTCAACTCCTCCAACCAAGTCGCTACCCTAGGAGAGGGTCCAAAATTGATGTAAGAACCTTAGTAGCTCTTCCTCTATCAAACCCTAGCTGAAAACCAACAGCATCACTTTCCTTGAAGACCTTAGGAACCACCAAGTGAAGACTTTTCGTTCTTCAATTTGAACAAGAAGTGTTTCGTTCTCCTTGTATGCCACACCAAAGGATTTTCTCCCTCTAGTGGAAAGGAATTGAGCAATCAGCCCAAAAACCAAGCATGTATTTTTTTATGACAAGATAGATGCCCAAATTGAGTCTAAGCGACCCCTTTAATATCCTTTTGGTGGTGCCAAAATCAATTAGGGAGTCTTCCCCCATAACCGACCTCATAAGGATGTTTGCTTTAACTTTTATCTTTGGTTTTTCACCTCTTCAACCCAACCGACTTGCCTTATAAGAGAAACTATGAAAGAAGAATGTAAATGCTCACAAAAAAGACTGAAAAACATAACAAACACTTCCCTTGTTCACTTCCTTCTTGCCCATGGGAAGTGGATTGGGCTGGAAGTCTCCAAAACGAAATAGTTAGAAAAAGGGGACATTACAATTACATTTTTTTATTGTAACCTCATTAATCAAGTTATGTTTGGTGTCAATAGGTGTACAAATACTAAATTTCCATCCTTCTCGTCCATAAATTGGTGTTACCTGTGTGATTTATCAATGGATGAGTTGGATTCATGTTGATCCTATGTGATAAACAAGAAGGATGCAACCCAAACTTACCACACTTGTATTATTTACTTTGAGAGCTTTTGGAATGATATGTTTGAGAGGTGATAAGTGCTCTTCATATCTTATCATGTTTGTGTGAAGGTCCTAATTGGATGAGTGCCTTATCATATCTGTTCAATGCTTATACTTTCTAACTACTCTTGGCATGTTATACATGTCAATTTTGTATCTCCTGCACATTCTTGAACTCCATGTAATGCAGGTAGACGCATAATTTTACAGGCTATAGGTTTATTGCTTTTGACGGAATGTTTGGGAGAGATTAAGCAATGATTCCACGTAGTTAGCAGATTGGCTGCAGCAGTAATGGAAGAATTATTCTTTGCATTAAATACTGACAACAATAGTGACATACATTATAGAGATGACAATGTTTCGGTGATCTTGGAGGTGCTGAAGTTAGATAATAAGTGGAGAAATTTGTTCTATGCACATTTAAGTATTGCGAAGGATTGAGTATTGGGACCAGTGGCTCACGTATGATATCCATGATATTGTATTTGATCTAGATGTTGAACAATTTTTTTCTTACATGTATTGATATTAACTTATGATTTTCTGCAATTACGGCAGTAGTTTGTACATATTTATCTTGTTGTTCGTGTCTGATTGTGTATGTTTTGATTAGAGTAGAAGGTTAGTTGAATATGACTGTTAATAACTATTTCAACCTGACATTGTGTATGCCATGCTGCCTTGACATTATATACAAGGGCTTTTCAAAATTGTTGGTATCATAACAGGACCTAGTGCAAGACATTTCATTGGTATCCATCTATAAGCACCAAGTCTACCTCCTTTTATATGTAATATATTATGTGTCTCTTGTATCTCATCATGAATATTCTCATGCGATTGGCACGCACTTCCACTTGTGCATCTCTAAAGTGTTTACCTTAGTTTGCAACTTTGAGAGTTTTTATCATGAATGCCAATAGGAAATGATCACAAACCAGTTATATATCAGCTTTTGACCCCAATAAATGGTTATCATAACCCAATTATACATTGGCATTTGAGCCCATGCGATCAATTGTTCACAAACACATTTCTTGTATAACACAAATCATGTATTTTTTCATAATTCAATCCTCAATTGGAATATTATGATCATATCACATCGCCATGGAAAGAAAACTTTAGTAATAAAATATTGCCATCATCTCATGATATATAATTTTTTTTTCAATTGAACGATATATTTCGTATAATTATGTGTACATTCTATGCATAATTGATTCTACTTTAATGGGGCAAGCTAAGGTTATAGAGGCTAGTAGATTTCGAAAGATCCTCAACACTTTTATTGAATCTACAGGTCAACTAGTTAGTGAGATTAATCTAGAATTATTTTCAAGAATAAAAGAAAACCTATGTTAAGAGTTAAAAACCCAATGTTTTAGACTTCAATCAGATAAGTCCATCTTCAAGGGATCTCAATGCAAAGATTTGGATGGGGAGAAATGAAACAAAGAGAGATGTATTAATATGTTAAGCATAGTTGGAATACTCGCACTGGGCAAACCCCCCAAAAAAAAAACTCAGCAATATTCGACCAATACTCGGGAATACTCGACAACTTAAAAAATACTCAAATTTCTTTAAAAAACATAAATTTGCCAAAACCATGTATTTGCAATGTTTTCTTTCATTGCTATTAATGCTTTATTTTTGTATTTTTCTAGTTTTTTCTTTCATACAAGTTTTGGAGAGTTTTTGGAGAGTACTCGCCGAGTTTTGGCGAGTACTCTCCAAAACTTGGCGAGTTAATTTTTGGCGATTTACTTGTTTGCATTAAAGTTTGGCGATTACTCGAGGACTCGGCGATTACTCGGCGAGTATTCCAACTATGATGTTAAGCACCTTCCAAGTGATGAGTTAGCTTTTTGAATGGGATTAATAAACCGTAAATTTATTATTATTGTTTGAGCTGATTTATTATTGGTTGCCAAGCATGGCTCAATCTTAGACCATCATCTTTGTTAAGAGTGTTGTTCCATCTCTCAATCTCTAGGACCTCGCGAGTTCTTCTTCTCATGTAAATGTTTTCTTTTGCAACTAATTTTGCATTCTCAATACAAATGTGATGGAAGGTTTTTGGAGCATGCTCTGCAAGCGCTGATTTGTAAGCTTGGTCATAGGATATGTCTGTACAATGTTCTTTCAAACGTACCTAAAGCAATCGACCTATATTGCCAATGTAAACTTTACCACAAGAGCACGTAATTGAATATACTCCCATTTGTTGTTTAGGATCCAAAGAATCTTTTGTTGAGTCAGCTAAACTTCTAATGGTGTTTAGGGGAGTGAAGGCCACCATGATGTTTTTTCTTTTTAGAATTTTGGCTATTTGGTCTGTGGCACCTTTGATGTATGGTAATGTGATTTTCGGCGTATCCACATCCCGCTTTGAGTATCTTTTATTTTGAGCTCTTTGGAATGTTCTATTAATAAATTCATCATTGGCTATTTGGTCTGTGGTACCTTTGATGTATGGTAATGTGATTTTCGGCGTATCCACATCCCGCTTTGAGTATCTTTTATTTTGAGCTCTTTGGAATGTTCTATTAATAAATTCATCATTGTAACCATTTGTGCGAAAAACAACCTTTAGGTGTTCTAATTCTTGGTTTAGACGCTCCTTATCTGAGATCCTTTTTTCTCTAGTGGCTAGAGTTAGGATGACATTAGAATTTTGTGTTGGATGGTGATGTGAATCTGCATGTAGGTACCTATCAGTGTGAATGCTTTTTCTATGAACTTGAAAGCCGAGCGTGCCATCTTCTTTCTTGTTGAGAAAGACATCCAAAAATGGAAGTTTATTGTTTTCTTCTAACTCAATGGTGAATTTGATGTGCTTAGAGAGGTTGTTTAGATGTGTCAAGAATTCTCCAAGCCTTTCTTTACCATATCCCCACCTTGCAAAAATGACATTTACATATCTCTGCCAAACTTCTTGAGTGTGTGGGTAAGAGTTTCAGGCTCTTATTTTAAAATGTTCCATGTAGCTGTTAACGACAACCGGGGATAGTGGGGAGTCCATCGCCACACCGAGTATCTACTCATACATTACCCCTTTGTAACTGAAAAATGTGGATTTGAGACATCTTAATCAAGTCAACAAAATTATTTTCTTTCATTGCTCTTAGAGGCAAGCAGATCTAATCACGGAGTTCAATTTTGTCAGAGCTTTTTTGGAGGCATAATTACTTTGGTTGAATTTGTTTTACAAGTTCTCCCTATTTATGTCTCTTCATAATTAAATATTCTCGTTGTAGTTTTCAACGTACTTGACCAATTTAGCGATTCCTATGGAGTGGTTCTCAGCAGAAACGGAAATGGGCTTTGGTGAATTGGAATTCTTTATGTTATTCTAAAGCAGGAGGAGGTCTTGGGTTTAAATCTGCAGTGAAGAATGCTAGGACTTTTCAAGCCAAACTCTATTGGTGACTTCTACATCAACCGAATGAATTATGGGCGTATAATCTCCGGTCCAAATATGCGGAACAAGTCCATGGAGGAGATTATTTATCTTCAGCTTCAGAGTCATGGTTCTCCTATCCTTTCTATTTTAAGGGTTGGTGAGGAGATGCTCAAGAAGCATCTCTACTAAATTGTTGAATAGACAAAGAGCTAACTTTTGGATGGATTCTTGGGATGGTCATCCTCCACTCGTCGAGTAGTTTCCTCTTTGGAGACATATTATGGAGAGTCTCCATTCCGAGAACTAGATCAAAGCGGCACATTATTGCAAATTGTGGAATAATTTGGAAGTAAGTAGAAGTTGGATTCCTCCTGATGATTGGCCCATTCAGTTGGCAAATTATCAAAAGCGGGACATCTTTTTTGTTAACCAAAGGAGGTCACTCTCTTGCTCACAAGATGGAGATAGTATTGGTTGGGGCATTAAGGGGTTTTACACTATCATTGGAGGTTATGATGCTCTTTGTAGGACCACTCCTCATCCCCTAAAAGACATCATTAAACCTCCTTGATTTCAAAATCTTTGGCCCAAAGTCCGCTTCTTCATTGTATGGCTATTGTTACATCGCAAAATGCTCACAAGTGAACAATTGTTTGAAGCGAGGCTTTTATCGTCCCTTTAGATGTGAAATGTGTTGGGGTAGTGAGGAATCTATTGATTGTTTCTTTAAAGACTACCAGATTACAACCAACCTTTGGCACAATCTAGAGAATTTGTTGGTTGGGGGTTGGAAATATGGACCAAATCTAGAGGGATTGGATCAATCAGGCTCAACCTGATAAATATGTTCATCAAATTATGTGGATTAACACATCTCTTCTCCTATGGAATATTTGGAGGGAGAGAAATTAGTGAATCTTTAATCAGGAGTACAAGGATAGCTATTTTGTTTGGAACATGACTCAAACAAATATAAGAGAATCTGTATGTGACTTGAAAATACATCCTCAAACACCTAAATAGAGACGGGTTGGTATTTTATCCAGGCTTTAGATTCAGTCTGGGCAGCCTTTTGGTAGAAGAAGGGCGACAACAGATAATCGTGGGCAGTGATCTCTTCCTCCTGTTGGGGCAGGTAAAATTAATACAAATGGGGCTTCTAGAGGCAATCCTGGCTAAAGCCAATTTGGGAGGAGTGGGGAGGCCGCATGATGGATTTTAAACTTTCTTTTTTGGGGAAAATTTAGGGTTTCTCTCCAATAATATGGCGGAAAGATATGCTCTTTTGAGAGGACTCCAAGAGGCTCTGAAGGTAGGCTAGCATCATATCATAATGGAGTTAAATTCTCAAATTTGGATTATGCGTCTACAATATGTTACCCCTTAGAGGTAGATGGATTGGAGATTGGGAAGAGTGTTAGATACTATTGAAAATATTCAGCAAAACTTTCAGACAATAGACTTCCGAAATATCCCAAGGAATCAAAATAGGGTGGCTGATGCTTTGGCAAATTGGGTGCCAGACAAATCCAATCTAGTTTGTTATGGTCTCCTCCTGTGTTGGTAGTCATCACAAACCAAGGATGCTATCTACTCTCTTCTTTCTTTAGATGCTACCTAGATTTGGAATGAGTAGTTGCTTGGAGAGTTTGGATATGTGGATAGTGATATATTTTTTGCTTAGTTGTATTTGGAATGCTACGAACCTGCACTACACCTCTCGGACTAAGTACTGGATCTGTAGTGTCTATGTTTGGAAATCAAATGATGTAATTTTGCCATTTATTCTTGAATAAAATAGCTTCATTTTAAAAAAAATTATAACATTTTTCTCTTTATAAAATCTTATAAATTAATAAATACAAACACATTTACCAAAGCTTCTCCCCCTCTTTGAGAGGTGTTTCATTGTTGGAGAGCAATAACACGCTTCTTTGTGAAGAGTGACAACACATTTCTTTGTGAAGAGCAACAACACACTTCTTTGTGTATTTATCTTAATAACAATTGCTAGTATATACATAATAATAATTACGTATAGTTATCTTGTATCATCCTTACCACTATGTGTCAACAACTTAACTTACACAAGTCACGCTAGAGGAACACACCACTAAATTCCTTTGAAAATTGATTTGAAATTCAATGTCTCATTTTTCCTCAATGAGGAGATTCAATCTTCTTAACATTCTTTATTAAACTTGAACTTTTGAATGATTAAATCATTGATCCTATATGTATCTAGGAAAGGTTTCCACACTTAGTAGAACTGTGGCACGGTGGCAAGAAACTCTCTATATTATGTGGGAGATGTCGTGCCCTTCCCCAATATCAAACGTGCAACATCCTCTAGGGATCACACATATCATCAAAGCATGCATCTACATCACGAAACCTTGTATTCAATATATCCCGAAGATAATTATGATTAGTGTGATTATCACCAACGCCAATGGTCCAAGAAACACAAGACTGGTAGTGCTGATGTGAAGTAATCTCCATCCACTCCATCTCTCTTTAAAGATTCATGGAATCTTTGTCATTGAAAAAATAGACCATCTCTTCTAAGCACTTCTACATTACAAATATTGTCTTTTTGAGCGTCCAACTTTCACATCTATTTTTTAACCATGGAAGTGAACTTTGTTCAGGTTGGACATAAGAATATCCACCTTCGCATAAAATAGCAAAATGACTAAGCACACAGTACCCTCTTGTGTAAAACCCTCTAAAAAATAATTAGTAACAATGAAAAAACTTTGTAAATGCTCTTCCCATGCTTTGGTTTTAAATCAACAACTTTGGATCGGTATGTTTATCATTCCCTTTCCCATCAAGACATATACTAAAGATTATACTATGGATTTATCATATATAAGCCATCTTATCTCACAATGCATGATTATCAATAACATAAGGCGTTTTTAAACGCTTCGTCAATTTCACCACAAGTTTTCAATTCTCATTTGACAGGTCATTGTATTTTCTTTCAATATACTTATTGATATTCTGCTGAGTTGGCTCATGAATTCATTCACCTTTATGTGATGGGACAAATTCCCATCTTTGTTATGTCTCTATTTAATTCCTTTTAGAAGAAATATATCCTCCTTGTCTTTTCCTGATGTCCCTCATTATCCCAACATACTCATATTAATATCCAATAAAGGGCATTTCTCTGTAGCCGCGTCTCTTCACTACCACTATCATTACTATTATATATCTTTCAATTTATATATGCTAATACATTCTTAAAGGTTCTAAATGATATGTGTGAGCTTTAATTATATCTTGTATTTAATTCTAACTATAATAGTTTTCTAATGGGGATTTTGTCACATATAGTTACTTGTGTGGATATTAAAAGCACTTACATGTTTCTAGAATATTTGCAACTTTTACTTCTAGCTTAATTGTAGTTATTACAATTTTGTTTGTACATGGCCCTCAACATTATTGATACATACACTGGTTAGCTCCTCAATAGTTGTTAGTATCATCACATGGTCTAGTGTAAGAAATTACATTTGACACAATCTATTAGGGGACCTTACCTACCTCCTTTTCCATATAACATACCAGCATTTTGTCGCTCATTGTTTCTTTTATCAAAGTTATTGGCACTTGCACCCACCTGCACGTCTAAATATTCAGATAAAGTTGCAACCTTGACAATTGAGACTACCAGCATTGCATGCACGTGTTTTTAGTGCAGTACAGGTACCGTAACTAAGAATTCAGGTTTCAGTGCTTGATCTGTTCTGGATTCTTGTTTGTATATGTGATCAATATATGTGTAAATCATATTTTGTCTATTTTGTTTGGAAATCAAAAGCATTCATATGTAGTCAGAATATTTACAGTCTTTTACTAGTAGCTTAAATGATGCAAACTGACAAATAGCTCTCTTTCAAACAGCGAAGCATCCAGTTTTGTCTTCCCTAGAAGGGTTCTTGTTCCTTGGTTGGATGGCATCTTCATCTGTGACTACTTGCAAGCCAGAGAAACTTTTCAGGTCTGTGTAAGCATCATACTAATAATTTGAATAATTCCGTCAAACTATAAATATTCTTTTACTACATTACACAGTTGTATTTGGATGGTTATGCCAATGATCTATTTGGATACCTTGTTTATGATGGACTGCATCATCCTTGAGTTGTTTAGTGGCTGATTTCTTTCAAAGATAGCATGCCTTATACTTATACTCAAGCAGGATGCTTCATATGTTTGCATTACGAATTAGTAAAACTTAAAAGCATGTGAAGTACCAATGCAATTGAAGCCTGTTGCAAAGTTCGTGTGAATTACAAGAACAGAAATTGCTTTGTAGCACAGTAGGTGATTCGTTGAACAAATAATTGAGGATGAAATATGTAGAAGATTATAAGCATAATCCTCGAGGACTCATAGCTACTTTTGGGAGTTGATAACCAAATGAGGAAAACACGAGTGAGAGCTTTTCTTAATATGCATAACAATAATATTACATATATACCTCCAACATAGCAATAGCAATGAAGGTACAGCTAGTGGCAGGCAAGGAGAGCGAACTAGTTTTAGTTGTCCATATGAACAGTCTGCAAGTATTTATAGAAAGAATGTGAATGGTCAGGGTGCAAAAGCCACAAGAAAATCCAAATTATACTTCATCAGGAAATAATACTTGAAAAGAGTACCCAGTACTGATGGATCCAAGGGCAGCATATTTTGGGAAACTGGAACAACGATACTTCTTTATTGATCAAAAGAATATGAAAGTAATAATATTACAGTACGTCCGCCACGTGGCTAGATATATGCTTCTTGCATCTTTTTCAAGGTTGATTGTTTAAAGAAATGAAAGGATGCAGGCAGTAGAGGTATGATGAACCACATGTGAATAATGTAACAGTCATCCTATTTCCTGCTGATCAACAGAATTTAATTCTTCCTATTTATGCAATATTTGGGTGGGAGGCGACTGTTTTTATAGCTGTCCTTTAATTAATATCAGTTAATGTGTATAATGGTTTACACCAAAAAAAGTGCTGAACTATAGAACAATTAATCCATTTGGATATTGATCTATATTGCACTCTTAGTTACAACTCCAATTTGAAAAGCGTTATCTATTTGTGTAACAGTGAAGGCCAGTGTAGGAAAAAGAAAACATTTAGGGCGTGAGGAGTGAAGTCACACAAGTGAATGGTTGTAAAAGTCCTCTATATATAGAAAAGTATACATGGATTAATGTCATCACACAATTCTTATATTTCTGGGAACGTTTCAGCTGCGTTCTTCTTTGGCAGAAAACAATTGTTCAAAACCACTGTAGTTGGGTTCTATTGTGAATCTCTTTCTTAGGTTGCAGACTCAAGTGCCTTGGCTACATAACTCACTGGTAGTGGCTGGCTTTCATTGATTATCAGGAAGCTGATAATCTGACTCATTTATCTTCCTAGCTTATTTTGCTCCCAACTTTTCAAACAGTGTTTCAGCCATTTTCAAGTTTGTGTATAACATTTTTGCATTTAGTTGAAAGTTGACCTGCACATTGCTGGAGAAATTTCTTGATGACCCGAACTGACCCATGAGAGCTGACCCATATTTTTCCAAAATCAGATTTGTCTGGTCTTAAGGAGTATTTTTCAATCATTTTTGTAGAGCATTTCATGGGTCTTATCATGGTGATATGCAGGCTCTGAACAATTCCAGTCCGTGGCCCACAGTTACAAGGTTTTGTATAGAATAGCTAAACATTTTTCCAAAAAATTCTCTGAACGAATATTTGAATGATATTTTCTGCACTCTTTAAAAAAAAAAACAGAAAACAAAAATAGATAACGGATAAGGAGACAATAGAGAATGGACATTAGTTCGGATTTTTGTGAGTATTAAAAGAAAAAGTAAACATGGAATTTTCTGGCAGGAAATCTCTGATAATATAATATCTGATTATACTTGCCTGGAATTCTGTGAAAACTTTTTGAAAATTTTCAGAAATTTTCAAATGTTTTCCTGAATTTTCGGAAGTAGCAGACAGGATCTTCTTAGACACATGGAATTTCTGATGTTTTTGGGAAAATTGAGCATGGAGACCCCTCTTCCTCTGGTGCAGGCATTCAAAACTGCTCATTCTTACCAAGCCAAGATGGTCAAGGCACCCAAGATCCAATACAGAAGGCTTCGCAGCCAGGTGTCATAAATTGAGAAATTCGACTTTAGATTGCGGGATTTCTGTTCGCCGTTCAAACAACAATTTCAGGAGAAGGACAATATTATTGATTAGTTGAACACAAAGATTGATAAACTTTCAGCAATCCCAAATCCCCCAGCTGATACCCAAAGCTTTTAACATCTACAGGAAATAACAAATAAAATTAAGACAAACAATCGGAGATCTTAATCCAACATGAGCACCTAAAAAAGAGACTACAATCCAGCAACAATCTATTCGAAAACAATTCGAGGAACAAAAGTCGGAGGTGTAAGTTACTTTAGGGATAAAACCACCTTCAATTGCTGAAATGGCAAGTCCAAGAGAAATTAAAAGGAGAAGAAAAGAGGGGATAGCAAGCCAATGCACTCAACCTTCAAGGTTGCTGTCTTCCTAAACCTGTTGATTCTTTATAGTCTGGCTGCACTTTTTGTGCGATACTTCCATACCCAGTGCCACAAATAGTCTGAAGATGGGGAATACCCATTGACATGTAGGAACACCAAGGCCTTACCAGAAGGTCAAAAGGGTGGTTCTAATGCTCAATCCGCCCATGTGAGCACCCAGGTCACACATTTTCTTACCTAGGGTGTATGATGCGAGAGCATCTGGGTTTACGTGCAATCTTACATCAACCAAAAACATTTAAAGTAGATTTTGTGTTTGTATATATTCTTGTGTGCGGCATTGGAAAATTGCTCCAGAAAGGTTTGTGGTAATTTCTTGATCATAGACAAGTCTTGAGAAGTTGGCGAAGATCTACGTTTCTATGCACAGGGTGAAATGGTGATTTCTCAGTCAGGAGATCTTGTGCAAGCAAAAGACGCTCAAAAGGCATCATGCCACCTCAGCATTATGCTTATGCATGTGTAAACGTGGCGAAGTTGTAGCCCATGGCGCGAGGTCAAACATTGTTTGAATAACTGAAAATGTAATGCAGAATCAAGAATCCTTCGAAACGTGCAAGGAAAAGCATAGTTCACGATCAGAGGCTCATGTTAGGGAGACTCATCTTGATACTGCACATCTACCTACGAAACTGCGAGGTCATTGGACTTCTGTGCAGGAAATAATTGAAGGCATGGTGTGTGCAGGCTCTTTCTGCAATATCCCACAAGTTCTTAGAAAGCGCAAATGGCAAATCCTATGTTGGCATCATCAATTTCAAACGGGAGCTGATAATGATCCACCTAAGCTAATTGTTGGGCCAGCTTGTGTTTGCATTGAGCTATGCTATGATATAGGTCCTTTGGCTGTATTTCTCATTGAATATTTGCATTGCATTTATTATGTTCATGGGTAGGATGTAGTTGAGCCTAATATTGTAAGCAGTTGATGTGTTTCTTTATAAACACATCACTGCACTTGAGAAGGGCATTCAGAAATCCTGTAAGAAAATAGTGTAGAGTGTGGTTGCAAGGAATACAGTGATTGGAGATCTGTGTGCGAGTCTAGGAAAGCATTATAGGACTAAATCACTTGGGGCAACACTGCGGTGCTGAGTTATTTGTAAGCCTATGGACATTGTGTGTCTTTTTGTTGTTGTAAGCCGGATTTGGCAGTGTATGAGGTTGGGTGTGTAACATCCATTGTTAATGAATAAATAAGTTTGTTGTTGCTATAATTCATAGTTACCTAAGACTCCGGGACGGCAGGACGTTGGGACAGGGTTTCCAAGATGGCAATTTTTTTTGAAAATTTCGGGACGGCGGGGGGACGGCTAATAAAAAATATATATATTTTATTAATTTTACAAATATAACATGAATAAAGAATAATTCAATAACCTAAGACTTAAAATTGAAAGTTTGAAGATTGAAACCATTAATGATTAATCCAATTATTCATCACATAAGCCAAGGCCCAAAATGCTACAGCTATATATATTATATTCAATGTTCAAAACTTCAACATGACAATGAAAGACTAAATAGTAAATAGTAAAGCTGAAAATTTAAAACAAGTCTTAGTCTTACTCTTCAATAATCAACATGAGAAGAATACAACTACAACCACATTACATATGCTACGAAATATTATGTCATGTCTCATAACCAAAATGACATTACATAACCAAAATGACAAGTGACGAGTACAACTCAAAAATCACTATCAGAGCCCTTCGAAGGAACAGTTGCAAACCGCTCCTCCTCACTAGGAGTATCTGTATCAATGTCATTTGCATCTGCAAAGGAGATATCAACCAGTCCTCGCTGCTCCTGATCTTCATCAACCTACCTTGCATCCTCAGGATCCACATCCCACCGCAATGCTGGGCTCTCCTTGTACGTAGGTGTCTTGCGATCCATGAGACGCAAGGCACTATGTACAGCAACAAGTTTCTCTGCTCTCTTAGAGGTAAGTTTGTTCCTCTTAACAGAGTGGATCCACCCATATGTTGACCAATTCCTCTCAGAAGCAGAGGAACTAAAAACCTGAGAAATAAGACGAATAGCAAGTGTACGTAGCAATCCTACATGTCCATACAATCGCCACCAACTAACTAGACTCTCATGTGCCAATGTGGTCATGTATATCTTTGATGATTTTTTGTAGCCATCCAGATAAGCGAACTTGAGCCAATCAGTTCTGACTCGTGAAACATCCTCTACATTATACATTTTTTTTAGGGCTTTCAAGAAACCCTTCCTCACCTCCTCATCATCTACTGGGAGAACTCTATCAGGCCTCTCAACATACCACTTTGGATTTAGTGCATATGCAGCTATGTGTAAAGGAGTGTTCAACTTCTCCCATCTCCGCTCAATGATAGGCTGAATATGGTGATGGTAGAACTCCAAGGTGGGTTCCCTTGCTCGAACAGCAGCCTTCATCTGGGCAAGCATACTATCAATACATTCGTATATCTCACCAAGGCTAGGGCTCTCAGAATCCCCATATTTTATCACACTGAAAACTGGAGATATTATGGATGTGATAAATCTCACATCTATCCAAAATGTTTCCTTCACCACAATTGCTTTCACCTTCTTCCCCGGCTCTGTCTTCGACCCATCCCACCTAGACCACTCTGATGTCATGACCATGCACTATAATGATTCCTGCAACTCAGCCATCCTATCCAGCAAAATAAAATACGATGCAAAATGTGTGTCCACTGGCTTGAGGAATTCCTTCCTCAAAAAGCTACGGAAGAGTGCCAAACATATGGTGGTTGCAGATGAACATCTGCACATCTCTAGCATTAGCCACTACATTTTTGACCCAATCAATTTTTCCAATATCTTTTAGTGCATTGTTCATGGCATGCACACAACATGGGGTCCAATATATATGTCGGTAATGAGCCTCGACAAGCTTACCTGCTGCCCTGCACACATATGTTGCATCTGTAATAACCTGCACAACGTTGGCAAGGCCAACCTCCTCAATAGCATCTTGCAAAATGGTGAATTGGAACTCTGCATCCTTCTTCTTCCCTGAACAATCAACTGCCCTCAAAAAGTAAGGACCCTCTCTACATGAAACAATGATATTTATGAGTGGGTGGTGTTTGATATCTGTCCACCCATCCATGATGATGCTGCAACCGTGAGAGACCCATGTGCACCTCATTTCCTCCATCAGTAAATTAACCTTGGAATAGTTCTTATCCAAGATTGTGGTTCTCAACTTCGTGTCTCCTGGGGGCACATAACTCACTCCTGCTTTGGCTATCCTAGCCACAACCTCCTTGAAATAAGGAGAGTGAGCAGCATGAAATGGAATGCAAGTAGCAAAAAAGAATTTTCCAATGGCATCATCAGCCTCTTCTCTAGCCTTTGTATCATGCATTTCAACAACTGGATTGGAGGCCACAACCTTCCTCTTCCCCCTACTACTACCAAAAGCATCCAATTCAGACACCTCATAAGATGCACTTGTAACACTACCGGTATTAATTCAGCACTAGAAGGGGTGCCAGTGCCACTAACATGACGGCCACAAACTTCTAGAACCTTTTCCACCATATTTCCATTATACAACATCACCATTTCTGCCCTCTCTTCAAGTGATAGCTGTCCACACATGCCTACACCTTTCCCTGCAATGTGCAATAAATGTGCATTCAACCTAGTAATGCTGCCTGACCAAGATAATGAGCAAATGTTGCATTTCCATGTTTTAGTGCCCCATGAAATGTTTGATCTAGGACCCTGCATAATTTGACCAAATTGTTTCAAAGGTTTTTGCTTATCAAAAGGCCCCCCAGCATACTTTTTCAACATTTCGGAGGGGCAACTGAACTTGTCCACACTCCCTTGTGAACTAGTAGCAGTATTAGGTGTTTCTGATTGTGTTCCTTTTCCTTGCACACCCATTTCAACCTCATATTCAGCTTGATAATCACTATCGGAACTCATTTTGAAGCTGCAATAATTAAAATACAAAACAATATAACTATACAATACAATAAAACAATGAATGCAATTTTTGAATACATTTAAAAAAAAAAAAAAAAACAGTGATGAATACATTTAAAAATTAAAAAAAAACAAACAATAAAAATGCCCTCCCTTTATGCTTTATCTCATTCCATCACTTGCTAATCCAAATAGGAAAAAAAATACAAGCAAATGCAATGCCTTCACTTTCAACTTTGCATTTGGAAATTAAAAAAACAAAACAAAGAATGGTAGTAAATTAGTAATGTATGTACATACCTCTTGCTCTTGCTCTTGCTCTTGCTCCTTGCTCTTTGCTCTTGCCTTCTCTTTTTTTACTCTTGCTCCTTCCTTCTCTTTTTTTAGCTCTTGCTTGGTGTGATTAGAATGAGTATGAAATGCTCTTTTTATAAGTTTTTTTGTTGCTTTTAGGGTTAGGTCATGTTAGTTTTAATTAGAAAGCATTAAAAGTTAAAAAAAAATATTTAAAAACATAAAAATGATAAAAAAAAAAAAAACAGTTTTACCTTAACCGCCGCATGAAAGACGTTGGGGACGTCGTGATGTCTCTCGACGTCCCCAACGAAGCACCCAAGCAAAATTTGCACCCGGGACATCCCGGGTGTGTTCCAATTTTCAAGGGACGTCCCCCTTATTTTTTGGAAAATGGGGATGGCAGGGAAACGTCCCGTCCCCGTCCACAAGTCCCCAAGACGTCCGGGACGTGCTGAAAACCCCCGGGACGTGTCCCCGCGTAACACTACTATAATTCCACTGCGTAAGTGTGTTGTTTGTAAAGGTTGCACGATCTAAGGCATCCCTTGGCTGGGACCCTTAACTGTGACTGTATCAACATTATAAGGGATGGAAATAAAGTGGCCAATCATTTTGCCAACCTTGCTGTTTATCTCAACTCTCTGAGGCACTCTTTGAAACTAAAGCCTCCTCTCTTCTTAAATGCCAAGCTTAAGGCATTATTTGAAAATGATGTCAAATCCTTCACAACCTCCATAATCTTTCCTCATCATTGGTGGCCATTGGGATCTGTAATATGTACATTTGCTTCATTTATGAGTGATACCGATGCCAAGATTTGGCATGTGGATGATGGGACTTGGGTCCAATAGCTATTTTTCCATTTCTTCCATGCAGTGGAAGGATCGATGGGATTTGAACTTTTTTGAAGGCACTTCACTGGTATGCTCTTTCAAATTTTGCCTCTTTCTTGCTCTGTTGTTGGGTTTCTGGGTGAAAATCTCATCAGTCTCTATATCTTCTTTGTCTTGGCTCTGCATTTTTTTGTTGATGGGCAGTGTGGGAAATTTTCTCTTTGGGGCTCTACCCTTGTTCAAGGGCTAGGTTGCATTGTTTTGCCAACATAGTTTGAGCTTTGTCATTTTTTATGAAGCTTTGTTTTGTGCTTATTTTGGCTTTGCTACTCTTGGGACATTCTTGAGGTGTATTTTTGCAGGAAATTCTTCTTCTGTCAATTGTATTTACTGAACCAGCTCCAATTTCTCCTTTGTTTTGAAGGCATTTTGGTGGTCGTCTTCTTATCTTGCTCAGGGTTTTTGGATTTTCTGTATGACAGATAAAAACAATGAGACTGGAAGTGAAGGTCTGTCCAATAGGACTAGGCAGAATAAGGGCCGTTCAACAGGACTCGGCAGAGTAAGGGCAAAGGGCTTCACTGAATGTTGTGAAGGAGATGAAGAGGGACATGATCCATAGATACTCCTTGGAGGATGTGCATTCCTCATTTGTGGGTTTGGTGAATGATTTGAAGCTCAGGCGGGTACTGAATGCTAGTATTATGTTCAACAAATCTAATAGAATCACTGCAGAGGAGGCTTTGAACTTTTGGAAGGCTGCATCATTTGAAGGGATCAAGGATGAGAAGTTGCTAAAATGGACGCAAACCAATATATTCAGGGTACTTCTTGTGGCTCACATGGGGTAGCTGCTTCTGTTGATTGCATTTTACAGGCCATGAAAGACCCTGGACAATGAATACTCTAAAAAATGGCCAACTGATTGGGGTTCACACAATGTTATTTGGAGAAATCAACATGCATGTTCTCTGCAAAGATGTTGAGCAACTGGGATTCAGTCTAGGTTGCCGGCTTGATCAGGTGTGGAATCTTCTGTAAGCCATGGCTGTGGACGAAATCTATGAGGGGCAAGATCTGTATGCAATTTGTGCCAAATTGGAGATTAATATTTCTGTCTTTAAAACTTCTCTGTTGACCGAGTCTTTTGTTGTGCTTATGATTGAAGAAGAATGGGAGCAAGGTCCCACTGTCATGATATCTGACTCTAGTTATGCCAATAGGCGCGCCTTCAACCGGATGAAGGGTGCCTGGCGCTGACAATAGTCAGTGCATCAACGGCTGAGGTGGGACAACCGTGCAATGCGTTGATTTACAGACCACCGTGCACCATCCACATGTCATGTACAGCTGGTAGAGTTCAGTAATTTTTTTGCAGGTGCAGGACAGACTTTTCCATTTTGATTTCTACAATGAGCAGCCGTGAAAAAGACAATCATGTATGATGTGAGCAGCGATGATAAAGTTATGGAGCTCTTTGAACAATGATGGGTAAAGCATAACAAGACCTACAATAGCCTCAAGGAGAAGCAGCGGAGGCTTGAGTTATTCAAGGGCGCTTTGTTGCGGATCAATGAGCACAATCCAAAAAACTAAGCTGGACAATGGGTTTGAATCAGTTTTCAAATCTCATACCAGAAGAAAAGCATAGATTTTGTTGACCATTTCCTCTTCATCCAAACTGTTAAGTCTTTTAAATTCACCATAGCATATGTGATGCAGATCTTCATTTCCTTTATCAGATTTTACTCACTCTTTTATAGAAACAATCGTGGTCTTGACTCAATTTGCTATTTTGTTTCTTCTCAATTAAAATTTTAACCTGTGTTGCAGGCATGTATGTTGAACCCTAATTTAGCGGTCGTTTACACAGTTTTTTTATGTTTTTTAGCTGTAAAATATTTGCAAAACTTCGGTAGAGGAAGATTCTTTAGTAATGGTATTTCCACCATAAACCTGCCAGTGCCCACACACAACAAATATTTAAATTTTTTTTTTCATTAGATATTTAATGGGTTAACAGTATTTATGTAAGTTTGTGGGGTGGTGAATATGCTGCGCACCTTTTTCCTTCTAAATCCTTTAGCAATGCTGAAGATTCATTATTGTAAATATTGCTCTGACATTTTCGCTTCAACAACCATACCAATGTTTTTGATTGGTTGTGTGTCAGAAGTTAATGTTCCCTACGTTCCGACGTATGCGACCTATATTTTATAATGTTTAAAGTTATCAAATTTGCTGCGACCCTTACAATATTTGTTGAAAATTACTCTTAATATATCATGCTTTTTCTATTCTTAAGTATTTTCTATTTTCATTGCGTTTACAATTTTTTTCATTGTATTGTTCACCGCTTATATTATTAAAACACATTATAATGTAATAATCAAAAAAGTTACAAAGGCATTAACAATTAAGGCTTTCTAGTTGATGGCAATTAAGATAAATTTAATACTCAACAAACATTACATTAAATAGGACAATCGTTTGTATTAATTATTAATATGTAAGCTTGTTATGGCGCTTATATACATTTCCGGAAATATTGGATGCTTTTACTGTTAAAACTCATGCATATAAGCTATTAAGATAAAATTTATATTTGAGTTTAGTATAAGACGATTAAGATAGTGCAACGATGGTAATGATTAAGCCAAAAAAAATTTGTCTAGTGTAAGATTTGATAGATTTTCGATTATTGGTTTGTTGACACATACATTAATTTATTACCAATATACCTCTTTTGATTTGATGTGTTTGGTTTTGAGACACTTGTTTTTTTAAGTTAAGAGATTTTGGCATCCCTGATTCCTTGATTACCGCAGCTTGGAGGCTTTATGAGACGATCATTGGGCAGCTTCGTGCCTCTCACGGTTTGTTTGACTTTGTGAAGATTACCATTGGGGTCAAACAAGGATGCCCTCTCTCACCGACCCTCTTCAGCATGTACATTGATGAGTTAGAGGAGTTTTTTCGGCAACATACCCATATGGATGATGGTTGTCTTTTGCATGAGGTACTTATAACCATCCTCCTTTTTGCCAATGATGTTGTTCTCCTCTCACACTCTGCAGAGGGCTTACAACGACAACTTGATGCCCTTGCTCGCTTCTGCGAACTCCAACAACTTTTGGTCAACCTTAGTAAACTAAGGTCATGATCTTCAATATCTCCAAATGCTCTTTGTCCAGATTCCAATTTTTCTACAGAGGGGAACTTTTGAGATCGCATTGACTTACACTTATTTGGGGGTCCAATTTTCTGGTCTATGCTTTAACATGAAGTTTGCCACTCAACCACGCCTTTCTAAGGGGTATGTCTCTCTTTCTGTTTTGGAATGTCAGTGTTTCTAGATCCACTTCCAAGTTATGCTTGTTTGATACTATCATCAGACCTACAATTTTGTATGGTTCAGAGGTTTGGGGACCGCCTAGGAGTCGTTCATCAAGCCCATATTGAGAGGGTCTAGACTCTCATGTTGTAGCGCATGATCCATTGCAAGTGGACAGTTCCTCAGTGCATCAACCAAGCTGAATTTTTCGCCCACCCACTACGCCTCGAGACTATCTTCAAGATTACTTTCTACATCCACAAACTCAAATCCCTAGGGGACTCGTCTTTTGGTCGCAAGAGGTATCCCTACTTAGCACTTTTCTCTTCAGAGAGGATTGCTTCACTAGTCCTCACTAGAAGTCGGCACTGTTGGTACTTTAAGACTCCGAACTCCTTATTTCCTTTGGCATCTCTAATGACAAGCTACCCCCTTTCATGTATTCCCTAGACGCTCCTCCCAGGCTCCTTCCCACTAAGGACGTCATCACTAGGGCTGCCAAAGAGGACGTCTACAGACAATATATCCAAACCACCCGGATCTCCCCTCGTGATCCACTTAGCCCCAAACTTGCTTTCTATGTCTGATCATTTCTTACAGGTGGTGGACAGTACTATTCGTCACCCTCACTATCTCCAACGCTATTGGTCTCACGAGTTGAGGTTTGCCCTTGGCTAGATGAGATTTTGTTACCACCAATTACGGGTCGAGACAAATTATCAAATTCTCTGTCGGGACCGGATTTGTCGCCTTTGCTCCCCCAGGAGGTGGAGATTGAGGACCACTTCATTTTCAGATGCCCCATTTATTATGAGATTCAAGGAAGACATCACTACCTCTACAGAGACTCAGACAACACTAGCTAATTTCTTCAAATATACAGACCGACAGTGCCTGGCTCTTTATCTTCGCAACGTTGTTACCTTCCAACACAAATCTCTACAGAAGGAGCCTAGAAGCTGTAGAGCTCCCATATTGATCACCTCTTTTTTTAGCCCATTCAGGTGATTGGCAGTGCTAAGCATCCTTTGGACACCTGTACATCATACATCAGAATTGATAGATCAGTTAGGCGACGCTTCTCTTAGTGCATCACTACTACTCAAACGACTCAGATCTCCAAGCCTGCAATCTCTCGTCGGTGTGGCTCTGCTCCACCCTGTCTAATGTATGAGCTTTGATTAATGTAAGTCTAAGATATATTAGGCTGCCCACCAATTGTCTGTAGAGTGATTCATCGAATGGTGATGAATCATTATTGGATGACAACTTCAACCCAACCACCATGGGCGTAGAAGAGGGATTGCAATCTCTCATCCCAAACTTCTTTAAAAGACTCATGGCATACTTGACCTGAGCTATGAAATTGAGATGGCCAAAATTTTACACCTAAGTAATAGTGTAGCAGGCCTAGATTGGTTATGTCAAAAGCAACACATAAATCTTAATATACCAGGTTCTTGGAGCCCATTTAAGCTTATATAAAGATGTAATCAACCTACAAACCAAATGATCATGATCATGTGCTTGAAAGCCTTCAAGATGCACAATGTAAACCTCCTCATCCAAATCTCCATTAAGATGAAACACCTTCCAACCATGTTGAGCTTCTATAGAGAGAAGCAATTGAAATGTGACCATCTTTGTTGTAGGAGCAAAAGTCTCCTCGTAGTCTATTCCCTCGTGTTGTGAAAATCCTTTCGCAACAAGACGAGGCTTGTAGTTGTCCAAAGTGCTATTGTCTATACATTTGACTTTGTACGATTAGTTGAATCGAACGAGTTGTTTACCTAGAGGTAATTCCACCAACTCGTAGGTATGATTATTCATCAAGGCGCCATATTCAACTTGCATGGTAGTCTCCCATTGAGATTTGCTTTTTGCTTCAAAATATTGTTTTGGTTCAGGTACCATAAAAAGATTGGAAGAGACAGAAAAACGAACATGCTCAATTGAGCCAACCACCTTTTTCCCAGTCATCCAAGCTCATGCATCTGATTGAGGAATTTCATCCTTCCACACATCTTGTATAGTGAAGTAAAACCACTTAGGCCTCTGTTGTACGTAAGAACCTTGTGATGGTTGAATCTCAACTGGATTGTTGACCAACGTAGGTTGGCATCGTTGATAGACCAGTGGGGTATTAGAAATATCAGCCATGGCTTCCCACACTGGCGTATGTGATGGAGTATTAGATGAACTAGAGTCCTCATCTTTCAAAGGAACCCAACACTAGAGTCCAGTACCTTAGTGATTGCTTGTTAGTCACAAACATAGGAGGATTCTCTCTCCTTGACATCAACATCTCAACTTATGATTATCTTGTTATTGGAAATATCGATAAGTCTATTGCCTTAGATTGGTCACTATAGCCAACTAAGAAATATTTTTTACTTTTAGAATCTAGTTTACTCCTCTATCTATGAATTGGACTACAGAGACGGAAAATCGTGTCTGCAAATCACAATGTCTTTTTGTATGGGTTGAAAATCATGTTTTACTTTGTGTTATGAGTTACACGGGCATCTTATGAATATGTAGAAGTGGCACACATGTTCCACGTGAGTTACTTTTTGTACAGTTTTCTTAATTCTTCTTTAAAACAATGGTATGAATAATTTTCAGTGTTCTATTGCAATATGGGATAAATGAAATAGTGGTCAGTCATTTACATCTTGTATGGGGAATATAGTATGCAGTTGGCATGTAATCTCTGAAATCATTATAAATTTGCCCCATTAGTGTGATCTTAAAATTAAATGTCTGAAGAAGTGTAATGGGCTTACGAAAGCATTTCAACTAATACTGCACTCTGGCCCTTTATAGGATTTACAAGATCGTTGTGAAGAATTGATGTCCATGAAAAGTCCACTAGAACAATCTGAAATTTTTGAGCCAGAGGTGTCAGGGCCTGTATCAATTGGAACATCATTCTGGGGCATGGTGGTTGGAAACTCCATATCATCAACCAGCACACAGGAAAAAGATGTTTTCGGACAACCTGGAAAAGAATCTATCACCAATCTATCCAAATCAAGGGTTGTTACATTTGGAAGTCTCCACGGTGCAGTTGCTCTAATCATTGTTACTCTTGCCATATTGATTGCTCTAATAATGATGGCAGTTGGTCAGAGAACAAGTAGTCAATAAAAAACATTATTATTTTCTCTTCCGTGAATTTTTCCACTTTTAATTTCATTTCAGAATGCTCAGCGCTAGCAGTAACATGTTAGTCTCATTCAGGTGAAACATGAAAATGTGGAAGCATGTTAGCTTTAGTTTGGGATGTTTTGTATATTCAAAGTGTCAGACATGTAGTATTCTTTGGTTGGGAATTCTATATTCGAAATGCCTCATTTTTCAATTCTAAAAAATAAAATTTTGGGAATTAAAGCAACTAAAGTGTAATATTTGTTTAAATAGAATGTGCCACTTCATTTTTTCTATGTTTATCATTAAAAGCACAGAGATATGAATTACCTAAGGGTGCATTTAAACACAATGCAACAAAACACTGGAAAACAGTTAATTTCAAGTTCATGTAAATACACCAAGTGGCTATGAGGAAAGCTAAATGAAGACATGGAAAACAAAAGAAAGAATGAAAAAAACTAATTAATTTTTTTATCAACATTCACTTGATTTTAATTTAAAACAAAAAATGTCATAATCTTATTATGGTCTACTTTTTTAGGAATAAATTCATTTCTAATCAAAGTTCTTTTCCAGTCAACGCTGTCTATTTTTATCGTGTGGCTCCTCGTTGCATGGTAGATGATAAGCAAGTCACTAGCAAAATAGATTGCATTGGGCAGAGATACATGGTAAAAAAACATGTAAAGAAGCTAGGTAGTGCGTTGACTTTGTAAGTTTTAAATAAGTTCTTAATCTAAATATGGGGTATCATCACAAATGTTGGACTGGAAATAGGTCAAATGAGAAGCTGTTGTTTCTGGGTAATCCCTGGATATAAAAAATATTTTGTTTTGGCCCGAGCATGGGGTATTATCATGAATGCCAGGCTTTATAACTCTCATTTTGGTGATCATTCTTGGACTCCTATGTCCTAATAAGAATGCTTATCATGTATTCCGATTATTTGTTGAGCTCTTGGGCTTGTTCATTTGTCTTAAGCAGTTGTTCTCAAGCTGCCTCATTCTTCGTCTAAATCAGCAACATGGGAAATTTACATTATGCTCAACAATTTGGACACTATGGAGTTTACTATGCCATGGGAATGCGCAATTTGTGTTGGTGATAGAATGAGACAATCTATTCTAGGTCCCTTTTCCATCTTCATTCGTTGCATAGTATGAGTTCTAGGAAGAAGAGCCTTCAAGAGAATTTGTTGTAGACATTGACTAGTGGTGGGATTATTTATTGAAAAATGTCTTGATAAAGTTTTAGGATTCCTCGTACACTTTCCATGAACAAGATTGATGTTTTTAATGATTGTTTGAAGGCTTATTGAAAAATGATTTTCAAATATATTAAGGTCCTGGACTCATTATACTTGTTACATTGCAATTAATAGGAATTAAGTGAACTCTGTAGAATGTCAAGGTGCTGGATTTCTTCAACTAAGGTTATTATAAAGGAAATGATTTGAAGACAATATCTTTTGAACTAATTTAGATGCATATGAATGAAGATGATTTCTTAGGATAGGAGAAGCTTTTGACACTATGAATAGTTTGCACCTTGACAACCATTCATAGACTTCAAGAGAATTCCTTGTAGGCACTGTGTGGGAATATTTTATAAAAATGTCTTGATAAAGTTTTAGAATTCCTTGTACACTTTCCATGAACAAGATAGATGCTTTTTATATGATTGTTTGAAGGCTTATTGTAAAATGATTTTCAGATATACTAAGATTTGGGACTCATTAACTTGTTACATTGCAATTGATAGAAATTAAGTGAACTTCGTAGAATGTCAAGGTGCTGGATTTCTTCAACTAAGGTTCTCCTAAAGGTAATGATTTGGATAAGATATCATTTGAAATAACTTAGATGCATATGCTGAAGATGATTCTAGTTTTGGGATTTTTTTGTTGATTTCGTGTTATTATTAGGATAGGAGAAGCTTTTGAAACTGTGCAAAGCTAGCGCCTTGACAACAAAGGGAAAAGGCAGGTGGTCAAGGACTTTGATGATCAAGAAGCCGTGCTGCGTCATATTAGGAGATCACCCTTGTTGAGGAAGATAAAGGAAAAGAGTAACATGCAAGTGCAGCAACAAAGATTCAAGGCCACAAGAAAGTGTCCACAAAGCCCATTCTCGAGTGATGAAATTTTGTCAAGCTTGATTTTAAATGTGATTTCTAGATTGATGCCTCACTCACCACTAAAGGAGAATAAGAAGACAGTTTTCCTCCTTCCAAAAAAGTGAAAGTGAAGCAAAAATCAAGATGTGCAACAATGCCTGCTAATGGAGAAAACTTGACAAACGTGCTCCTTATGGTTGGCTGGATTAAACCAGAGTGCTACAATTAACAAGATTCTCTAGATTGTGACCCCAAATATTCAGAACAGCTCTATGGTCTTATCAAGATTTTAATTAATGCAACTTTATTGGTCTACATTATAAAATACACAATATTGTTGACAACGGACCTTCAAAATTACGAGTACGAAATAAAGAATCAATTAGAATTGAGAAGGGATGATGAAGGATGATTGAGTGAACTAGTCATATTTTGTAAAATACGAAGGATACTAATGGACTGAATAGAAATGATAATCATCGAACATGGCCAAAAGTTCTGAACTAATGCCACAATTTGTGGCGAAATCACACACCTTATGACAATGGGATGCAAATTTTTTTGCAGGAATGGGTAAGAAAAAAATGCTCCTTGGTGATGGCCACTCAAAAACAACCCTTTCTTTATCATGATCCATCCTCAACCCATCATGGGAAATCAAAAAATCCCAAATAAATCATATCTTCTTTCATGAAAGTGCACTTCTTTAAGTTGATCAACAACTTTTCTTTTCTTAATCTTTGCAATACAAGCCTCAAATGCAAGTGTGCTTCCTTTGTTCCTCTTAAAATTAGAATATCATCTAAAAACACTATAACAAACTTACTGAGAAATGGTTTCAGCTCTTTATTCATGAGTCTCGTGAATGTGCTCGATGCAATTGTCAATTTGAATGGCATGACAAACCACTCATACAATCCATAATTTGTTTTAAATGTGGGTTTCCATTCTTC
Organism: Taxus chinensis; assembly: GCA_019776745.2. Taxonomy (NCBI): domain Eukaryota; kingdom Viridiplantae; phylum Streptophyta; class Pinopsida; order Cupressales; family Taxaceae; genus Taxus; species Taxus chinensis. Next base: position 152,170,310 of record CM034149.1, read on the forward strand.
CCCTTCTCTAATCTAAATTTGATGATATCCATCCTTATTATCCATCTTTGTGAAGTATTTAGCTCCACTCAAGTAATCCATCAAGTCATCTTCTTTGTGGCATGGAAAGATGTACACACCCCATTCTCTCTCTCGTAGTGCTAGTATGGATGGAACTGTGCATGAGCACAAACTTGCTTGCGTCAAATCTGCCCAACAGCTCATGGAATTGTCTCTTTACGTCATTTTCTATAGATGTTAACTTTATATGTTGGGCATGTGTTTGGTAAGCTTGATTTGTAAGTCCATACAATGACTAATACTGCTCATGGGTGGTAACCCTTCTAACAAATCCTTGGAGATAATTTTAACATATTTTCCCAACAAACTCTTCACCTTATGCGGAATTTCATCCACTCCACTCATATTCGCAACCTCCATGGGTTTGGGATTGAAATCAAATCAAGCTCTCCTTCAACTCTCTTAAAAATTATTTTTTAGAAACCAACAAAACTTTAGGATTGTTGTCCACATCTTACATATTGTCCTTCAATGGACTTGAAGTATACTTCCTTCCATCCTTCACAAGAGTGTAGGTATTAGCCCTACTATCGTTTCCATCAAATTGCCAAGTCCTTCCCAATGATAACATGACAAATATTCATGGGCATAATATCAAACAAAAACTCTTCTTTGTATGAGTCAATTTAAAAATTCACCCAACATTGTTCACTTACCAAGATTTGATGTCTTTCTTACAACCAAAAAGCCTTTGGGAGACGGGGGAGGGGGACGGGAGTTAGGATGTATGATCTTCTTCAATCCATATTTCCCCACCATCCCATTAGACGCCAAATTGTAGTTGCTACCACTATCAACTTTCTTTACACTAGTTCATTGTCCTTGATTTTAGCAACACTCTTTTCATTACTAGAGTTTCTCCATTTGAGGGTTCCTCCATGTGATTGGGTGAAACAACACTCTCATGATACACTTGTGCAATGTGATTGCTAGGTTCATTTCTCCTATTGTTGTTTTTCTATGCTTGTGGAAACTCAAATGATTTATGCCCAATGTGTCCACACCCATAACATGTACCCTTGAATTCTCTACCTCTTCCTCTTGGGTTTTTATTGAAATTGCTTTTGCAAGCATGAATGCATACTCTACTATTGTTTGTTTGTCCTCTTCCTCGTAAGAACCTTTTTCATCCTCTTCATGTATTTTGTTGTCTCCTAGACAACTTTTGTTCCACCTTCAAAGCACATTGATAAGATGCATTTACCAACTTCAACCTATCATCCCAAATTCATCTTGTATAGAAATAAGAAGATCATTGACATACCCTAAGATCTTCGTATCACCAACTTCAACATGACCAACTTGAATGGTGAGCTCATTGAAATCCTCCATGTAATCTCTTACACTCATCTCCTTGTCCTCAAGATCTAATTCAACAGATAGTTCAAGGGCAAGAACTTACCCTTCGACTTTTCAACCATCTTATCCCAAGACTTGATTCTTTATTTGTTTCTTTTCACACTTTCCATTTACACATGATCCCACCACAATGATGCTTGATCATGTTTGTCTTAAGGGACGTGTCAAGAAGGCTTTAGGTTAGGACTATTGGGGCCAAGGGGAGACCCACAAAAGGTTTTTCTTACCTGTTTATTCACATTGAGATGTGACTACAAATTCTATTCATAGTTTGTGCTCACCATTCAAAAGTTGTTGTCTACAGTAATAACTTTTACTCATTTCAACAAGTTTGGGTTGCGAAACAAAATGTGCCAACATATTTTGTCATCATGCATGGGAGAAATTTACCTTGGGGATTCTTAGAGCAATCGTGGTAGACCTACAAGACTTTATGATTCATCTCTAGATAGCGAAGTTTATGAGTAACAACTTCTCGAAGTTTGCAAAGTATTGTACCTATGGGATGTTGAGTTTGTCTTAAGAGATGTGTTTGAATGGGTGTGGATTGGTAGTTTCGGGTCCATTGGGAGACTTGATGAAGGTTTTTCTTGGCTATTTACACTCATATGGATGTGACCGTGAAGTTTGTTTGTCATTTGGGATCACCATTCAAAAATTGCTCACTATATTGAGCAACTTTTACTCACTTTAGTAACTTTGTGCTGCAAGAAAAAATGTGCCACCAAATTTTCGTCGTTATGAAAGGGATTCTCACAGGAATTGTGAGTGCAACTATAAGACTTTATGGTTAAATTCTAACTAACTAGGTTTGTGAGTAATGACTTCTCGAAGTTCACAGGCAATTTTGCCTAGGGGATGACAAGTTTGTCTCAAGGGATGTATCTGAATGGGTTATATTGGGAGTGGCAATGCCACTGAGAGACATGAATTTGGTTACTCCTGCCTTTTTATTGTCATCTACACATGACCACGAAGTCTTTTTGTCATTTGGTTTATTATTCACTTCAACAACTTTGGTTTGGGAGAAAAAATTGCCACCAATTTGTTTTTCATTACATGAGGAAGAAATATGTTTGAGGGATGCTCATATGAATCATGTGTGCAACTACAAGACTTTATAGTCCATCTCCAACTGCCTCAATTTGTGAGGAATGACTTCTAGAAGTTTTCATAAAAAATATCCTATGGGATGACAAGTTTGACTAAGGGTCACATCCAGATAGGTATAGGTTGGGAGTGTTAGGGTCATTTTGAGAGTCAATGAAGGTTGTTCCTCCCTATTTACACCCATAAATATGTGATTGCAAATTTTGTTCATTTTGTGGACTCATCACTCAAAAGTCTCTCTTTATAACGAGCAACTTTTACTCACTTCAGCAACTTTCGGATGCAAGACACGCGTCTCACCAAATTTGTTTGTTACACACAAGAGAAATATATTTAAGGGACCTCATAGGACTCGTGTGTCAAACTACAAGAATTTATAATTCATATATAACTACCTCGATTTATGAGTAACAACTTCTCAAATTTTCTAGACAATTTTTTATATTGGATGACAAGTTTGTCTTAAGGGATGCATCCAAATAAGTATGTTTAGGGAATTTTGAGGCTATTAGCCTTGTTTTTAATATCTATTTACACCTATCTAGATGTAAGCACAAAGTCTTTTATTATTTAGGATCACCATTCAAAAGTTTCTCTATATATTAAGCAACTTTTACTCACTTCAACAACTTTGGGTTGTGAAATAAGATGTATTGGTAAAAAATTCATTGTTATGCATGGAATAAATATATTAGAGGCAAAATAAAAGAACTTACACATAAAACTATAAGACTTTATGGTTCATCTCCAATTGACTTGGTTTGTGAGCAATGGCTTCTCGAAGTTCATAAACAATTTTGCCTATGGGGTGATGAGTTTTTATTAAGGGATGCATCCAGACAAGTGTAGGTTGGGAGTGCAAGGGCCATTAGGAGACTTGAACTTAATATTTCATGCATACTTACACCCATCCAAACATGATTATAAATTTGTTTCATCGTTTGGCTCACCATTCTAAATTTGTTCGTTGTACTTAGCAACTTTTACTCACTTTAGCAACTTTGGGCTATGAGACAAAATGTGCCACCAATTTTTCTTTGTTACCCACAACTAAAAGGTATTCAAGATAAACTTATAGGGATCATGTGTGAAACTAAATACTTTATGGTTTGTGTCCAACTACATCAATTCATGAGTAATGGCTTCTCAATGTTCATAGGCAATTTCGTCTACAAGATGACAAGTTTTTCTTAAGGGATGTGTCTAAACGATTGTAGGTTGGGATTTCCTGGGGAATTTGATCCGTAAACTGCCTTTTGATTACAATAAACAAGTCTTGTTCTAGTGACAATTGAATGATAAATGACTAAGTTCCTTTTAACCAATATAATGTGCATTAAACATTCACAAATACTACAAATTTGAGACATAGAGGACAATGGAGACACAAAATTTATCTTGGAGAAACCCAATGTGGGAACAACTCTAGCTAGGTAAGAAAATTGCTTCCCTTTCACTGTGTACTTCTCCAAAATACAATTCTACCAATCCTCAACAATGAAGAACTCAACTCTAGATGAACAAAACAAGAAAGAACTCCAAGTTCTCCTCTTTGCTCAGACTTGAATTCACTCAAAATCACTTGCTTGAATGCATCAACAAACTTGTATTAATAGTTGCACTGCCCACGGATGGAGGGAAAGGCGAAATGAACCGTTCTGGGAAGTCCAAGCATTTGCAACTGCTCGAATTCTTGTTTTGGCGTCATCGAGGACAAGACTATCAGTGACCACATAGTGGTGGTTGAGCAACCATCAATCCTTGCAGGCAGCGATTATGTAATCATCGAGGCGGTTTTGTCGCCGTCTCCTGAAAATCATCAGAAAAAAACAACAATGGTCTTCTTCCATCAAACGAAGGTGTTTGGATTACCATCAGCCCAACTTAGCCACTTTCCAATACCAAAAACATGTTGAGGGAATGCCTTGCAAGTCTGGAACAAAGAATACTTAAAATTGGGTATTTTCAAATCCATTTTTAGATCATACCTCCCCAATTTGAAACTTTTAAGTCCCTAAAAGCTTCAAGGACTGATGAGATGAGGAAATTTCTTCCTCGCATCTTCTCTAGAATACCACTTGGCCTTGGTAGGCAACTGGCATTTCAATCCAATCAACCCCTTGTCATGCACTCCTCACCGTGTTGTCCTCTCTTTCATTGCAAAACCACATCTTCCTCCAATTCCAGTTGACTGTCTGGAGCAAGATCCTCAATGGATGGTAGCAACAATCCCTCCTCTTTGTGATCCAACATGGAGGGCTTAAAGAGACGTAAATTATCAACATTCACAATTGAATAGATTCCCATATAAGGAGGCAAATCCAAGCGAAATGCATTCTTACCCACTTGTTCCAGAATTTCAAATTAGGCCATATCAAAGAGGCTTTAGTTTCTTAGTCTTTCCCTGTAGCATTTCTCTGCTCAAGTAAAACCACATATTGTCTCCAACAAGGAAAGAATGCTCGGTCCTGTGTTGATCATGTTGTGCTTTGTACTTGGCCTATGACTATGTCAACATCTCTTGAACCTGGAGGTTTATCTGTTGAATTTTCTCAATGAATCTCTCGACTTTGTGGACTTCCAGTTCCATTTTCCCGTTGTCTTTGCATGTTGATCTCAAAACAACATCAAAAGCACTCTAGGCAAATAACCAAAACATGTTTCAAAAGGAGTCTTACTCGTAAAAGCATGAACTGCCTTGCTATAAGAATGTTGGATGTATACCAAATTCTCATCCCAAGTCCTCGGATGTTTCCTGTTGTACCTTCTTAAGAGTTGAACCAAGGCACAGTTTACCACTTCTGTTTGCCCATCTTTCTACAAATGAAAAACAGTAGATATCTTTAGCTCAGTATCCTTTTCTCCCACAAAGTAGAACAAAACTTCCCTATGAACTGCAATTCTCTGTCTGACACAATAGAATTAGGAAAACCAAAATGAACCCACATATTAGCAAAAAATAACTTGGCTGCATCGTTGGCATTGATGGTCTTTTTACAAGGAATGAGAATACACATTTTACTACATTGATCCACTACCACAAAAATGTAAGCATGCTCTTTCTTAGAAGTAGGCAAACCACCCACAAAATCCATGGAGATGTTTTCCCGTGGACGGGAAAGAACTGGTAATGATATATATACCCCCAAATTTTTGTTATTAGGCTTGTTTGTACTATATAAAACACAACCCCTGATGAATCTAACAACTTTTGCTTGCATGTTTGACCAATAAACATACCTTTGTAGGTGTGTTATAGTATTTTTCACACCGACATGACCAATTACCTTAGAAGTGAGTGCTTCCCTAATGAACTAAACTATTTCCCCTTTAGGCACACAATTTTTCTCGTTCTTATAGAACAACACATCCTGGAAGTAGTATTCCCTCCTAGGTGCAAAGCCCTCCCTTGGAGGTTTCTGTTGAAATATCTTTCCAAAATCCAGATCCTTCTCATAACCTTCATGATATGCTTCACACCAAAAGGCTCAAGAAGATTTAAAGTGCCCATATGTGAAAGTAAAGGAGGCCTAGATAACATACCAACTAACTTGTTAGTCACACCTTTCTTATATTTTATAACCAAATGAAACTACTGCAAAAAAAACCCATCCATTTATAGTGTATAGCATGTTGAAGTTTATTTTGAGCTTGCAAATATTGAAGAGGTTGGTGATCCATGTGTATGATAGTTTCTTTACCCATCAGATAATGTTTCCATTTCTTGACCGCTTGCACAAGAACATATAATTCCTTATCATGTGTACAATAATTCAAAATTGCATCATGAAACAATTAAAAATGATAACATACAGGCCTACTTCCTTGAAGTAGGACAACCCCCGTAACATAGTCACTGACATCGGTTACCACTTCGAAAGACAACTGTAATTTAGGTAATGCTAAAATTGGAACATGACTAATCTTATATTTAAATGACTCGAATGTATTCTATTGTTGCTTACCTTAATCAAAAGCCTTACCACCTATTATCATTGAATGTAGCGTGTTGCTATGGATGAGAAGAGCTTGCTAAACTTCCTCAAATACCGAACTGCACCAATAAAACACCTTGTCTCAGTCAAACTAGACGGTGTAGGCCAATTCAGAATGGCCTCTATCTTAGCCGGATCAATCCTCAACTCTCCATCTCCAACCACATGCCCCAAAAAGACAAGCGACTATTGAGAAAACCACACTTCTTCTCATTCAACACTATCTGGTTCTCTTTAAGAACTTGCAAAACTTGATGCAAATGGTTAACATTCTCTTTAAAGTTTCTACTAAAAACCAGAATGTCATCCAAGTACAAAATGACAAAGGAATCAATAAATGGTCTCATTACCTCATGAAGGTAGATGTTGCATTGCATAGCCCAAACGGTAATACCAACCATTCATACAACCCTTGTCTGGTCTTGAACGTTGTTTTCCATATGTCTTCTTCCTTAATCCGCACTTAGTGATACCTAGATTTCAAATCCTTAGTAAAATATTTAGCATGTTGTAACGGATCCAACAAATCATCAATGCAAGGAAAAGGGTGCCTATTTTTTATGGTTATGTTATGTGAAGCTCTGTAATCAACACACATTCTCCATGAACCTTTTTTTTGGGTACTAAAACAATAGGAGAACCACATGGAGAAGTGCTAGGACGGATGATACCTTGTTGAATTAAAGACTGCAACTGTTGTTTTACCTCATTGACATCCTTTAAAGACTGCATGTACAATCCCAAGTTTGGAAGCGAACTATTAGGTAACAAGTGTATCTCATGCTGAATTGGCCTAACTGGGGGCATCCCCGTAGGCTCTTGGAAAACTTCCCTGAACTATTGAACCAACTCTTTCATTTGCATCTGCTCCTTATTAGAAAACATGCTACACGTGGTCTTAAATGCAACAAGATCATCTTATGACATATCCCTTAAAAGAAGCAATGCAAATTTCCTGTTGGAATTAATAAGCTTCCGGACTTCGGTGGCACTTACCAAAGAGATCTTTGAGTCTCCTACAAAGGCTGAAATGATGTAGCTCTTACCATCCTTCACCAAACAGTATTGGTTGGCTCTCCTCATGAAGATGACATCCCTGATATACAAGTATGGGCTACCAAACACTACACCACACACATCAAGCGGAACAACATCCAAAGTAACTTCATTAATGAACTTCTTATCAATACCAAACGTAATTTTGCATTGCTTGCTAACCTTGATGTCTACTCCTTTCTTCATCCAACCCAATGAGTACAGGCTTAGATGATTGTGAGTTTCCAACTTTAGTCTGTCCACTAACTCTTTACTAACCAAAGTAGCTTGAGAACATGTATCAAAAAGAGCATTGACTTTAGTTTTCTTCACTTGAATTTTTATATGTAAAAGCTTAGTGAGTTCATTTTCCTGAACAACATTGTTATTACCCAAACATACCTCACTACGGAAAAAGGTACAACACATTGTCTCATCCACCTTTTCGCTGCAAAATACTTCCTCTTCTTGGAGGGCAGCCATGGCCTTCTTTTTATTCTTCTTATTTTTGAAGGGATGTAATTCCGGGTGGAGCTTCCAACATTTTTGCTCAGAATGAGTGTCAACATCACAATGACCACAATGAACTTTAATATTCTTCTTAGAAACGGAAATAGAATTTTTCTTACCATTCCCTTTTCCTTTATCCTTTTGCTTGGTGTCACCTTGTTTGCTTGAAGCATGCTGAGAGGTAGATGAACTCTTCTTTTTGTCCATCTCTAAATAGTGTGCTTGAGAACAAGCCTCGTCTACATCCATCGGCTTGGCCAAGAGAATGGGTCTCCTTACGTGGCTATGGAATCCACCAATGTACTTCATCAGAAGGTCTTAGTCTGCTACATCTTTTCCCATTTGGACAACTTTCTTCTAGAACTCACTAGTGTACTCTTGCACATTTTGGCCTTGTTTCTGCCTAAGATATTGCCAATACATGGACCTCTCTTCCTCATAACAAATAGGATAGAACTGATTTTTGATTAGCCTCTTAAATTCATCTCACTTAGTAATAGGAGGAAGCTTCTTAACAGCCAAAGAATGAACCTATCTTTCAAACCAAGTTAAAACATGATTTGTTAATTTTAACCTTGCAAATGAAATCTGTTGAATCTCATTGATTTGATGCAAACTGAAATATACCTCAAGTTGAGCTTGCCAATGGTCTAGCTTTTCGGCATTCACATCCCCATCATAAGGTTGAATCTCTATCGTCGCCTCTTCTTTGAATGGAGGAGGTGTAGGGTTGGCACAATACTTCTCTTCCTCGTACTCATGAGTATCTTCTTTATGGTCTCATAGTGCCTCTTTTGGAACACCAAGATTCTCCACGAGAAATTGCATGACGGACTCCAATTTCCCCATAGACAAGGAAACACTACCCACATCCTTGGACAAACTTGCCACACCCGCCTCCAACATGTAGAAGAGATCCTCTTCAGTCTCAACTGCATCTTCTTTATGAGCCATGTCTTAGATTCCTTGCTTCCACTTTTTGTTGGAAATATCTGCTTCATAAGGAGTGATGATACCTTCATCACTTTCACTTCCCTTTTGGGTAAAAGGCATTTATCTGAAAATGTGAACACGAGATAAACCACATAAAATAATTTGATCTAAACTACTCTAACACCTACTCTGATCCGTAAAATGCCATTTGATTATAATAAAAATATCATGTTCTAATGACAATTGAATGATAAATGACTAAGCTCATTTTAACCAATATTATGTGCATTAAACATTTACAAATACTACAAATTTGAGAGATAAAAGACAATGGAGACACAAGATTTACCCTGGAGAAACCCAATGTGGGAAAAACTCCAGCTAGGTAAGAAAATTGTTTCCCTTTCATTATGTACTTCTCCAAAATACAATTCTACTGCCAAAGATTGGCCTTCAAGAAGGATTCAAACTCCCTCTAGTTGTATTTACTTGCTTACAATCCTTAACAATGAAAAACTCAACTCTAAATGAACAAAACAAGAAAGAAATCCAACTTCTCATTTTTTCTCACTCTTGAATTCACTCAAAATCACTTGCTTGAATGCATCAACAAACCCACAAGTGGAGGGAAAGGTGAAACAAACCATTTTGGGAAGTCCAAGCATTTGCAACTGCTTAAATTCCTATTTTGGCGTCGTTGGGGACAAGACCGCTGGTGACCACAGAGTGGCAGGTGCGCAACCATCAGTTCTTGCATGTGGCAGTTACGTAACCGCCAGGGAGGTTCCATCACCGTCTCCTAGAAATCATTAGAATAGAACAAAAATGGCCATCTTCCATCAAACGAAGGTGTCTGAATCACTATCAGCCTGACTTAGCCACTTTCCAATACCAAAAACATGCTAAGGGAATGCATTGTAAGTTTGGAATAGAGAATACATAGAACTGGGTATTTTCATATCCATTTTTGAATCAACATTAGGAGACTCAATTCATGATGTTTTTTCTTACCTATTTATATTCATTCATACATGAACATGAATCCCATTCTTACTTTGAGCTCAACATTCAAAACTTTTTCTTTAGATTGAGTAGTTTTTACTCACTTCAACAAATTTGGGTTACGAGACAAAATGTGCCACCAAATACTTTTTATTATGTGTGTGTACATACTAAATTAACTAAGCTATAACAAAAGAAACTAACATGAAGTAACCTCTAAACAAAGTTAATTTACTAAGTACATCATGATTAAAGCTTAATGGAAACTAGCTAATAAATGCAAGAACATGAAGGAAATCATCTAATTACTAACCATTCCTACTAAAATGTATGATTACTCTACAACATGAGCCTCTTTAGATCATGAGTAACCAAATTTGTGTGTTCGATTACCAAAGAGGGAAAGATCTCACTAAGAAATGGCTACAAGGCCAAGCTTAGATCTTCCTTTCTATTGAAACGTGGAGCTAAATTACTTCAGTTTAGCATGCTATATTAAACTTACTGAAAAACACAGTAACTAACATCGGCTATGAAGAAACCGACATTGGTTATGAAGGGACTGACATTGGTCACGTATGACTGACATCGGTCAGACAAGTAGGAACCGTAATCGATTAAGGCTAACTGACGTCGGTTACCTGTGCGTGAGTGTTTTATTTAACTCAAGGTAATTAGATCTAATTTTAGTATTAAAACAGATCTATTGATTATAATTGCATGGCTAAATGCCCTAAGTTTGTATAAAGTATTTATAAGCTAGAAAGATAGGGTTAGAAGAGAGAGTTAATGATTATTGTGAAAATAATTGTGAGAGAGAGAATTCTTGTAGAAGAAGGAGAAGCTTGAGAGAAAGAAGGTACTGTACATTGTGAGAGGTGTGGAAGATTGTAAATCTTCATTGTATATCTTCTGAAAGCTTTGGATAATAGATTGGCTTGTTTCTTGGTGGATGTAACCCACACTGGGTGAACCATGTTAAATCTGGTGTTGATTTATATCTCTTGTTTTGTATATTTCTTCTGGTAGAATATCTGCTTTTATTGCATGTATGCTTAGATTGGATATATTATCTGTTACAGGAGAGCCAAAATGACATCTGTTAGTAGAACCAACGTCAGCTACATGTGACCGGCATCGGTCATTGTCAGAATTGGAAACAAATGTCCAGGAGGTCCAGAATGAGCCTCCGGTACTCCAAACTCATGTGAGAAGGTCACAAAAGGTAAGTAAACCTCCAGAAAGATTTACACCTTCTCATTCTTATTTATTATTGACTAATAATGGTGAACTAGAAATTTTTGAAGAAGCAATGCAGGATAAGACCCCTGTTCAGTGGGAGCATGACATGGATGAGGAGATTGACTCCTTGGAACAAAACTAGACTTGAGATTTAGTTAAGTTGTTAGTAGGTAAGAGGACATTGTAGAACAAATGGGTTTACATGGTCAAGGAAGAAGAGGGTGGACAGAAAAGGTACAAGGCAAGGCTTGTATGGAAAGGATTTGCACAGAAAGAAGGTATTGACTTTGGTGAAATATTTTTTCCTGTTGTTAAGATGAATTCTATTTGTATTGCATTGAGTATAGTTACAGTAGATGATTTGCATTTAGAGCAACTAGATGTGAAAACGAATTTCTTTCATGGTGATTTGGATGAAGAGATTTATATGTATCAGTCGCTTGGGTATGAAGTCAAGGGTTAGGAGAAATTAGTGTGCATGTTGAAAAAGAGCCTATATGGGCTCAAGAAAGCTCCAAGGCAATGGTACATAAGGTTTGATAGTTTCATGCATGAGCATAGTTACTTGAGATGTGAATCTGACCATTGTATTTATTTCAAGAAGCTTGAAAATGGGAGCTATATTATTTTGTTAGTGTATGTGCATGATATACTTATTACATAATCTAGTATGTAGGACATTGGTGAGCTTAAGGGAAAGCTAGCTCAAACATTTGCTATGAAAGATTTAGGAGCTACAAAAAGAATCCTTAGCATGCAAATACACCAAGACAAGAAGAACAAGAAATTGTATTTTTCTCAAGAGGATTATAACTACAAGGTGTTAGAAAGGTTTAACATGTAGAATTCAAAACCTATTAGTACACCTATGGCTGGAAACTTCAAATTGAGCAAAGATCAATGTCCTTCATCACATGAGGAGGTCAAATACATGACACGGGTACCATATGCTTCACCAGTTGGGAGTCTCATGTATGTTATGGTTTGTACCATACCAGACTTGCACAGGAAGTGGGATTTATGAGTAGATTTATGGCCAATCTAGGTAAAGAGCATTGGAAAACAGTCAAATGGATACTCAGGTATTTGAGAGGGACATCTAGCATGCAGTTTTGCTATGGAGGTTCAGATATTTCTTTATGTGCCTATGTTGATTCGGATATGGCTGGAGATCTGGATGGTAGAAGGAGCACTACTGGATATATTTTCACATTAGGTGGGATGACAGTTAGTTGGATATCAAGATTGCAGAAGGTTGTGATTTTGTCTACTACAGAGGCAAAGTATGTTACACCTACAGAGGCTAGCAAAGAGATGATATGATGAACAGGTTTATCGAAGAGTTGGGAAAAGAGTGAGATGATTACAAATTGTTTGGTGACAGTCAGAGTGCAATTCATTTGGCAAAGAACTCAGTGTTTCATTCTAGAATGAAACACATTCAATTGAGGTATCACTTCCTACGGCATGTATTAGAGGATGGGCACTTGAAATTAGAGAAGATTCATACAAGTGAAAACCCTGTGTTAACGTAGCCATTAGCAAAAGAGAAGTTGGAGCTATACTCCACTTCTGTTGGTCTTCTAGTATGAGACTTGAAGAGGAAGAAACAAAGCTAAGGAAAGGATCCAAGAATGACGATGTACATGTATAGTGCAGTAATTTATCTCCAAGTGGGAGATTGTTGAGATGTGGAGCTCAATTACTTCAGTTTAGCATGTTATATTAAACATGTTAGAAAACACAGTAACCGACATCATTATGAAGGGACCGACATTAGTCACGTATGACTGGCATTGGTCAAACAAGTAGGAACCATCATACGTTAGGGCTAACCGGCGCCGGTTACCTGGGTGTGAGTGTTTTATTTAACTCACAGTAATTAGATCTAATTTTAGCATTAAAACAAATCTATTGATTTTAATTGCATAGCTAAGTGCCCTAAGTTTGTATAAGGTATTTATAATCTAGAAAGCTAGGGTTAGAAGAGAGAGTTAATGATTATTGTGAAAATAATTGTGAGAGAGAGAATTCTTGGAGAAGAAGGAGAAGCTTGAGAGAAAGAAAGTATTGTACATCGTGAGAGGTGTGGAAGATTGTAAATCTTCTGAAAGCTTTGGATAATAGATTGACTTGTTTCTTGGTGGATGTAGCCCACACTCGATGAACCACGTTAAATCTGGTGTTGATTTATATCTCTTGTTTTGTATATTTCTTGTGGTAGAATATCCGCTTTTATTGCATGTATGCTTAGATATGATATATTATCTATACAACATTGTCCTAACCCCAACACTTTCTACTCAACAATGGTAGAATGGATTCACAAGATGAATTAGCTATTCCAAATAACAGAGAATTTTATTGATCATATGTCTTATATGAGAATAATAGCAAAAGTATGGTGTAGGTGTGAAAGCATGTAGGAGACTCTTTTATATAACTTTCCAATTTTGGAGAAGCTTGAATCCCAATGAATGTGGGATAAAGGATAAAGTAGATTTACACTTGTTAAGCTTGATTAGTGGAATTAACAAGTGATTAGCAACTCATGGGAGTTGGAGATGATTTAATTAATTAATAGGCTAGAATAATTTTTTTAGGCTATTTGGAAGTGATTTAGGAGAAATTTGATATGATTTGAAGCATTTGAAAGAGGGATTTAGCCAATAAAAGGGTTTATTGATTAAACACATTATTAAAAAAGCTTAATTAACTCATAATAGTTAATTAATCAATTGGAAGAGGATTATAACTAACGAAGTGTCGTTAATTGGCATCCAGAATGTGATAAAGGCTAGTTAATTAATGAAGTGTCATTAATTGACCAAAATAGAGGGAAACATTAGTTAATTAGAGGGAAATCACTAATTATAATGGAAATGATAGGAAAGAGGATAATTAATATAATTCTAGCAATAAAACTACGTAAGCAGATTTTAGGTGTCTACATTTGCCCCTATTTGGGGTGGTGTAAGCAACACCACTTCAAAGATAGTAGACAAGTATAAATAATTCAATTTTGAAGAGAAATTTGTAGAATGAAGGATGTCCCCTTGAGTTTCGGTGGGGTGATAGAAGAGGTCAATTGACGATCGAAAATATGAAGGAAATGGATAGAAGAAACAAGGTGGGGGAAGGGGGGATAAAAATGATCCTTGTTGCCCCAAGTGTTTTGGAAAAAAAAGTGATAATGATAAGACATGATAGTGAAGAATATGGAAATATCTTTTGCATTCATATCATTCAATAAACAACTTTGTTTCATTACTTTGTTCATATGATCTACATGATCGGCTCTTATTAAAATATACACATACAACAAAAGTGTAAAATAACATGAAAAGCTATAATACTAACATTTGTTCATTATTAAAACACTAACTCAATGCAACATACAAAACGTAATGCAATACGAGAAAGTAAACAAGTACAAACACACATACTCAAACAAACAACATTCAAGACAGTTACACCAATGTTTTTGTTATCAAGCTTCAGTTCCCAAATGTTTGAGTTAACGACAAGGGTTAAAAATGACACCCCAAACAAGGATACATGTGAGGTGAATAAACAGAGGACACAGGGGTTTTATGAAAAAGCAATCGTGCACTATGAAACAGTACACAACAACTCGTTGTGCCAAAGAGTACAAACATAGTAAGAAAATCAGCTTTGTTATAGAGATAGATCAAAATGATCCATGAGTCATTTTGCAAGAACAGGCAAGGACCAAAGAAATATGTTTTGTAGCAAAGTTTTTGATGTTTGAGGAAAATGCATCTGATAAAAACTTTAGCTGTGTGCATGCTTTTTACAAATTTTTGACAATGTTGAATTTTACATATTTTTTAGATTTTGTTTTTTGAAATTTTACTAATTTTTTTGTTTGAAATTTTACCGATTTTTTGGATTTTTGAATTTTGAGAAGAAAATTATATAAAATAATGAAAACATTGTGGTATGTCGCCAAAAATCGCTGGAAAACATAAATATGCCCCAGGTAGCAAAAAAGATTTCCAGGAAGCAAAAAATGCCCCGGCGTAGAGAAAACAGGTGAAAATTGACTATTTAATAAAAATAATCATCGCAACGAATGCTAACACGTAGCAGAAAGAATATAGAAGAATCATGGCAGTCATATAGCGCCTCGGGTGAGAAAAATGATGAACTAGGGCAAAACAACTATAAATAACGAGGCAGGAGAGGTAAAATCCATTGCGACGAGTATTGTTACCCGTACTCTTTTGAGTTTTTGCGAGGTATTTGATCCGACATTTGAGAGAGATGGCACAAATTTAGAGGCACAAACATTGTGCAGATCAAGTTCGAGAGTACATGAGGCTTCCTGCGGACAGTGCACCGGTATGTAAACCAAAAAAATTTAATTTTGAGTTTATTTAGTAACATTTATTGCAAGGGGAAAATGGTGGGATGACACTAGTGCAAGCCTTTAGTTGCGCTAGCGTAACCAGGCTTGTGCTAGTGCAAAGGGTTTGTGCTAGTGTAAATCTAGATAAGTTACCGTATAACTATTTTTTACTCGAGTTAGGGTTGCGTTAGTGCTCAAAAGGATAAGATAGTGTAACTAGGGGTGCACTAGTGCAGGCTAGCGCTAGCACAAGAATGAGTAAGTTAGCACAGAAAGGCTTGCATTAGTGCTGAAATATTTGCGTTGGTGCAAAAGGGCTTAAACTAGCACAACACTTAAGCCTTAGAAATTTTCTAAAAAGAAATTCAAGATTTTTAGAAAAATCTAGAAATGAATGGAGGAATGCCGAAGCAATTAGAACATCTTAGGAATACATTAATAGAATAAATGATGTTAATCTTGTGTTATGCAATCTTGCAGGGGATATTGTGTAACTTAGATGTACGTGAGCGATATGGACGCCTTAGAGCCTATGAGCAAACATTCACACGGCGGGAGCAGCGAGGATTGATTATGATTCTGCATGTTACCGGTTTGACTCATATTACACAGATGCCTCACATCACACCGGATCACGCCCCCTTGAATGCCTTAGTAGAGAGATGGCAGAGTGAGAGCTAGACTTTCAAACTTCTGACCAAAGAGATGTCAGTCACTTTAGAGGATGTGTATTGGATCCTCCGAGTTCCGATCCAGGAGAGCCTTATCACTTATGATGGATACCACAACCAAATTTTGGATTGTCTATGGGACATGTTTTTACGCCGAGACATACCCCAGAAGGGTATGACAGTACTCCTCTATAGATGTTTCATGGATAGATAGATTGCATGGATACTCGTTTATTTGATGGCTCTTGTCAACAGCTACTTGCTACCTAACAAGACGAGTACACACTTCCCACTTGGATTGATAGGAGTGACACGCCAACTTATGGATGGAGAGGTCTTCTACTGGGGTCAATGCATACTGGCCCACATGTACTTTGACTTACACTTGATAGTATATCAAGGCATGAGGAGCATGGGACCATCTACCTCGTTACAGATTTGGACCTAGGACCACATTGCTATTGGTCACCCACACGGAGTATTACAAGACAAGGTTCCAGACGAGCCATCTCGCATGGGCTAGGAGCCAGTAGGTGAGGATGTTCGCTTACACATGGGCGACACCTCATATTATAGGAGGGAATTTGATGACTTGCAGCTTCGCATAATCACCTGACGTCCCTATAGATTATACCAGTAGAGAGAGGTTGTCGTTGAGCTTAGCATTGCAAAGGTATACCACTTCATTATTGGCAGCCATAGTCACATCACTGAGTGGTACAAGGTTGACATAGTATAACGGTAGTTGGGCCATGTACAAGGCATTCTAGGTAACGATATGTGGTGTGCACGCAGAGCGTGGGAGAATTTTGAGTTCAGGCCTTAGATTAGACAGTGGTGAGCCCACGATAGCTTCAGAGGTGTTGCCCCACATCCATGGGTAACACGACCGCAGATTGTAGACCTCAGGACCACACCATATTATGGTCCCTGGTATGCCACAATGTTTCCCCTTTGGATTACCATACCACAACCAACCATAGATGTTAGTGTAGCGCCAAAAACACATGGTTTACACAGATATGCTCTGCGAGATAGAGTCAGATTAGGATTAGTTGAGGATGAGGCAGAAGTAGGAGCTCAAGGGTCAACCCAACAATAGGTTCTAGTGGTACAGGTTCCATTGCAGCCACAAGGTACTCCTCCACAACAACATATAGCATGACAGCCACAGCCGTAACCGCAGCAACAACCATAGGTTCAGATACATGTGGTACAACATGTGATTATACAAGTGCCAGCCTCAGAGCCAAACGCGTGAGAACGGTAGGAGACCTAGGTTCGAATCCCACCGGGCATGCCAAATGTGAACATACTAAATTAACTAAGCTATACCAAAAGAAACTAACACCAAGTAGCCTCTAAGCAAAGTTAATTTACTAAGTACATCATGCTTAAAACTTAATGGAAACTAGCTAATAAATGGAAGAACATGAAGGAAATCATCTAAATGCTAACTATTCCTATTAAAATGTATGATTACTCTACAACATGAGCCTCTTTAGATCATACGTAATCAAATTTGTGTGTTTGATTACTAAAGAGAGGGAAGGATCTCACCAAGAAATGGCTACAAGGCCAAGCTTGGATCTTCCTTTCTACTCAACAATGATAGAATGGATGCACAAGATGAATTAGCTATTCCAAATAACAAAGAAGGCTATTGATCATATGTCTTATATGAGAATAATAGAAAAAGTATGGTGTAGGTGTGAAAGCATGTAGGAGGGTCCTTTATATAGTTTTCCAATTTGGGAGAAGCTTGAATCCCAATGAATGTGGGATAAAGGATAAAGTAGATTTAGACTTGTTAAGCTTGATTAGAGGAATTAACAAGTGATTAGCAACTCATGGGAATTGGAGATGATTTAATTAATTAACTAGGATTAATTAATAGGCTAGAATAAACTTTTTAAGGCTATTTGGAAGTGATTTAGAAGGAATTTTATATGATTTGAAGCATTTGAAAGAGAGATTTAGCCAATAAAAGGGTTTATTGATTAAATACAATATTAAATAGACTTAATTAACTCATAATAGTTAATTAATCAATTGGAAGAGGATTATAACTAACGAAGTGTTGTTAATTGACATCTAGTATTTGATAAAGGCTAGTTAATTAACGAAGTGTCATTAATTGACCAAAATAGAGGAAACGTTAGTTAATTAGCGGGAAATCACTAATTATAACGGAAATGATAGGAAAGAGGATAGTAAAATTTTAGCAATAAAACTGCGTAAGAGGATTTTAGGTGTCTACAGTGTGGGAGAAATATATCCAAGATACAATTGTAGGACTTGTGCATGTAACTAAAATACTTTACATTTTATCTTCATCTTCTTTGGTTTGTGATAACGGATTCTCAAAGCTCGCTGGCAATTTTACCTATGCGATGACATGTTTATATTAAGGGACGTGCCCAAACAAGTGTAGGCTGGGTGTTTCGAGGCCGTTGGGATAATTGAACTTGGTTTTTCCTACATATTTATTCCCATCCAAATGTGACCACAAAGTTCATTCGTCGTTTGGGCTTGTCATTCACAAGTTGCTCTTTATACTTAGCAACTTTTAGCCACTTCAACAACTTCTAGTTGCGAGACAAAATGTGCCACATTTTTTAATTCTTTACATGCAATAGAAATATATTATGTGATACTAAAATGTTCCATACATGAAAATTAATAGTTTATAATTTGTCTCCATCTACCTCAATTTATGAGTAACGACTTCTCAAAGTTCGCAGATAATTCGACCTAAAGGATGTCAAGTTTGTCTTAAGGAATGCATCTGGATAGGTTTAGTTTGGGAATGTCAGACTCGTTGGGAGAATCAACATTGGTTTTTATGACCTATTTATTCCCAAGTAAATGTGACTACGAGGTTAATTTTTTGTTTGGGCTCACCATTCAAAAGTTACTTTCTATGTTGAGAAACTTTTACTCGCTCCAACAACTTTGGGCTGCAAGACAAAATGTGCCACATAATTTTAATAATTATGCACAAGAGAAATATATCTAGGGGACCCTAAATGAATCATGTGTAAAAATACATGACTTCATGATTCATCTCCAACAACCTCATTTTGTCATTAAAGCTTCTCGAAGTTTGCATATAATTTTTCCTAAGGGATGACGAGTTTTTCTTAAGGTATTCATTTGGACAAGTGTAGGTAGGGAGTTTAGGGCCCATTGGAAACATCAACCATGGCTTCTCCTACCTATTTATGTCCATCTATATGTGACTGCATATTTCATCCATCATTTGGGCTCACCATACAAAAGGTGCTCTCTATAGTGAGCAACTTGTACCCACTTCAACAACTTTGGGTTGTGAGATAAAATGTTCCACCAATTTTTTTTTCTTATGCACGAGAGAAGTATATAAAGGAATCATGTATAAAACTACAATATTTTAAAATTTTCTCCAGGTACCTGGGTTTGAGTAACTGTCGATACTAAAATTTTCCTCCGTAAGTTCTATTTCATTAATGTATGTATTAGGAATAGGATGTTGTTAAGTGTAATTAGTAGTAGTGTCTGATAGAAGATAACGGCATCGTCAGTACAGTGCCGCCAATAATGTAGAGTACGGTAACAGTCAAAGTACAATAGGAATGTTGTAAAAAGTAAATATTTGTCGTAAGTGGTCCGGTAATGTTAAAATGTCAAAGATGGGATAAGTAGAGAAGTAGGGTCTACATGATTAGGAATTAGAAATATTATATTGGTAATAAGGACAAGGAGTGAGGTCATAAATATTTTGTGTATTTTATTTGTAAAAAGTCTAAAAATGTGGAACCCATGTGAAATGATAAGGTTTATCTTATCTTAAGAGATAAGCTTACATGTACAGATAAGAGTTAAGGTATGGAATATGATTCGTCAGAGTGGATTTCTTATCTTATCTTAGAGATAAGATGGATAAGCCTGGAAGTTTTATAAATAAAGAGGCCACCCCCCTCATTTAGCATAGAAAGAAGTAGTGAGAAATATTGTATGAAGTGTGTAAAGGAAGCCATCAGTTTAAAGGTGTGTTGAAGAAGCCATTAAGAGGTGTAATTGTAAAGTTTCTCCCATAGTATTGGTGGAAGGCAAGTGAAGTCAATAACACTTGAAGTACCTCATGGGTGAGATTGTAACAATTTCATGTTAATATTATAATTTACTTTGATATTTCAAATTTGTCATCATTCTGTCTTATCATAGTCGATGGTATTCTTGTGTTATGTTTATTGTTTTGTTTCTAGATTACATCCACCAAATTAAAGGTTGTGCATTAGTAAATAATCATAGCATGAGGAGTTCCCGGTGAAGAATTATCATAGTGTCGGATTGGTGATGACATTTTGGTTCCGTTGCCGGGACCATTCCTCGTTCGTGGATTGTCTAGAGAGATATTCCCACTTAGTCAAAAATCAATTGGAGGGTAACCTTGTTTTTACTGTGCATAGTAGTTACCATGGTAAAATCATTTTTGCCGTGAATAGTAGTTACCATGGTAAAGTCATTTTTGCTGTGAATAGTATTTACCACAGTAAAGTCACTTTTTACCGTGAATAGTATTTATCGCAGTAACTTCACTTTTTACTGTGAATAGTGTTTACCACAGTAAAGTCAGTTTTTACCATAGTAAGTCAAGTTTTACCATAGTTTACCATGGTCATTTCTATTTTCTATTATAGTGATTTTAATTATTGGTGCACATAAGTCTTGTTGATTGTACTTTTGGGTTGGTATTTCACTGTGGTTACTTTTGAAAATGGGGAAGATTCCTATTTTTTCAGCCCAATCTAATGAAGATGCTTTCTCTTTCATTCAAGAGTTTAAACGATCTTGTATTTGTAATGGCCTTATAAGAAGGGAACAATGGACTGAATTTTTTCCTACCTTTTTGGATGGTTCAGCCCTTAGGTGGTTTGAAACACTAAGTGATAATGTGAAAAACTCATGGGATTTATTAACTGAAAGTTTTCTTGAAGAATTTGGTGAACAACAGAGATATGCAGATCTCATGATCGATATCACAAAGCTATCCCAAGGAGAGAAGAAGAAGAAAAGGGATTATCATGCTCGTGTTCTAGAGCTAAGGAAGAAGCTCGATGCCTAGATCCGGAAGGAAGGATTAGCGGATGGGTTGATGAATGGCGTGGATAATCTCCTATGTAAGTACTTCATTCTTAGGATGAAACCAAATATCAGACAACGAGTGAAGTATGACCGCCCAGCTACCATTGAACAAGCAAAGGAGATTGCAAGAAAGCATGGAAGAGGAGCCCAAAGAAATTGTTGTTAAAGTAGAGCCTACACCAGCACCTTTGGTCCAGAATCCACAACCACTCTCGGTGAGCACAAATCTTTCTCCTAGTACATCTACTGAGTATGAAGATCTGCTCAAAAGGATGGGTCAGTTAACTATTAATCTTCTTCAAGGAAAAGAATTTAGTTCTCAGGGAGGAGATAGAGGTCCAAAAAAAAATATTTCTGAAGTTGTATATTATGGTTGTTATAAAAAGGGTCATTATAAGTATAATTGTCTAGATAGAGCTTCTACATCTGGTAAAGGAGATAATGATAAAGGAAAAGCACCTGTGAATTCTTTTGATGTAGTAGATAAGAGAAGAAATAATGAAGTAGATGTGTTTGTAGCAAAAAGAAAGAAAGAAAAAGATAATCAAGATGGAAATGATCCTAAGAAGATGAAAGGAGAAACTAATAAGAAACATAGGAGAAGAAAGTTGGGTGTGTGGGATTTTCTGATTTCACAGTGGCAAGGACCATACTCCATCTTGGAAGATCTGTCCAAAAGGCCTGCAAATATTACATATGGTCAACTCTTGGCTATGTCTTCTGAGAAGAGGCGGAGCTGCGAAGTGGACTCAATGCTCGACGAAGGAAGGAGGTTGAGGTCCCTGTTTTGGAGGCAAAGGTAGATTCCTATGCTCCACAGCTGAGGTATTATGTAATGGTATTTCAATTCATGATGTCTTTGTTGATGGAGGTGCTGCAGTTAATGTAATGACCGAGTCTGTAATGAATATGTTGGGGTTAAAAATTGATCGCCCTTCAACACTTATATTAAGGTCATTAAATAAGGGAAAAACTAAACCAGAAGGTGTAGTTTCAAATGTGGCAATATCTGTTATGGGTGTTGTATGTGTGGTAGACTTTCAGGTAATGAAAAATGGTACTATTGCATACCCAATGTTGTTGGGAAGACCATGGCTAAGGAGAGTTCATGCAAGAAACTACTGGAATGAAGGCTTCATGACACTTGGACATGGTAGAGAGAGGGTGAAGATAAACGTGATCCCTCGACATCATAAGACAGAACCTATGGATTCAAGTGATGAAACTGATGATTGGACATTCTCTAATTACTCTAGTACCAGTGAAGTGGACACTGAAGATGAAGAAAGTGAGGTTGATGTTTCAGTCATGGATACCCTTCCAGTCACACCAACTCATGACCCCATAAAATTATCTGAAGAAGAAGTTGATGATCGTCTCCAACAAATAAAGATTGGTGATGCTGTGATGGAGAGTGAGAAGGAATCCTACCTCCAGCTCTTTCGAAGGTACATACACATATTCACTTTTGATTATAAGGAACTCCGACAAGTAAGTTGGGTAGAACATTCTATTGAGCTGGTAGATGGTGCTAAGCCTATAAAGCAAATGCCATATAGAATGAATCCTAATTTTTTCAAGAATGTAAAAGAAGAAATAGATAAGTTGCTTGATGCAGGATTGATATTTGCTATGGAGAATTCAGAATGGGTTTCTCCCATTGTGATCTCAATAAAAAAGAATGGGAAGCTACGCATTTGTGTTGATTACAAGAAGCTCAATAAGGCAAGAAAGAAGGATCATTACCCTCTTCCATTTTCAGATCAGATCTTGGACGAAGTAACTGGCCAGGAGTGTTATAGTTTTGCTGATGGATATAGCGGCTACAACCAAGTTCGTATAGCAGAGAAAGATCAGCTGAAGACCACGTTCACTACTCCTTGGGGAACGTTTGCTTATAGAGTTATGCCTTTTCGGTTGTGTAATGCTCCAGTAACATTCCAGCATTTGATGAATAGGGTGTTCGAACCCTACATTGGGACCTTCATCATAGTATTTCTGGATGATTTTTGCATCTATGGGAGCAAGCTAGACCACATACACCAAATGGAGACAGCATTTCAAAGGTTAGATGAAGCACAAGCCTCACTAAACCCTACAAAGTGTGTCTTTGGATGTTCTAAAGGCGTTTTGTTAGGGCATGTTGTATCAAGAGATGGTATTGGTACTAATCCTGATAAAGTTTCAAAAATCAAAGAGTTACCATTTCCTATGAATAGAAGTAAGTTGAGATCATTTTTAAGCCATGTGGGGTACTATAGAAGGTTCATCAAGAATTTCTCAAAGATTGTACAGCCACTAACCCAGTTCTTGAAGAAGGATGTTACTTATGAACCAGGAAATAAGGCGCATGAAGCTTTTGGACAACTGAAGGAAGCCCTGGTGTCTTCACCTGTTTTAAAGAATCCAGATTAGAGCAAGCCATTCATTGTGTACACTGATGCCTCAGATGTAGCACTAGGAAGTACTTTGAGCTAAAAGGATGAAAATGAGAATGAACATCCAATTTACTTTGGGAGCAAACGAATGAGCAGTGCTGAGGTAAATTATACTGTAACTGAAAAAGAGGCTCTAGCTATTATTTTTGCTGTAAAGAAGTTTAGAAATTACTTGCTAGGGCAGAAATTTATAGTTGTAACAGATCATCAGGCTCTAAAATATATTGTAAATAAGCCTAACCCATCAGGGAGGATAACAAGATGGATAATTTTGCTACAAGAATTTGAATTTGATATTATAGATAGGCCAGGAAAGAAGCATGTCAATGCAGATGCACTCTCTCGAGCCTATGATGGTTTAGGATCATCTTGTGATGATGATGATTTCCCCGATGCAGCATTGTTATCCCTTGACACAATCCCTAGTGAATACATAGATATTTGGAATTATCTAAATGAATGATTGTTATCCATTGTTATCAAGCCAGTCGTCCATATTCTATTCTGCATGGAGTATTATTTCGAATAGGACCTGATGGATAATACAAGAGGGAAGTTGGACGAGATTAAGGGAAGGAATTGCTAGAATAATTCCACAATGGTACATGTGGAGGGCACTTCTCTGGACAACTTACAGCAAGAAGGATCTCGGATGCAGGTTATCACTGGCCCACTCTTTTTAAAGATTATTATAATTATTGTAAGACATGTGATATTTTTCAAACACATGGTAACCGTAAGACTTCATCAGCTCCATTATGTCTTATTCTTCCACTTGGTCCCTTTGAAAAGTGGGGAATAGACATTGTAGGTCCACTTCCAACTACCTCACGCCAAAATAAGTATATTGTAGTTGCCACAGATTATTTAACCAAGTGGGTTGAAGCTAGGCCATCGAAAACAACTTCCATGGATGAGGTGGCAAGGTTCATATATGAAAGCATTGTCACCAGATTTGGTTGTCCATTAGAAATTGTAGCAGATCAAGGAAGCCACTTCATTAATGAGGTAGTAGAAGCCCTAGTCAATAAATTTTCTATTAAGCACAGGAATGCAACAACATACAAGCCAAGCACAAATGGACAGGTGGAACGAACAAATTTTATGTTGTGTCAAATTCTAGCAAAAGATGCAGCCTTGCAGGTACATAAGTGGGATAAAATGATTCATGCAGCATTGTGGGCATATAGGGCAACATCAAAGTCAACAACATGATACTTCCCATTTCAGTTGGCTTATGGCATTAATCTAGTTCTTCCTATTGAGTTTGATATTCCCACTGTGAGAGTTATGAAAAATGAAAGGATGGATGAAAGTGATTCAGTAAAAGAAAGGTTGGTACATCTTCATTTGCTAGAGGAAATGAGGGAAATAGCAAAAGATACAAGCCATAAGAAGAAAATGAAGCGGAAGGAATACTTTGATCAAAAGATCCGTTGGTCTCCATTTCATGTGAATGACTTGTTTCTAGTATATGATTCCAGATACAAAAAAAGAAGACAGAAAATTTCTTCCAAAATGGATGGGCCCCTACAAAATAGCAGTTGTGCATGAAAATGGTACGTACCGACTGGAGGAATTGGATGGCACTCCCATTATGAAATGGGTCAACCACGACAAGTTGAAGATTTTCCAAGCACCAGAATAGTCTACTCCGAGGACGGAGTAGAAGCTAAGAAGGGGGAAGATGTCGACACTAAAATTTTCCTCCGTAATTTCTATTTCATTAATGTATGTATTAGGAATAGGATGTTGTTAAGTGTAATTAGTAGTAGCGTCTGATAGAAGATAACGGCGCCGTCAGTAAAGTGCCGCCAATAATGTAGAGTACGGTAACAGTCAAAGTACAATAGGAATGTTGTAAAAAGTAAATATTTGTCGTAAGTGGTCCGATAATGTTAAAATGTCAAAGTTAGGATAAGTAGAGAAGTAGGGTCTACATGATTAGAAATTAGAAATATTATATTAGTAATAAGGACAAGGAGTGAGGTCATAAATATTTTGTGTATTTTATTTGTAAAAGGTCTAAAAATGTGGAACCCATGTGAAATGATAAGGTTTATCTTATCTTAAGAGATAAGCTTACATGTACAGATAAGAGTTAAGGTATGGAATATGATTCGTCAGAGTGGATTTCTTATCCTATCTTAGAGATAAGATGGATAAGCCTGGAAGTTCTATAAATAAATAGGCCACCCCCCTCATTTAGCATAGAAAGAAGTAGTGAGAAATATTGTATGAAGTGTGTAGAGGAAGCCATCAGTTTAAAGGTGTGTTGAAGAAGCCATTAAGAGGTGTAATTGTAAAGTTTCTCCCATAGTATTGGTGGAAGGCAAGTGAAGTCAATAACACTTGAAGTACCTCATGGGTGAGATTGTAACAATTTCATGTTAATATTATAATTTACTTTGATATTTCAGATTTGTCATCATTTCGTCTTATCATAGTCGATGGTATTCTTGTGTTATGTTTGTTGTTTTGTTTCTAGATTACATCCACCAAATTAAAGGCTATGCATTAGCAAATAATTATAGCATGAGGAGTTCCCGGTGAAGAATTATCATAGTGCCGGATTGGTGATGACATAACAACTTCTCAAAGTTCGTAGATAATTTTTCCTATAGGATGACGAGTTTATCTTAAGGGATGCATCCAAACAAGTGTAGGTTTGGAGTTTCGAGGATGTTGGGCAACTCAAAAAAGGTTTTTCTTTCCTATTTACTCCCATCTAAATGTGACAACAAATTCTATTTGTCATTTAGACTCATTGTTCAAAAGTTTCTCTCTACACTAAATAATGTTTACTCACTTTAGAGAATCATTTAGGCACTATAGCCAAATTTGCACTTGGAAATTACAAAATTTTCCTCTTTCAATATTCTCTTTTCTTTGAGAATGTAATAAGTGTTCTACCAATGACACCAACCATGTGAAGGTGAAAGCTTGTTTTGCATTACCTTACAAAAAGCATGTTACTTATGCTAGATACAAATTCAAGAAATTATCTACACTACATTTAAGTAAATAAGCATAAATTAAAAATCTACAAAATAAATGAATAATGCTTTGGATGTTTTTGTGCATAACTTCAATCCAATGAACCATTCATTTCAGATTTAATATTAAAAGTATCAAAAATCACTTTATGGTCTAAATCAAGAACCTTGCATAAAGACATGTTATATATCTTGCACTTATATTTGAGCAATTGAACATTTGTAGAGACAATAATATTGGAATAATGGAGAATCTTCATATCTATTTCAAAGTATTCAAAAAACTGACCCTGATATTTTTATCAGGGTCTTCGAATCCATGTTCCACATAAAACCAATGTTCCTATGAGATGCTCCAAGCCTTCCCCATCCATGACTTGAGAAGTGAATTAATTTTTTTCCTCTACACAATAGCACTAGTAGTAGTTTGTTTCTCCATCATTTCCCATCTCCACAATAACTACATACACATGTCATGTAGTAATGTATTAAAACTTTTGTATTCAATACACAAATAGATTTACTTGAAAATAATTCAAAATGATACGTTATGTATCGCATCCTAGTTGTACTATATATGATACATACTCAAATTCAATTAACTATGTCATTTGATCAATGTGTAATGCTCTTGGAGGCTGATATGTATCAATAGGAGTTAAAGGTCTAAAACAACATTCATCAACCCACTCTTATCACTCACACTCATTTCAACAAAAATCCACACATGCAGGACAAAAATGTGTCATGCACCTTATATGAATAGGCCAAGAAATTTTATTTGAGATTCAAAAAGAGTAGCTCTAACTCGATCTTGTTACCATGTAAAAATCTTCATATGCATCCAAATTGTGCTTCCTCCATCAACCAAAATAATATGTGAATAGTAGTTCTTTTTTATGTGCCATAACCCATTGCTTCATTACACCATGCAAGAATTGTTGTTGCATCTATCAATTTAACACCATATTTGTACTTTAATTCCTCTTTTGTAAGGGATATTTTAACACATGTTTTTGCACCATCTCAATATCATTTTTTAAGCCCATGCTAAATGAAACTCCATATATGTTGTACACCCATCTTCACATGCATCTTATACAACCAGTAGAACATCCATGAGCTCTTAAATTATGATGTATAATTTTCTGACCATATATATTGTTGATTAAGATTTATATTTCTTTCAATCAAATTTTCATAAAACACTTTAAAAATCTCTTGGAAGAACTTTTTAGAATGTGATTGATCATTTCTAATGTAGAAATGGTGTTGCATAAAAATAATTTTCTTTTCTTTTTTTCTAATAGGTTCATGAATGAATGATATATGCAAAAAAATAACAACATGCATTGAGTTGTAATATTGTGACTGGACCTTGTTGTGTGGTTGTGTGCAATTACCAAGAGGGAATATATTCTTGCATATATTGAATTGGTCATCCAACCATTTAGTTGTGTGTGTGTGTGTTTTCCTTGTGTACTTGTACACAATATTCTCCTTGAATTTGACAATGAAATCTAAAATAGGTATTTCTTCAATAAATAGTTCACACTTTTTCAACTCTTTTCCATATTTTAATGGGTATGCCACTGACTTGCACTTTACAACTGGTTGTGTTCCAATTTCTTTTGCATGATCCTAATGGATATAGTTTTTCAATCCTAACAATTTTCTATAGTTGTTGCATGTTCCATATAAATATGTTTTCTGGTACAAGCATTGCACATCACAAATTTGACAAAACATAGAATGAATAAATTCTTTAGCTGAGCTAAGTGGAACTAACATCTAAACCTCCTACAAAACTTTGACAATATTAAAAATAATACAAACATGGTAAAAAATATCATAATACATGACAAATTATATAGCATGTGGTGCATGCGTGATTGATTTTGGCAAAGAAATGTTTTTCCATCACAAAATTCCTATGAATGATATTTATTTTTTGATACGTCTCTAAATATTTTGAGTACAATTGTGTTTGGTTCATGTCCAAAAATGTTTTGTATATCCATAAAACTTTCAAGAACCTTTTCTTATTCTCAGTACATCTCTTTTCTTGGGAGAGAACCACGTCTCTTTTTTTCAAAAAAATTACACTAAATTCACTTAAATAATTCGTTTTCACCTTGTCTTTTTATAGGATTCTACCAAAGAAATCCCACAATATATTGTTATTAGAATCATCAAGGATTTTATGTCCATTGAATTCTTTCATTAATTATTTTCATTTATGTTTAGTGTTTTAGTTTCTTGCAAAATTAAGCAGTTTTCACATGTTTTCTTACTTACAACACTAGTTACAATTACGCGTCATGTGACACTGAATTCTTTCACATATAATGTCACACCAATCGTATGGTATGTATTTTATAGATTCTATACAATATATTTATTTTCTCCTTCATATTTTTATGTTCTTATACCTAGGTTGTGCATAATGAGTCTAAACTTAAGCATTCTCATCATTTGAACAAAAAAATGGCATTGTGTAGTGCTTGAAGTTAAACCATCAATGTAGAAATCATATATTTCATTAGATTTTCTTTGTAAATATGTTAGCATGTTTTATCATCCATATAGTTCAAATTATTGTCCTCAATTTCTATTAAGTATGTTGGTTTCGTACACTAGATTCGAGGAGGGGTTTTGTTCATTATTGTTTGTTCATTTTTCATACTAGTATTCGACAGTGAAACATCATTCATTGACCCGTCGATTTATGAAGCATAATAAACTAGGACTTGAGTAGTTTACATTCAAATTAGGACTTGAATTATTTTCATTTGAGGTCAAACTTGAATTATCATTAAAATTAGGTGTAGAAACATCAAAATTGAAATTTGTTGATCAATCTTTGTTTCCTAAAATTTAGTATTGCATTTGGTTATTTAGGTTGTGTTTCAACAATCACATTATTTGTTATGGTAGATTTACCTTCTCCTAGATAATTTTTAACTCACCTAACATGAAGTATATGCATGACTTCCCTTCGCTTTCCCCTCCATGCTTTCGCTTCCTTAGAGATTTAATTTTTTTTTCTTTCTATGCATAGAATGACTACTTCTTTCCATGATATTATAGATATGACAAAAAACTTGTAAAAAGAGAAAATTTGGTTATCTAACCCTTAATTGGCTTATAAATTCATAAAAATAACATAGATTAGATCTCAAATGATTGATACCATCATGCAAAAGTGCAGAACAATGAAATCTCATGTAGAATAGGTAAAAGAATGTTCTCAAAAGAACACAAACGGAACGTTGGATTGTGTCAAAAAATCAAAAAGAGAATAACACATACATGTTATATAAAACACATTTACATAACATGATCACATTATGAAAATATTAGATTACATAAAACATACATGTTATGTAAATCTTAGATTACATAACATGTACGGGTTATGTAAATCTTATATTACATAACATGTATACATTATGTTCTTTTTCACTTTTCTCTCGTAATTTGTTATATTTTTTGTCCCCCATCTTGGTGCACTTACCCTATGTTATAAAATATAAATTCAAACAATAAACTAGATAATACTAATTGTAACATCTATATATTATATATCATAATCACATTCATCATCTTTGTATCTTGGGTTATGGGACAAAGTATCCTCCTCCCATGAGCATTGTTCCTTAGTATCCTCTTCGTTTGTCTCTAAGGAATTATAGGATGAGATGTAAGTATTCAGTGTAAGAGATCAATTTTCCTCTATCTTTTTTTATTCAATCCCATCCTCTTTTGTCACTTTATCTTTATCTTCAGTGTCCTCGTCATTCATGTCATCATTCTACTCTACTTCACAATCCTTCTTGACTCCTTCATAGTTGATATTGTAAGGTTATAATTCTCTTTTGTGAGTATAGAGATCATTGAAACTTGACCTTTCAATCTCTTCTTTCATAGGGCCTTCCAATTTTCTTTCTTTCTTTATTTTTTCCTTACCTGTTTTTATTTTTGTTCAAGGTTTTTTGGGGAGGGGGCATGATTGAATTGAAAAGGAGATAAGATTTATATAAAAAATACAATTGGAAATTTAAGATGTGAGAGGAAAATTTTAATTTTTAAAAGGTCTTAAATATAAAAGGGTTTCATTCAGACTTGAAAAGGGGAAATTAAGTGTACCTACAAAGTACAAGATTTTTCATATCCATCCATGGAGTCGTAATTGAGAATCATGCATTAGTGATCTTATTGAAATTGATCTCAATAACTTGATGGGAGTTACTGTACAATTATTGTTGCATATAAATATTGAGTTCAATATTATCTCTTGATTCTTACATACAAAGAGATTGATTACGATGGTGAAGATTTGTCAATGCACTTATAAAGTATAAGATTTTCCATATACATTCATGCAAGATTAACAACATTATACATCAATGACCTTATTAATAGTGATCTCAATGAATTGATGGAAGTGACTACACATCGACTAGTACATATAAATATTGGGTTAATGATTCTCTATCAATTAGCACATATAAATATTGATTATGATGGTAAAGAGGTGTCAATACAGCTACAAAGAACAAGATTTTACATATCCATCTATGTTCTTGTAATTGAGAATCATACATCATTGACCTTGTTGAGTGCTCTGAATAAATTTATGGAAGTAACTAAACATTGATTGGTAATTATCTATTGATTCCTATATATAAAGAATAAATGGGCAAGATAAGATATAGGGTTGTCATATAAATGAAATTGAAAGGGGGTGCAACTAACTACTATGAAAAGCATATATAATGAGTGAAACTATGAACTATCAAAAGTAGATCTATCTCTCATGGGCCGGGGAGGCAATCTCTATCATCGCCTGTATAGGGGAATTCAATTCCAGTAAAGTACAACTATTCTTATGCAAATGGGCCTGTTATATTATGCCCATATATTATGTGCCCAGGTGCAGGGATGGTACCGAATATAGATCGGGAATATTACATAAGTAACATAAAAGATAAATCAGTGCACATATAAAGTATGATATTACAGTATCCAACAAGTAGTGGTGTAATGGTTCTTGGGTCTCCTTGTAATTGGGAGGTCCACGCTTTAAACCTCGGCTTCGTGTTAAGGCGGCCTACTACTAACAGTTTGGATACCCTGGTGATGGGGCACCACGATAATGTTGTTTAATCCATGGGCTCACCGAGAGCTTAAACTACCATCCTTTGATGGTTCCACGGCCGGTGTGGGCTAGTGATGCCACAAAGGGCTAGGGCCCTCTCCCTAGGTAACTCAAGCAAAAAAAAAGTATGTGTTGATCTGAGTTTCTGGCTTCCTATCGAGATGAGTGTATGAGTAATCAAGAAACACTAAACAACATCGAGTATACAAGGGCTTAGTACCTTGGAGATGACGATGGATGATACTAGCGCAAAGTTGATATCAGACTCCTCGGTGTGATCCCAACAAACATGCAGATCACATACACTAGAGAAATATTGATTAGAGATTTTATGCAAGGGTTGCCTAACAAAGCAGATCTGGAAAGTGTTAACTCCCTCGATGGCTTTCAACCCCTGTGCGATAAGAATAATAATAAAATAGAGTCCAAACAAATAACATGCAAATTTTTATTTTATTTTTATTGATAAACGCTTTTGACCGGAGCTATGAACCGGAGGGGTTAGGGCCCCCACCCAACAACAAGAAAGAAGAGAAGAAGGAGGTGAAGAGAAGGAGAGGGAAAACATGCGAATGGAAAGGAAGAAGAAAGAAAAGAAGCGTTGAAACACTAAACAGAGTGACAAAATGTGACATAGTTACGTCCAAGACACCGAAAAGCACATTTGGGACGAACTGGCTAACCGAAGGAATCTCCTGCATGCATGTTAGCTACTTTGAGCAGCAACTCAAAGGCAGTGCTGGCGTGATCTTTAAGTTCATTGTGGTTATTAATAGCTGAGTGTACCAGAAAGAGTGATGCGTCTACGTCGACCGCCAGAACAAAACGTTGGTCTAGAGTTGGATGGAAGTTTTGTGCAAAGGTAGCCAGGTCTCTGTACTAACCGCATAGCCATTGGATGCCACGACCGGAACCTAAAGCAAGCTCGTCGACTTCCTCCACCCACAGAAGAGGATTCGGAAGAGAGAAGTTCACCAATTGTTTATGCATTCCAACCCTAAGAATAGCATACATTTTGTCCTCAGCAACAAATTCAACCACCGTCAGATCTGGGTGAATAAGGAGGCAAAACGAAACAAAAGCATAAGTGATGTTCGAGTCCGTTCTGGGATGACTTTCTCGGAAGCGATAAGAATCACCCAGAATAGATTCAATGGCTTCCGCCTCTATCATCACCAATCCGGCACTTGATAATTATTCACCAGGAACTCCTCGTGCTATGATTATTTACTAATGCACAGCTTTTAGTTTGGTGGTAGTAATCTGGAAACACAACAACAAACATAACACAAGAATACCATAGACTATGACAAAAAAAAAGATGAAAATTTGAAATACAATTGTAAAATATATTATTAACATGGAATTATTACAATCTCACCCATAAATTACTCCAAGTGTTACCAACTCCACTTGATTCCAATAATAGTTATGGGAGAAACATCACAATTACTCCTCTTGATGACTTCCTTAACACACCTTCACAAAGAATCCTTTATTCATAAAATAATTATTACAACTTTACTCTATGATATATGAGAGGGGATGGCCTCTCTATTTATAGGAATTCAGGCTTATCCACGCTATCTCTAAGATAGGATAGGAAATGTCTTCTGGCCAATTATATTCCATGCCTAAACTCTTTCCTTTACATGTAGGCTTATCTTCTAAGATAAGATAAACCTTATCATCTCACATGGGTTCCACCTTTTGAGACTTTTCTACAAATAAAATACGCAAAATATTTATGACATCAGCTCTTGTCCTTATTACAAATATAATATTTCTAATTCGTAATCATGTAGACCCTACTTCTCTACTTACCCCAACTTTGACAGTTTAACATTATCAGACTATTTACGACAAATATTTACTTTTTACCACAACATTCCTTTTGTACTTTGACTTTTACCGTACTCTACTTTATTGGCGGCACCGTACTGACGGCGCCGTTATCTTCTATCAGACGCCACTACTAATCATACTAAACAACATCCTATTCCTAATACATACATAATAAAATAGAAATTACGGAGGAAAATTTTAATGTCGACATTTTCCCCCCTCCTAGCTTCTACTCCATCCTTGGAGTAGACTATTCTGGTGCTTGGAAAATCATTAACTTGGAGTGGTTGACCCATTTCGTAATTGAAGTGTCATCCAATTCCTCCAGTCGATATGTACTATTTTCATGCATAGTTGTTATTTTGTAGGGCCCCATCCATTTAGGAAGAAATTTTCTCTGCCTTTTTTTTTGTATCTGGAATCATATACTAGAACCAAGTCATTCACATGAAATGGAGACCAACGGATCTTTTGATCAAAGTATTATTTCTGCTTCATTTTCTTCTTATAGCTTGTATCATTCGCTATTTCCCTCATTTCCTCTAGCAAATGAAGATGCACCAACCTTTCTTTTACTGAATCACTTTCATCCATCCTTTCATTTTTCATAACTCTCACAGTGGGAATATCAAACTCAATAGAAAGAACTGGATCAATGCCATAAGCCAACTAAAATGGGGAGTATCTTGTTGCTGACTTTGATGTTGCCCTATATGCCCACAATGCTGCATGAATCCTTTTATCCCACTTATGTACCTGCAAGGCTGCATATTTTGCTAGAATTTTACACAACACAAAATTTGTTCGTTCCACCTGTCCATT
This sequence comes from Taxus chinensis, assembly GCA_019776745.2. NCBI lineage: Eukaryota > Viridiplantae > Streptophyta > Pinopsida > Cupressales > Taxaceae > Taxus > Taxus chinensis. Next base: position 152,204,988 of record CM034149.1, read on the forward strand.
TGTGTTTGGCTTGTATGTTGTTGCCTTCCTGTGCTTAATAGAAAACTTGTTGACTAGGGATTCTACCACCTTATTAATAAAGTGGCTTCCTTGATTTGTTACAATTTCTAATGGGCAACCAAATCTGATGACAATGTGTTCATATATGAACCTTGCCACTTCATCCATGGAAGTTGTTTTCAATGGCCTAGCTTCAATCCACTTGGTTAAATAATTTGTGGCAACTACAATATACTTATTTTGGCGTGGGGTAGTTGGAAGTGGACCTCCAATATCTATTCCCCACTTTTCAAAGGGACCAAGTGGAAGAATAAGGCATAATGGAGCTGATGAAGTCTTACTGTTACCATGTGTTTGACAAATATCACATGTCTTACAATAATTATAACAATCTCTAAAAAGAGTGGGTCAGTGATAACCTGCATCCAAGATCCTTCTTATTGTAAGTTGTCCAGAGAAGTGTCCTCCACATGTACCATTGTGGAATTCTTCTATCAGCTCCTTCCCTTGATCACATCCAATTGCCCTCTTGTACTATCCATCAAGTCCTATTCAAAATAATACTCCATGCAGAATAGAATATGGATGACTGGGTTGAGTAATCTTCCTCTTAATCTTTGCATTGGCATCATCAGGAAACTTGAATTCATTCAGATAATTCCAAATATGTATGTATTCACTAGGGATTGTGTCAAGGGATAACAATGTTGCATCTAGGAAATCATCATCATCACAAGATGATCCTAAACCATCATAAGCTCGAGAGAGTGCATCTGCATTGACATGCTTCTTTCCTGGCCTATCTATAATATCAAATTCAAATTCTTGTAGCAAAATTATCCATCTTGCTATCCTCCCTGATGGGTTAGGATTATTTACAATATATTTTAGAGCCTGATGATCTGTTACAACTATAAATTTCTGCCCTAGCAAGTAATTTCTAAACTTCTTTACAGCAAAAATGATAGCTAGAGCCTCTTTTTCAGTTACAGTATAATTTACCTCAGCACTGCTCATTTGTCTGCTCCCAAAGTAAATTAGATGATCATTCCCATTTTCATCTTTTTGGCTCAGAGTACTTCCTAGTGCTGCATCTGAGGCATCAGTATACACAATGAATGGCTTGCTCCAATCTGGATTCTTTAAAACAGGTGAAGACACCAAAGCTTCCTTCAGTTGTTCAAAAGCTTCATACGCCTTATTTCCTGGTTCATAAGTAACATCCTTCTTCAAGAACTGGGTTAGTGGCTGTGCAATCTTTGAGAAATTCTTGATGAACCTTCTATAGTAACCCACATGGCCTAAAAATGATCTCAACTTACTTCTATTAATAGGAAATGGTAACTCTGTGATTTTTGAAACTTTATCAGGATTAGTACCAATATCATCTCTTGATACAACATGCCCTAACAAAACACCTTTAGAACATCCAAAGACACACTTTGTAGGGTTTAGTGAGGCTTGTGTTTCATCTAACCTTTGAAATGTTGTCTCCATCTGGTGCAGGTGGTCCATCTTGCTCCCATAGATGTAAAAATCATCTAGAAATACTCTGACAAAGTTCCCAATGTAGGGTTCAAACACCCTATTCATCAAGTGCTGGAACATTGTCGGAGCATTACACAACCCAAAAGGCATAACTTTATAAGCAAATGTTTCCCAAGGAGTCGTGAACGTGGTCTTCAGTTGATCTTTCTCTGCTATACGAACTTGGTTATATCCACTATATCCATCAGCAAAACTATAGCACTCCTGGCCAGCTACTTCGTCCAAGATCTAATCTGAGAATGGAAGAGGGTAATGATCCTTCTTTATTGCCTTATTGAGCTTCCTATAATCAACACAAATGCGTAGCTTCCCATTGTTTTTTATTGAGATCACAATGGGAGAAACCCATTCTAAATTCTCCACAACAAATATGAATCCTACATCAAGCAACTTATCTATTTCTTCTTTTACAGTCTTTGAAAAATTAGGATTCATTCTATATGGCATTTACTTTATGGGCTTAACACCATCTACCAGCTCAATAGAATGTTCTACCCAACTTACTTGACGGAGTTCCTTGTAACCAAAAGTGAATAGGTGTATGTACCTTTGAAAGAGCTGGAGGTAGGATTTCTTCTCACTCTCCATCACAACATCACCAATCTTTATTTGTTGGAGACGATCAACAATTTCTTCTTCAGATAATCTTATGGGTTTATGAGTCGGTGTGACTGGAAGGATATCCATGACTGAAACATCAACCTCACTTTCTTCATCTTTTGTGTCCACTTCACTGGTACTAGAGTAATCAGAGGATGTCCAATCATGAGTTTCATCACTAGAATCCATAGGTTCTGCCTTATGATGCCGAGGGATCACATTTATCTTCACCTTCTCTCTGTCATGTCCAAGTGTCATGAAGCCTTTATTCCAGTAGTTTCTTACATGAACTCTCCTTATCCATGGCATTCCCAACAACATTGGGTACGCAACAGTACCATTTTTCATCACCTGAAAGTCTACCACACATACAACACCCATAACAGATATTGCCACATTTGAAACAACACCTTCTGGTTTAGTTTTTCCCTTATTTAATGACCTTAACATAAGTTTTGAGGGTGATCAATTTTTAAACCCAACATATTCATTACAGACTCGGTCATTACATTAACTACAACACCTCCATCAACTAAGACATCATGAATTGAAATATCATTACATAATACCTCAGCTTGTGGAGCGTAGGGATCTGCCTTTGCCTCCAGAACATGTACCTCAACCTCTTTACTTCGTCAAGCATTAAGTCCACTTCCCAGCTCTTGCCTCTTCTTAGAAGACATAGCTAGAAGTTGACCATATGTAATATTTGCAGGCCTTTTGGACAGATCTTTTAAGATGGAGTATGGTCCCTTGTCCCTATGAAATTAGAAAATTTTGCACACCCAACTTTCTTCTCCTATGTTTCTTACTATTTTTTCCTTTCATCTTCTTAGGATCATTTCCATCTTGGTTATCTTTTTCTTTCTTTTTTCTTTTTACAAACACATCTGCTTCATTATTTATGCTCCTATATATTACATCAAAAAGAATTCGTAGGTGCTTTTCCTTTATCATTATCTCTTGTACAAGAGGTAGAAGCTCTATTCTGTACAATTATACTTATAATGACCTTTTTTATGACAACCATAACATACAACTTCAGTTATATTTCTTTTTGGACCTCTATCTCCTCCTTGAGAACTAAATTCCTTTCCTTGAAGAAGATTAATAGTTAATTGACCCATCTTCTTGAGCAGATCGTCATACTCAGTAGATGTACTAGGGAAAAGATTTGTGCTCACCGAGAGTGGTTGTGGATTTTGGACCAAAGGTGTTGGTGTAGGCGCTACATTAGCAGTAATTTCTTTGGGCTCCTCTTCAATGCTTTCTTGTTGCCTTCTTGCAATCTCCTTTACTTGTTCAATGGTAGCTGGGCGGTCATACTTCACTCATTGTCTGATCTTTGGCTTCATCCCAAGAATGAAGTGCTTACAGAGGAGATTATCCACGACATTCATCAACCCATCCGCTAATCCTTCCTTCCGGATCTGGGCATCGAGCTTTCTCCTTAGCTCTAGAACATGAGCATGATAATCCCTTATCTTCTCCTTCTCTCATTGGGATAGTTTTGTGATATCGATCATAAGATCTGCATATTTCTGTTGTTCACCAAATTCTTCAAGAAAAACTTTCAGTTCATAAATCCCATGAATTTTTCACATTATCACCTAGTGTTTCAATCCACCTAAGAGTTGAACCATCCAAAAAGGTAGGAAAAAAATTCAGTCCATTATTCCCTTCTTATGAGGCCATTACAAATGCAAGATCGTTTAAACTCTTGAATGAAAGAGGAAGCATCTTCATTAGATTGGGCTGAAAAAATAGGAACCTTCCCCATTTTTAAAAGTAACCACAGTGAAATACCAATTCACAAGTACAATCAGTAAGACTTGTGTGCACAAATAATTGGACTCACTACAATAGAAAGTGACTTTACACCTTTCTACAGTAAAATAGGAATGACCACAGTAAAACTTGACTTACTGCGGTAAAAAACTGACTTTACTGTGGTAAACACTATTCACGGTAAAAAGTGAAGTTACTGTGGTAAGTACTATTCATAGTAAAAAGTAAAGTTACTATGGTAAATACTATTCACGGTAAAAAGTGACTTTACCACGATAACTACTATGCACAGTAAAAAACAAGGTTACCCTCCAAATGATTTATGACTAAGGGGGAATATTTCTCCAGAAAATCTACCAACAAGGAATGGTCCCCGGCAACGGAACCAAAATGTCATCACCAATCCAGCACTATGATAATTCTTCACCGGGAACTCCTCATGCTATGATTATTTACTAATGCATAGCTTTTAGTTTGGTGGTAGTAATCTGGAAACACAACAACAATCACATTCCATACCTTAACTTTTATCTTTACATGTAAGTTTATCTTTTAAGATAAGATAAACCTCATCATTTCACATGAGTTCCACATTTTTAGACTTTTCTACAAATAAAATACACAAAATATTTATGACATCACTCCTTGTCCTTATTAAAAAATATAATTATTTCTAATTCCTAATCATGTAGACCCCTACTTCTCTACTTACCCCAACTTTTGACATTTTAAACATTACCGGACCACTTACGACAAATATTTACTTTTTACCACAACATTCCTTTTGTACTTTGACTGTTACCGTACTCTACTTTATTGGTGGCAACGTACTGACGGCACCGTTATCTTCTATGAGACGCCACTACTAATCATACTTAACAACATCCTATTCCAAATACATACATAATAAAATAGAAATCACGGAGGAAAATTTTAATGTCGACACCTCTTCCAACGAGGAATACTTGAAAATGATGGAAAGGCAGTGACGATCATGGTAGAAGAATCTGTCAGTTCCTCGAATTGACCACAGAGGGTGAAAAACAGGAAGCCAACAAAAGCCATGGGGGCCAAAGGCGTCAAACCAGAGGGACGAGCAAGACAAAAGACAAGGAAAAAGAAGAAACGAATGACATTTAAAGGAACCAAACCTCACAGATTTCGGGGAGATCTTTCTTTGGAGGGGATTGATGTGAGCCCTATCCAAGTTCAAATGTCACAGGAGACAATAGCAACATGTGAGTAGTCAATCGCAAGATTGGCAAGAAGATCCTCCGTCGAGTTGGATTCTTGGTATATGTGATGGATGCTCCAAAAGTTAAATTTACCAAGCCAGAAAAGAATGTTTTGGATAAACGGATTAATACACCAAGAAAGAGCGGAGCCTTTGGAGACCACTGAAATGATGATTCGAGAATCACCTTTGATTATCAAAGAATCCCCTCCATACTTAAGAGCTAATTTGAGCCCTTCTAGAAGAGCTTGCACTTCCGCAAGATTGCTCATACAATTGTTCAAAGGAAAGGAGCCTTCTGCAATAAGAGACCTCGTCACGTCATGAAGGAGACAACCGGCCCCAGATAAACCTGGATTGCCTCTAGACGCACCGTCAAAATTGAGTTTCCAAGAACCTTGAGGAGGAGGTTTCCACTTGGCCTGTTGTCTGCGAATTCTCTTTTCCACTTGGGAGAGACCCTGTTTGACTATGGCGTTAGGAATCGGAGTTTTCATAAGAGGCCAGGCCTTGGAAATTCTAACATCCACGGAAGTAAACTCAGAAATGTTCAGACTATTCTTGGAAACAACTTCTAAAATAGCAATTTCTAATTTGGATAGGAAGATCGGGAAAAGGTAATGTTGATTCCGAAAGATGCGTAAGTTTCTCTCCCACCAGATGTGCCATAAGAGGAAATATGGGGCAACCTTCTAGATAGAACTTAAGGAGCTTTTGAACTTCAAGGATGGCCAGGATCGGAGAGAATCCCCAATATTTTTGCAGTGAACCCACGAAAGGTTTAATTTGCCTAACAACCAGTGCCAAACCAATTCCACGAAGGAGCAGTGAAGAAAAAGGTGGTCAAGGTCTTCTTCCGCCTGACCGCACATTACACATTTAGAAGGGTCGGCATAGCCCCATGATCTTATTCAAAGTTGAGTTAATACCTTGTTTTTAAGAGTGAGCCAACCGAAGATAGCTACTTTTGGGAGAAGAGAATGATGCCAACAATTTAGCTTCGGAAGATCGAAAAATCCTGTTTGAGTAAGGAGAGAGTGATAGCCCTCTTTGACTGAATAGTTACCAGAGATGGAACCGAGCTAGAGCAGATGGTCCTCGCTATCCTGGTATGACGCTCTTCTTAGATAAATTTCCTCCGCCAAGATGGAGCAAGCTGAGGACGGGACCTCCAAGGGAGAGGGATCTTTCCACGACCAAGATGGAGACCCGTCCGAATGTTGGAAGCCATAATTCGCTACAAAAGGGCCCCAAGACGCTCTGGTTTTATTCATAGTGTTGTTGAGAGAGGAAACCAGATTCAGCAGAGGGCACCCGTTCCAATAGTCCTCCCAAAAGTTCACCCTAGCTCCATTGTTTACAAACCAGGAGACTGAGTCTGCAGTAAGGGTTCTACATTTACACATGAAATTCCAAATGTGGGAACCTTTGGGAAGCTCTTCACTGGAGACGATCAGGTCTGATCTTCCTGCCACCAAATACTTATGTGAGAGAACCTAGTGAGCTAATTTAAGAGGGGAGGAAAGAAAGTTCCAAACCAATTTGGCTCCCAAGGCGATGTTTTGCAGGGTTAAATCCGTAATCCCCAGACCCCATGAAGAAATGGGGGATTTGACCACCTCCCAATTGACTAGGTGAAATTTCCATTCCTCATTGCTCCCCTATCAGAGGAAGGTGCGAATGAGCTTTTCAATTTTCAAAAGAATCAAATGAGGAAGTGCCAGAACAGACAACATGTATACAGGAAGAGTGCATAGGACAGACTTGATCAAAAGCAAGTGGCCCAGAAGGGAAATCCATTTCCCTTTCCATGATTGAAGCCTGAGTGAAAAGGACTACAAAAGGTCAGACCAAAGACTAGATTTGCCAACTCCCATGAATAGTGGAATTCCCAGATATTTGTGTGGAAGAGTGCCGGAGACAAACCCTAGGATCACCAAAATCCTTCTTTGGAGCCTAGGAGGAACATTAAAGAAAAAAATGACTAATTTATGATAGTTTATCGCTTGACCTGTTGCTGCAAAATAGGAATCAATAATATTGGACAAATCTCGTGATTTAGGGACTGTAGTGACCCCAAAAAGAAAAGTGTCATCTGTAAATTGTTGATGAGTGAGTGGAGATAGGTTGGAGGAAGACAGAAGACCCGTAAGAGAACCAGAGCCAAAAGCAGAATTAATGCAATGGCCCAAAGCTTCAGCCACCAAAATGAAAAGGAAGGAAGAGAGGGGATCTCCCTGCCTTAGGCCCCTGCTGCTCTTAAAGAAACCTTCAGCCGAACCATTCACAAGAACCAAGTAGTAGGGTGAGGATATACAATTGAAGATCCAATTACATAATGGAATACTGAAACCCAAAGCTTGCAAGGATTTAATAAAGAAGCACCAATCGATTTGATCATAAGCTTTGTTGTAGTTCAACTTAATCATCATCCCATCCCGCAACGAGTGATGAAGGGTGTGGATAAGTTCATGGGAAATGATAATACCTTCGGAGATGGATTTGCTTGAGAGGAAGCCACTTTGTTCTTGTGAAATGATGGAGCAGAGGAGGGGGCGGATACGGGAAGCAATGGCTTTCGAGATAATTTTGTAGGAAGTATTGCAAGGGGAAAAAGGGTGAAAATCATCAAATTTATCCGTAGGGTATTTTTTGGGGAAAGTACAAATGAAGGTGTGATTGAGAGAACCCAGGACTTTTCTAGAGGAGCGAGATTCTTCAACAGCGTGCCAGACAGAAGTACCAATAACTTCCCAGAAATATTGATAGAAGGCAGCCGGGAAGCCATCTGGGCTGGGGGCTTTGTCCCGTGCCATAGAGAAAACAATTTTCTAAATCTCCTCCAAGGAAAAAGGAGAGAGCTAGCTCTCGTTATCAGCTATGTTGACTAGCTTAGGAATTTTCTCAAGAAGAGAGGATTGGGATACCAAGGAAGAGTGTGTTTCACCTGTTAAAAGCTTTTGAAAAAAGGATACCGCCTCTTCTTTTATTGTTGGTTGGGAGGAAATCCACGAATCATCAGGCTGCTTGATGGCAGAGATATAATTAGAATTTCTCCTAGCTTTAACTGAAGCGTGGAAGAATTTGGTATTCTTATCACCCTCTTTAAGCCAAATTTCCCTGGATTTCTAACGCCAAAAAGATTCGTCCTTCAATAATAGATCCCCTAGATCACTGAGGAGGGATTTTTCCAATAAGTAATCCTCGTTATTCATTCCAAATTTGAATAACCTTTCGTTAAGAGTACGAAGGGCTTTTTCCACTCTTAATTTTTCTTGGAAGATGTTTTTGAATGAAGAATAATTCCAAGCAAGCAATTTATCTTTGAGCAGAGAAAGCTTTCTAGAAAAAATAAACATTTTGGTTCCAGAAACAGAGAAAGAGTCCCACCAAGATTTAATCATATGCTTAATGTTGGGATCCTGCATCTACATACTCTCGAACTTGAAGGGTGAGCGCCGAGGTGGAAGATCTAAGCTAATAGATAAGGAAATAGGAAAGTGGTATGAACCAAACAAAGGAGAAACACTGCTCTAGAGGAGAAAATTCTACTGGAGCCAAGATTCTGAAACTAGGAATCTATCAAGTCTGACGGCCAAGTTCCCAAAACCAGAACAGCGATTGTTCCAAGTGAACCACCCGGTGCGTGGTTCCATATCCACCAACTTGGAAGAATGAATGAAGGAAGTGAAATCCTCTTGAGACCGGGGATGCCAAATGAGACCCCCACGTTTATCTCTATTAGATATAGTAGCATTAAAATCCCCCGCTACAATAGATTTAAGATCCGGGAGGGACCCCAAGGAATCTTGAATCTTTTTCCACGTTTCCCTCTTTTGAATGGGATTATTTGGACTGTAGACATTACAAAGGAAAAAGGATTCTTCGGAATGTTTAATACATACCTAGCACCAGTGGAATTGAGAATGTGAAGATAGGGAGGACACTTTGCAGGAAGAAGACTTCCACATAAGACCCAACCCCCCGGAAGCACCATTTGAATGCACAAAGAGACCTTCCCAGCCACACCAGCTATGGAACCAACCATCTAAACACGCCAAGCTAGACATCTTAGTCTCTTGTAACAGACAAATAGAAATTTTCGAATCCACAACATACCGCCCGAGCAAATGCTGCTTGTTAGGGGCGTTGATACCCCTAACATTCCACGAAAAGATGTTCATCTTTTGTTCAGAGAGGACTCGCCTCTCCTACTTGAGATTGAAAAAAAGGAACCAAGCTGGGATTGACTACCATAGGCTATCTCTTTGAGAGAAGACCGTGACTTGGAAGGACACCCAACAGAAGTGCCCAGACCGAGATTTATATTTCAAATAGGCGGGGTAGGAAGGATACTGCGGCTAGAAGGCAGCAACTCACCCTCTTTAGCCTGAGTGACTGGATCGTCTTCCTCCGTCAAATCATTAACATTGAGAAGCTCTTCTTTGTGGCCTACCCAGTTTTCAAGGGAGGTGGCATCAGAGCCAAGACCTAAGGCAATACCCTCTTGAAATAAGGAGAGTATACGCGTTGAGTCTTGAACCACCAAGGCCATTTCTTTAACAAGATTAATGGTGTTGGGGTCGAGATTAAGAGCTTCCATTGGGAGGGACTTCTCTCCAGAGATGATGTGGGGGGAAAGAGGCACAACTTTAGGAGGGGAGTTCACCTCCACTGGAGCCTTGGGAAGTTCTTCTTCCACACAGCAGGCCTAGAAGAAGGGGGCTCTTTACAATCTTTCTGAAAGTGGCCAGGAAGTTTGCAGTAGAAACAATAGCTCAAGATGGTCTGATAATCTACCCTCTGAATCCATTTCCCGCTAGAGGAAATAATCACGATTTTGTCACTCAGTTTTTTTGAAATGTCCACCGAGATAGATACACTCGCAAAGGAAGAAAGGGATCCTTTGAGGGTAACAGGGTCAATACGGGTGACTCTCCCCAAGCCGGAACAAATTTTTGTGAGGGAGGAGGGAGAGCAGAACTCACTGGGGAGAGAATAAAGTCTAACCTAGACCTGAAGCCCTTACATGATAGCTTTATCTGGATCAAAATGGGCAGACCACTTCTTTATAAGAAGGCCAAATTCTTGGAGCAGGTATTCTTGTCTTTCAAGAGAGACATCCCTTTGTGCTTGGCTGCAGAAGATGACGAGGAAGAAGCCTTTGTCCAGAAAGCACACTCGAAGGTCACTCCCCCATTGAGTATCGCACAAGGCACGGATATAGTCATTCGAAAGCCATCGGACCACAAATTTAGCAAAAATAGCTTGTTGTCCAAGAAGCAACAATTGTGAGTCGAGATCGGCTAAGTGCTCCAGAGAAATGGTTACAGAGTTCTCTTCCTCCGAAAAGTCAGAAGAAAAAACATTCCCAAGATTTGAACACGGACTCTGCAGCAGGGGGCCCCAGGTAGGTCCCGGGCAAAGTGAATCAAATAGAGCAAGACCCTCCAGGCTGACGGTAGAGCCATGCAGCCCAGACTCGCAAAGAGGATCGTTACTGGCCTGGTTTTTTGAAAAAACTGTCCGTTGGGCCTCCTGACCTGAGGGATTCCGAAGCGATTTTTTCTTCCTCATTTTTGTTTCCAATATGTTGATATTATTATATTATTATGTGTCTTACTATCGAATTTTATATATAATTATTATTATTTATTTGGGTTGTATAGGTACATTATAAGCTAAAATGTCACAAAGCAAAAAGAATCAATCTTCAATCAAAAAGTGATAACATGCAAATTTATAAACAAAAGAACCTGAAATATGTCGATGTAAAGATGGTGTTATTGATCAGATGAGTGCAACATGAACCTCACCACATGAACCAAATCATGAGCAGAGTACCGTGGAAATTCCACATGTTATCAAAAGACAGAATAATAATGATATTGTGGCTGAAATTTCTCAGCATTCACCCAAATTTTCTAACTTTTCTTCCTTTTTTTCAAATATGGGCAAAAACCCATATTTATAACTTAGATGTGAGGTTAGATTGGCGTTAACAAGTAACTGGGGTTGGGTAGAGTAACCCGAGTTAAGAGATATGATGTGATCAAGTGGGGACCATGGCTTGAATTATTAGATGGAGTGGGGAGCATGATTGACATGGTGGGTAAGATAAAAGATTCCATTTAAAAAGGAGTGTCGGATGGGTGTATTAATAGCCATGGATTAAATAAAATGTGAGAGATGCCAAAATCAATTATTAAATGAGTTTATATGGAGCCCATTTGATAATTAATTAAACAAGATGAGCAAATAGATGGGATATCATTAAATTTAAGAAAAAGAAAAGCGAATATGGAAATTGGATGAATTTGAGATGACGGAGGGGCGCTATAACCAAAAATAGGTGTCTACAGTATGATATTACAATGACATATAAATATTGATTACGATGGCGATGATAAAAAACTACATTTTAGGACCAATTATGATAACATATAAGTATACCTACAAAGTAAACTAATAATTCTCTAATGATTCATATAGATAAATACTAATATTAACACGTGTTAGGGTTTGATTTGCGCAAATGGGGCCTATCGAGCCCTATTACACATATTGCGACAATTTAACATTAGTGATCCATTGGCAAAAATGACACCAATCGTGACCTAATACACATACTATGATAATTTAAGTTGTATTAGGGCTTTATCGGCTATATTTGCACCAATCAAGAGATAATACACCTAATGTGATAATTAAACATGTATTAGGGCTCAATTGGTGTAAATAATACCAAACGATCCCTAACACACCTAGTGTGATAATTTAACATGTATTAAAGCTCAACTAACACAAATGGTGCCAAGTCAACCCTAATAAACATAATGCAACAATTAAATGTGTGTGTGCGGATTGAATGACACAAATTTGGCTGATCAAGCTCAAATATACACAGTGTGATAATTTAACATGTATAATGGCTCAAATAGTACAACTAGGCCAATTGAACCCTAATACACTTAGTGTGACAATTAGATGTGTGTTATGAATCAATTGACACAAATGTCACAAATAATCGATCCCTAAGACACCTAATGCAGTAATTTTACATGTATTAGGTCTTAATTGGTGCAAACAAGCCATCAATCCCCAATACACCTAGTGCAATAATTAAACGTGTGTTAGAGCGTGATTGGTCTAGACATGTGTTGGGGATTGATTTGTGCAAACATTGCTAATCAAGCACTCATTGTGTGAAAATTTAATGTGTATTGTTGAATAATTAACGCAATTTAACATACATATTAAGGCTCACTTGAAGAAAACAGGGTCAATTGAGACCTAATACACATAATGCAACAATTTAATGTGTATTAGGGATCGATTGACATTAACATGGCCAATGAACCATCCCTAATACATATAATACAACAATTTAACATGTATAAGGGATTGATTAGCCATGTTTTCACCAATCGATCCCTAATACGCCTAGCGTAATAATTAGACTTTTATTAGGGCTCAATTGGATCCTTTTGCACTATTTCAACCCTACTACACCTACTGAAACAATTAGATGTGTATTAGGGTTCAATTGGCAGAAATATAACTAATCAATCTCCAATATCCATAGTGTGTAATTTAACTTGTACTAGGGATCAACTAACACAAATGGGGCTAAACAAGTCGTAACACACATAATGTGATAGTTTAACACGTGCATTAGGGATCAATTGGCACAAACAAGGTGAATCAAGCCCTAATATGCATAATTTGACAATCTAACACGTATTATGGTTCAATTGGAGAAAACGAGGCCAATTAAGTCATATTACACATAATATGATAGTTTAACTTGTATTAGGGATCAATTGGTGCAAATGAGGCCGATCAAATACTAATACACATAATGTGATGATTTAACATGTATTATGGATTAATTAATGAAAACAGGTCCAATGGAATCCCTAACTACACATAAATGTGAAAATTTAACATGTATTATGGCATCCATAGGACGTCGAATATATATATACTATACCGTAAGCTCTGATACATATAATGAAATAATTTAAAACCAATTAGGGTTCAAACTGGTGAAATGAGTACCAATTAAGCCTCAATACATGTAATGGGATATTTAAAGTACATTTACGCCTAAATTAGTGCGTAAACATGAGTCTAATGAATCCCTAATACATGCATAATGCGACAAATTTTACATGTGTATTAGAGATCTCAATTGGTACATGTTAGGGTTAATCGAAATTTAGAATACAAACCTAATGTGACAAATTAGACATGTATTATTAGGACTTGAATTAGCCTTAAAATGTGGTCAATTAAGATCACTGTATGCTTCATAATACAACAATTTTATTATATATTACAAATCAAATGGCATGAATATGAAGCCAATCGATAGACATAAAATGCATAAGTGTGACAATCTAACATGTAGATTAGGGACTCAATTGGTATATATGGGGTCAAATGAACCCTAGTTATGCACCCTAATCGTGATCATTTAGATACTCATTAGATCTTTAGTAATGTTTTGGGGGCCTGATTGAGCCCTATTTATATCAATCAATATCTAATACACCTAGTATAATAAATAGATGTGTATTATGGATTGATTGGTACAAAATGGAGCCCAATCAATTACCCATAATGCATAATTTTATCATTTAAAATGTACTAGTGGGAAGGATTAGTGTAAATAGAGGGTCAAGCAATCCCTGATACACATAAGATGCGATAATTTAAGGTGTATTAGAGATTCGATTGGTGCAAATGAGGGTAGATAAATCCCTAGTCAAACATAATGTCACAATGCAATTTGCATATATTAAGGATTCAATTGGCAAAAATGGAACCCAATTGAACCTTAATACACATAATATAAATATAATTAATGTGTATTCACGAGCTCAATTGTTATAAATGTGGCCAACTCAATCAATAATATGCAAATAGTGTGATATTTTAATGTATATTAGGAATTCAATGTTAGCAAAAAATGAGGGAAAAACGATCTATAATACATATAATGCAGACAATTTAATGTAATTATTAGGTCTTGATTGATCCAAAGTTTGGACAAATTAAACCTTAATGCACATAATGTGATAGTTTAATGTGTATCAAGTGATTGATTAGTCTCATGTTTGCACTAATTCATTCCTAATATATCTACTTTGATTATTAGACTTGTATTAGATTTCTATTAGTAAAAATAATGTTGATCAAACCCTAATATGTATGAAGAAATGATTTAGTTGTATTAGGTCTTAGTTAGTGTAAATGGGGTAAATCATTCCTAATACACATAGTATAACAATTTAATGTATATTAGTGGTTAAATAATGGAAACAAGGAAAATCAAGCCCTAATATGCATATTGTAAATTTAATGTGTATTAGGAATTGATTATTCTAAACAGGACCAGTAGAGCCCTAATACACATAATGCATCAATTTAAGTTGATTACACCCATGAGTAACCCAAAAGTGTGTTGAAGAATGCATTGAACGACCCAACTTTCTGGCAAGCTGAAAATGTGAACCAATTTTCATCCACACTACTCTCAAATGAAAACACATGCCGACACATAAAAATTGGTCCTATAGTAGATAAAATACGTCAAAATTGGATGAAATAACTCCATGCATAGTCATTTGAATGAATTTTAATATTTGATGCATCATATGTTAGTCTGAACATCACTCGTTGTAGTGCACAAGTTGTGGTGCACAATATGCGGTTATATGTTATAATCTGCAATATGCTACAATGTATGGAGTATCAATTCAAATAACTTAATTGTACACAAAATGTGGTGATATGCTATGATTTACAATATGCTACAATGAAAAGTCCTTAATGGAAAATGTGAGAAATCTCCCAATACCATGCATGAAGAACTCAAAATATTGAATCATGATGTTCCCCCTATAAGATGAGGGTGGAGAGTTGTTATATATCCCCCCTAGAATGAGAATAACATATATCATCCTCTAATGAAAATGTAAAACTCAATGATGCTCTCTCGAGTTTTCATCACGAGTCTCCATCAAGACGCTCTTTCGAGTTTTTAAGGAAGAGTTTGTAAGACACTTTTTTAAGTTTTCAACTTATAACTCAAGTACAAAAGTATAATCAACAAGAGGCAATATTCATAGCCTTACATAATCTGTATTAAGCAACATATCTAGAGGTCTTAGCACACTCATCATCAATATCTAAATCAAAATGGGAAATAATAGGTAATGAGTGCATAACTAACCTATATAGGATTTGGGTGAAACTCCACAATTATCTTAGTAGGTTAACACTCAATAGAATCTGCACTTGCATAACCAAGATCAACAATATCTATAAGGACAAGCTCATCAAATGATATAGTGGATTGTACTCTCCTCTAAGACTTTGACAATAGATGATCCTTTGATTGTCATCTCAAGTGATCTATCCATCCAAAATGCACATGCCTCGTAGATTTGGTAGATGGGCGATAACATTGTTTAACAAAATGTGTATGTTGACCACATGATATATAAGGATATAGGTCAAAAAAATCACCTAAGGTTTGATTACAACATCCACAACGATAATATTTTAGGACTTGATGGATTTTATTCCAAGTTGGTTTAGTTGACTTGACAACTTGGCAATTTCACTAGACTTATGGAAAGGTTAAGACTCAACTTGAATTTTGTTCATAATACATTTAGACTCAAATTTGATAGGTTTTGAATATCCAGTATATGAATATTCACAATACTTATAAACCTAGATTAATACAATGTTTGTTGTGTTTCACTATCTCCCACACTTGCACAACAAGTGCAAATTTGACAAAACGAGGACTACTATGTATTGTGTCCATGACGGGTTTTGATTGTTTTGCAATAGACTTAACAACTTTGGCCTTGCTAACACTAATAGTTGATTTGATTACATTTTCTACAACATGTTTGACCATGGGATTGTTAACAAGATGACAAGACTTATGAGAATCAATATGCTTCTACAAATGTACTATCTCATGTCAAAATAAACTATGTTAATTATAAAATTTTATGAACATTAGTTTGAACTATCTCCAACATTCTAAAATCAAATTTGTTTCCTGATTTGTGTGGACACGAAGTTGCAAATATAGTATGTCATATGAGTACAATGCGTTCATTGTGTATGCAATGTACTGGAGTATGTTGAATAATAAGTTATGAGTCAGGTAACACTGAAAGTACTAAAAAAATACAACCCATTTCTTAATTGGACAAGTCTTTGCACTTTTACTTCGTTTAAACAAGATTTTTACACCCTTATTTCACCAAAACACATTTTAGAAGCTTCAAAATCAAAATTCATCCATGTAAATGATTTCAAAATCCCTATTACATGAAAAATCAATAGTCGTAAACAAATTTTGGCCACTGTATGCAAAAGTTGTGTTGTTTTGAAATTTTGACTAGTTTTAAACAAGCTAGACACCTTTCCAATGCAATTTCAGTAAACTACCTTGATTTATGGGGACTATAATATACTAGGTGGATGAGTTGGACCCATGAGCCTTTGTACTTGTTGGAATTGTGAATAAGTCTAATTTCCAAAAAAGTAAGTTTTATAGACAAATTTGACATAATGACCTAGATATGATGACCAACACATTAAAAGGTACTAATTTTCCAATTTTGCCAATTAATTCAAAATTACAAATTTGAACAAAATGAAAGGAGGTAAGTTTTGAAATTTAGAGCTCTTAGAAATGAAGGGCCTTACATAATGAAGTTGTCGAACTCCCCTATGAAAAATTATATTATTAATGTCCTCAAAAAATATAAAAGTTGACTATTAAGAGCGTTTCCAAAATAATAATATTAAAACTAGTTTAAAGACTTATAGTTTGATGTGAATGGTGGAAGAGGTCCGTGGAAGGGGTTGAGGGATACTTAGATTCAAGTGTTCATTGGAAAAAATTGGTACTTGAATAATAAATGAGCATGGACCGCTGTTAGGAGAGAGGCATCCAACTAGATCTTTAAGCAGAGTTGTAGGTAGACATGAAGAATTATGAATCCATCTAGTAGATTATATAATCATGGACACTTTTAATAATTTGATATGTATTCTTCAAACTAGAATGAACCTCCCCATATAAAATTCCAAAGACCAACCAAAATACAGAATCTGTGTGTGTATACACGAATTGTGTGTATATGTGTAACATGTTATGCAGGGTTACAACAACGCTCACAAAGGATGACCACTCAGCGAAAAAACTAGGAGGGTTTCAACATCGAGGATGGCCGAGCCTTGAGGATATAATGAGAGGGAGGGGTTGGGTTGGCCATGGTTTCCCACCCTTCCAATACATTATTAATACCAAGGGGTCATGACCTGTAAAGGTCACGACCCTAATATTTTCTTTCTTTTTGTTTATATATCTTTTATGTGATAAAATCAACTAGGTTTTCTTTTTATATATATTTGTTTTTAATACTTAGAATATATATATATATATATAATTTCTTTATTCAAACTCTAATACTAAATCCATTCACATTTATATACTTAGTTTTCCATTATAATGAAATTATTCTCAAATTAGCAACATTTCTATAAGACCAAAATGAAGTGATCAATTTCCCAAGTCATCACTAATTCATTTTCTTATTAACAAAACTTGAAAACTTGATAGAGGAAGGAAAGAGCTTCAAATATTTTGTTTTGCACTCATACTTCATTGTTATCAAAATTTACAATACAATACATACAATTTCAACTTGCAATATGAAACTCACCTAATATTTCTTCCCTTTGCAGAAAATTTACATGGAGTTTTATCCCCTATGTTGAGATAAGAATGAATAAGATGCAGTTCACATTCAAGTTTCTACATTCTAAAAAACCCTTTTTAAAAACTTTACTTGCATCATTACATTTCAAAAAACAACAATGTATGAATGCTAGTTTTTCTCCCAAATACACAATTAATGAGAACACAACTTGCTCCATTCAACAAGAACTTTCAACTTCCTTGCAAAGTTTACAAAAATGAAAAAATACTTTAAAATAAGGGATATTCCAAAAATTTTACTACTCACATTTGGAGACAAATACAAGCACAAAATTGAATACTTTCAAGTTCACAAATTATTGTAAGAAAAGTAATGCTTTTTCTTTAACAAATCCATCATCTTACAAGCACTCCAATTGTTATTCTAACAAGCCAAAAGAGAGGTGAAGGCAACATTTACCTCCCAACCTTACAGTGAAGAAAAATATCTTCCTTCATTGACCCATAAGTTCTCCTAAATCACACAAGGACTCAAGGGCTAATAACCAAGCTAATGAGAGAAGATTAAATATGCAACATGAAAAAAAACTCATAAACAACTTGCTCACACCAAAAAGCAAATAAGATTTTTTTGTACAATTTGAGAAGGTGAATGCCAAAATAAAAATAAATGAAATCAAACATAACACACTCTAAGCCATCGAATGGCTTGTCAAGGAAAATAAAATTCCATTAACTACCCCTTATACACTTCCACCAAGGGAGGTAGACTAGCATTTGATTTCTCTCAATGAGCACAAAGACATGTATGTAAACTCCCTTATCTCTTCCACCAATATTTCAAACACTTATCTCTCCACTAAGGATAGTTCTAACCTACCTTTATTTCCTCCACTTGAAAAAACATATAAACCCATGCTCTCTATCCCCACCCTTTAACCTCCATCCCTGGCATCACTAATGCCCAAACATTCTAACACTTTTGCATGCCCTACGTTTGGTGTACACATATAGGTATCAACAACATTCCAATAATTCATCTATATAGCTCAAATGAGCCATAAAATACAACATACTAATAAAGAGAGCGAGAGAGAGAGAGTGTGTGTGTGCGTGTGAGAATAATTGGTTTATACATATAAAAATTAAGAGGATGGACTTACCTCTTTCTCGTCTATGGCCCTCAAATATTGAGAGCTCGCATCAATCACTCCAGAGCACACACTCCAATACAACAATCTTACAACATTTCCAAAATCACCCCCAAAATCTATAATGTTTTAACCCAAAAACAAGCAATAAGAATAGACTTCAAGTAACCAAAAATAAAATTTGGAAAAGCTTCCAATATTAGCATGCCATGTTGCATGCTCCAAACCCCCAGTATAAGCACATACTCTGAAAAGGCAATTAAAGACACGTATAAGCCCACATGGGCCAACTTCATATCCTCTTACAGCTCGACCACCCTCCATAAATTTTATTTATAAGATTAATGACATAGAAATCAAATTGAAAACTCAAGAAACCCTCAAGCCAAAATTCATCAAATCTAGAAATTAAATGGAATTCCCATCAACAAGTAAATCACCTAACCTCAATTTGCAAGTTAACTCATATTCTTCCACTCACATGAAATGTTAAGGTAATTGGAAATATTTTAAGGCAGATAATGAGGTCTCTTTTGGGTCCCCAAGTAGTCAAAAAGTCCTAGAGAAAGTACTACTACCCCATGGGTAGGCAAGTGACGAGGTTTTGGGAGTGTGAGACTACGAGTAACTTGTCCCACACACCACTTAAAATTGAACTTTTTAGCCAAATTCAAGTTTTTCATAAAAGGAAATTCCCAACAACCAAAATCAATTCACAAGTAAGTCGAAAATGGCAAACAAATTCATTGAGGCTAAATAATACAAAAACTCTACACTTAACCAAAGATTAATTACATTAAGCACAATAAAAGTAAAGGTGCCCCATAAAAGAGGGGAAACTCCACAAACCATGGAAAAATAAAAATTAAATTAAATTTGCAATATGATCACTAACAACAATCTCAAGGTCTAATCTCATACTTCGGTGACCCATGTTGGTTGGTCAACCTTGTGTGAGTTGGCCTCTCTTCATCCTCTTTTGGTATGTTTTATTTTTTTAGTTAGTTGGAAGATCTTATGTACCTATGTCCTCCATATACACACACTCAACAAACAGCATCATACTTACTCAAAATAAAATAATCAAATCTATCTATATTTGAAATATGATATCATACATATAATTTACGCTATGTATTTAATTCAACAACAATAATCTCAAGACATGATAATAATCCATCCATCTAATGTGATCATAGAAAAAATCTATCTAATATCATCATCCCATATAAATATCAAAATGAGTCTTGCATCCTACTGAAACCTCATACCAACAATAGTTAAGTAGTGTCAACACAATCCACTAAAACTAGTACAAAAGTCTAGGCACCCCGTTCTGGTATAATAGGTAAAATAAGTGATATAAAATAAGATTTGTAATATAAAATAAGCTAAACAATACTCAAGAGGAGTGGACACTATAGGTTTGTAAGTAACTCGTAAATCACCTCCATTGGATTAAGTTTTACTAGGTTGCTTAGTTTATCCTTAGGTGAAGAAAATGGATCAAGGCCCACACGTGTTTCCCCTTAACAATATTGATGTTGATAAGAGATTCTATCAAATTCAAATCTCATCATGGAAACATCAATAAATGGTTCCTGAAATACATGCAATAGCAAAAATATTTGTAACGTTAGGAATGGTTCACACCATTAGCAAGGCTAGGGGGCATTACACAAGACTTGGAAGCTTCTGCATATAAGAGTAGGCTAGAGCCAGACATATTCGGTAGCACAAGATCTACATAATGTGTTTGTGGCTTTGCATGACATTAATAGTACTCCTTGATATTCACAATTTTGCATGTCATCGACAATGTTGCACGAAAAAAGATAAAGACGCCATGGTAAAGATAGTTTAAGATGAAGTTGAGTAATATTGCACGTGACATGGAAAAGGGATCCACAACATGCATGACATTCTTTATAGTGTGGCGTGGGATTGCACAAGTCTTTATGCAATCAACTCTAAGCATTCTTGGTTAACACAAGATTGCAAGTGAACTCAGATGCTTATGCATCATCATGTCAGTAAGTCTCTTATGATTTCCAAGCTTTAAGTCCACTTGGGTCTTGAGTTGAATATTTGCCTTATTAGAATTTTGGTCCCAAATATTAGGTGGTCTAACCAAAGGGTTACTCCTATAGGCTACATGATCCATCAATCTAATAAATTGTCTTATAATCATTAGCGATTTATCAACAACAATTTGTCTCTTGTCAATATCCTCCTAATCATCATATTTGACTTGGCTACTCATCTCCATTCGAGAATCTTACTTAAAATTAGAAGCTTGATCATGCATTTGAATAAATTCTTCCTCTTTATCACTTTCCTAGCTTCCCATACATTCGAGCAACCCCCAATTTTTAACATCTTTTCCTTTTCCTCTACAGACCTGCCCAAACCCATCACTGTTTTCCCAACATGATAACCTCTACCATCTCTTTAAATGAAGGAATGTCCTTAGCAGTCCTAAGGAAGAGAAGCCCCAAGAAGAGAACACACATATTTCATTAAGCTAGGTAAAATTGTTACCTACTACCTCACAATTCCTTGATCTCTCCATGTTGTAATCAAATTGGGAAAAAAATCATCACGTGACAAACGTATCCAGTTTAGAATCCCCAAGAAAATAACATTCAATTTCTATTGCATCTCCCACCTCATATCCTTCACTAGAATAAGATATCCCCACTTTAAAAATATTTGCTTTCCTTTCCTCAGATGATTCGAAGACGATGCAAGGCCTTCAAATTCTTAGGAAATTGTTGAAGAAATTTACTTGGAGCAAAAACCTATCCATTATGCCCCCACTTCCACCACTCATCTCAAACTTTCTCAACCACCTTAGGAACCCATTCCTTCCTTTCCAATTTGAGCCATTGTTGTTATGCCTCTCCCCAATACCATTTTGCCTTAAATGGGAATATTTCAGGGCTATTGATCCCTTATCTGTATATGGGGCCAAGTTTAGATCTATGCTCTCGAGGAGATGAACACAATTCTATATAGATAGAGGAGAGGGCACCACTCTTCTCAAGGACCCAACTCGGTCTCGAACATTGGGCCCAAACTGCCGAGATCATTGATAGCTATACGGTCTCCCCTGACACATTTTCAATAGGTCGAGGGAGGGAAAACACAAATTTTGTCTTATCAAAAGCAATGCCAAAGTGATTCAAAAGGTTCCCTTGACGTAGGTTTATCATGCTCAAACATCATTCACTCAAATGGAGTCTCTATCTCTCTATTGTCCCAAAAAGAAAATAATATGATCGTCTTTGGGGTATCTCATAGTACGGTAGTGGGGGCTTTGCCTTTGTGGGCAGGCCCCCTACCTCAAGCTCTGAGGAGGCCCTTAGACTCGGGCCCTAAGTCAATCGAGTACCGTCGACTAGACTCTATATAGCCAACCCCCCATATATATATAGAGTATAGCCCTATTGCTATTAGTTGCGCTCAGTGGTTGGCCCCCCTAGAATTGGAATATATAGATATGGGCTGGGGGCGACTTCTCGTAACCTCATAACATATAGATGGGATCTCTACATAGGGGTCAAGAGAATTATAACTCTACACCCATCTGCCCAAAACTATGGGGTAGGGCACCATGAATATATAGGGATTCGGTCAATGGCAATGAACGGAGCAACACCAAGAGCGAGCATGATTGGTGGGAGAGAAGGCTTCATCTATCTATATATATGATCGTGTCGGTGGCTGAGTTTCCCATGTACAAGTGCATGCAACTTTCTATGCAATGGATAAATGGTGAAAGAGAGGCATGGTTTTACATGTGTAATAAATTCAAGTTTTATGACCCAAACACCTCACGTCGACCCAATTCTGAAACTTGGATCACTTGGATCAATCTAGAGGTGGATAGGATCGATTTCTTAAAAGGCTTGACCTCTCAATAATTATAGGGCATAATGCCTCCAATCCCAATCCCTATTTGAGAGGAGAGGAGTGAGAACCGGTAAAGTGTGTTGGTGGTGACAATCCAATTAGTAGTGAGTGAGTGAGTGACAACCTGACCTATGACGCAGACAATCGATGGCTTCCGTCATTGGTGGAATCGTTAGTGGTTGGCCCTCTCTCTATATTCATGTTTAGTCATAGTGGGAAGATTGAGTGGTTGGTTGGAAGGAGTGGTATGAAGGATTCCAAGTTGTATGACACATGTATTAATAGTCATAGTCGTATGAAGGATTTCGACTCGTATTATGTATTAATACTAGTAAGGAGTGTTCCAACTCGTTTGAAGTGTTCAAATAACTATGAAATTCAAACTAGTATGAAGGATTCCTAGTCATCTAAAGTCTTCCAACCAGTAGAAAGTCTTTGTACTTGTGGGAAGTTTTCGTACTGGTGTTAAGTCTTCATATGGAAGAATCAATGGGTTGGTGGGCCCCCATAGATCTAGGATTAGGGGAGGGTGGGAGTGCCCCCTACCCTAATCTTATACCTCATCCCAATGCCTGCCAATCATATCATCTTGATCCACTCATGTTATGCATATAAGATATCACGTAAGATAGAAGATTTGGTTTGTACTATAATCTACTCTATATATGGCATTAGTGTCGACTCCCCTATCTCCCATATATTCTATGGGCCCATATCTAGATAGGGCGCTGCCAAGATCTATTTGGGGAGGCCCTGGGGTCCTCTATTTATCGTTCGTTGCGACATCAACGGAGCCGAGGAGGCAGTCCATTACCCTGATCCCAATCCCCTATCTATATGTGGGGGTGGGGCACCCCCTAGAGATAGTGATTGATCATATATAAGGGAGTGGGGTCCCCTGATCAGATACGATATATGGGTAAAACACAAACACTCTATATGGATGGGATGGACCGGGCCCTTGTATCTATACAAGATTTAGTTGATAGGACAATGCTCACTCCCAATTTACTTTAGTCTATTCGGGGCTCAGGCCCTATATAGATTAGATCATAGATAGGGCCAATTGGATAGATGCACACACCTATCGGCCAAGCGATAGGTCGGGGCCTTCCTGGACGAAAGGGTGAGATGTGCGGACGAGGAAGCTTAAGACTCCCGCTCTTTCTTCGGAGTACGCGGCGATCACTCAGATACCTAGGGAGGGTTGGAGTGGAATTGCGTGTGTAGGGATGACATTTATATGGTGAATAGAGTTCGGTCCGAATTCCTCTATCTGAACTATGCGGGTCAACGAGTAAGCAAACACTAATCAACTGCCGCGAAATAAAATAAAATCTGAACTATATGGAAGTTGGAGAGAGAATGGTCCGGAGATCGATCACACGTGCCGCTTGTTCGGAGAAGAACACGATCCAGAAGAAAGTCCTTTTCTATACGACCAACATATCTACATATTTTTATATTTACTATATTATAAGTAAATATATGACATGTAACATTTAATAGTGAAACTTGGAGAAGATGGGCCAACAATAAAAATGCGACGTATTTAATGGCAAAAATTCTCAAATTTCTAAACGACCGCCAATTTTAAACATATAGGCCTACCTATCGCACAATAGCCAAACCAAACTGGTCTGACTTAAAACACCCTTTGATTTCAAGCATATTTTAAATTTGACATCCATTTACATATTTTTTGTGATTTTAGTCATTAA
Organism: Taxus chinensis; assembly: GCA_019776745.2. Taxonomy (NCBI): domain Eukaryota; kingdom Viridiplantae; phylum Streptophyta; class Pinopsida; order Cupressales; family Taxaceae; genus Taxus; species Taxus chinensis. Next base: position 152,229,705 of record CM034149.1, read on the forward strand.
GTACTTAATAAATTTTGAGATAATTCTCTCTTTCAACACACAAATTTGAAATACAACCATCATTGATCTATATATTTATATATATTGAAAATTGTTCTAATAAAAGAAAGCTTCCTTTTTTATTTTTATACATGAATGTTGTTGCACACCACATGAAAGGCAATATTAAAAAATTAAAAAATTAGAGGAATCTAAGGCTAAGAATCCACATGTTGATGTTTGCTCCAATCCCTTTTCAGTTTTAGGGTTTAAGGAGGATGGTCCTTATGAAAAAAAAGATTCAGAAGCAACAATTATCTCCGAGGAAGTTGTACCTACGACTTAGGAGAACCAGAATTCACTTGAGGCTTTAGTCAAGATTTTTTTTGAGATCTTTAGTTTTACTCCCCCTACTTTTGGAGGATTGCAGTCTTAACCACAACTTACACTATTTAAGGAGTCGTTGAGTTTGTTTTGTTGTTTTTGTTTGCTATTTTACGGTTTTTTAGCCATTAGTTGTTTTTTTTATTACTTTGAGGGCTAAATATACCAATTGATCTCCCTTTTTTGAAACCATCGTAACCTAGGGTTAAATTTGGCATCTGTTTAGACGTTTTTTGTGATTTTAACCATGCAATACTTGTTATAACCATCACATGTGACTTCAATATTTAAAATATGACCGTTATTTTTTTATATACATTTATATATAAATTGTAAAACAAGTACAAATATATCTTTAAAATAATTAAATAAACATAGAAGAGTTAATTTTTTTTAGATAGATAAACGCTTTTGACCGGAGCTTTGAACCAGATCCACCACACTTGAACACACTTCTAGCACATGCAATCTCGAACCAGAATCCACCTTTGTTAAATCAGCGTTCCAGCCGCGCCACCTCGGACATTACCACCCCGAACGTGGATCTTGCTTAATTGGGATTTTAACGTGGGTGAAGTCGGATACGACTATCCGTCTTAACCACTCCACCTAGACCCCATCGACAGTATAGAATAATTATTATAAATAATACTATTTTGTATTTTTGAAAGGCAATATTAAAAAAGTATGGTCACTTGAACTTTTTTTGACAGGCATAAGTGGTCGTCAAATTCAACCCCTAACCTAATATTTAATTTTTTTGATTGAAAAGCATAACCATATATTAAATAATGAAGTACAATGCTAATCATACAAAAACCAGTGGAAAAGATCACACCCCGTATGCAAGATCAAAGTAGCCATAAAGGCTACGAGTAGCAAAGTGTCATATCAAAAGACACATTTTCAATCAAAAAAGCTTATAACAGAAAAGCCGAGAACCAGAGAAACTCCAATTATGGAGCTAAGTAGCAGCAACAAACATGGAGGAAGGCGGCGGAGGCGATAGACTCTTTGGACGGCCACCCCAACCACCAAGGGTAGTATCGGGGGCTTCATTAGGCTGCTCCCAACCATCAGTCTGCTGCAGATCCTCCTCGTTTTCCCGCTAGGAGGGCGAAATTGCAAGAGAGCCGCGGAAAATTTAACTAATCAGGCGCCTGCCTCTTGGAGCCACCACTGCCAGAGCCCAGCCGACCAAACACCCCGAGAGCACGCGGAGTCCAGGATGGAGACGGAGAGACCCGCCGGCGGGGGGAGGCGCTACGCCGCCCACGAGCCGGACCCCAATCGAAGTTGTGTCACCCGTGAGATGGGCGACGACCTTGTGAACGAGAGCGGCGGCGAGGGGAATCAGGCGGGAGGCGACTAACCGCACAATGGGCACTCCCCTAATGGTCCAACAACGTCTGCAGGTGTTCAACTTCAATGCGGAATTTCTCCGCCTGAACCTGGATCTGAAGCGAAACATTGGAGATGACAGCAAGCTTGTTAGAAATAGCAAAAAATCTATCCACTATCTCTTTATTAAAGATAACAACATTTCTAGTTTTCCAAATGTGATATAAAATAGTTGCTCTGAAACAATGCCAAATGTTGTAAAATTTTGCAAGAATAAAAGTCGGATCCCCCCGAAGAACCATTTTCAACGTGAAGAAGGTGGGCAAAAAAGGTTGAAAAAGGGTATGAATCCAGCACCAGGCAGACTGCGCATGAGGGTAGAACCAAAAGAGATGAAGAAAAAGTCTCAAGATGGTTGCAGAACGGGCAACACGGTGGGGAAGCTCCAAGAAGAACAAGGCGTTTGCCCACAGGAAGCCCTTGATGAAGAAATCCTCCAGAGAAAATGTGCAACTTTGGGCTCTATAGGAATGGCCCAAATGACTTTGAAGTGCTGCTTCTAGCCAAAAAGGGTGGAATGCAGGCTCTATTGAGCATTTAACTTTTGGTGAGGAAGATGCTTTTGGGTGAGAAGCTTATAACCCAATTGAGGTTTATAGTTTCTGAAGGGGGTGGCAAAGGGCCAATGCTAATCAAACCACCATGGGTACTGCGTAGTAACACCAATTTTATGCAAACAATCACCAGGTATGAGATCTTGAATGATAGAAATGGCTTGTTTGTCATTGTCATGAAGAGCAAAATTAGCTTTTAGGCTATCCCATGGAAGCCAATCCTTGGTGATGGGACAAAAAAGGTCCTGAATATACTGAATCCCTTTTTTAAAAAGACACAAACCCTTGAGCTACAAGGAGAGAGCAAGGGGTTTGTCATGAAATTGAAGCACCAGATTCCACCACAAATTAAGAGAATTAAGAGAGTCCGTTCCAGAAACCACCACCCTGTCATAGTAGATGGGGTTTGAGAAGTTCCCAAGCTTTCCATATGTTTTTTTCCACAAAAGAGCCACCTATTTTAACAATAGTAGGGCATAGAAGTAAGGAGTAGTGGTTCAAACCCTGCCATGCCTTTCGATTAAGCGGAGACCCTTGCGATATACAGTTTCTGAGAAGAATTTTCCAAGATTCCTCACCTTCAAGGCTGTGAATAATCCATTTGGCAGTGATAGCAAGCCCCTACATATGAATGTTGATTAGGCCAAGACCACCAATGTCCTTAGGCGTACAACATATGTCCCAGGCAACTCTGTGGAAACCATGGTTCCCTTCGGAGTTGGCCCACAGGAAATCACGTAGAATTTTCTCCAGCCTGTGATAAGCAGCTTTACAGGGAGCCTAGCATGATGAATAGTAGACATGAGTGTCGGTCAGGACCTTGGAGCAAACTTGGAATTTTCCAACAAGAGAAAGATGCTTGGTGCCCCAAAAAGAGTTTTTTTGCTCCACTCGCTGAATCACATAATTCCAAAGATCAGCAAGGGATGCCATAAAGGCAAAGGGAATGCCTAAAAATTTGAATTGAACACCATGTTCAATCCAAAGCCATTGGAATCCCTCAAGCCAAGGAGGTTTGGGACCCATCACCTGTCTGTAACATTGGGTTTTTTTCCATTAGATAGCAAAGCCAGAAGCAAGACAAAAGATATCAAGGCATTTCATGGCATTAGTGACAGAGCCCCCCGTTTCAACCAATGCGAGAAAATAATCATCAGCAAAGTGACCATTAATCAACTGCTTAGGAGAGGAAGGTAGTTGAATACCTTTAACAAGACCAACATTGGCAGCATTAACAAGTAAATAGCTCAGGCCTTCAGCAGCAATGACATAAAGAGAAGGAGCAAGAGGGCAACCTTGCTAGATAGAATGATTAAGAGATAATCTTTCAGAGTGCTGACCATTGATAGTAATACAAGCACCTGTGTTTTGAAAGAGCATGTTGATAGAGCGTATGAATCTGGGTCCAAAGCCAATAGCCTGCAGCATGGCCAAAATGAAAGGCCACTCAACTCTATCATAGGCTTTTTCAAAATCAATTTTAACAAACAAAGTTGGTTGAGAAGTCTGACAGGCATATTCCATGCCTTCCCAAACTGCAATAATGTTGTCCAAAATGTATCTATTCTTGATAAAGCCGGTTTGCTCGCTTCTAATGATCAAGGGAAAGAGATTAGTGAGCCTGACAGCAAGGGCTTTGGCAATAATTTAGTATGAGACATTGAACAGAGTTATTAGCCGCCAACTGGGGATAAGCTCGGGATCCCCAGACTTGGGAATGAATTTGATGTTTCCTTGGTTGATCAGATCGCCTAACGAGTTGGAGGACATCACTTCTAGATAGACATGGTGCAGATCCGGACCAACAGTTGACCACAGAGACTGGAAGAACTCACAAGGAAAACCATCAACACTGGGGGCTTTATCGTAGGCCATCTGAATAACAGCTTCCTTCAAGTCATCAAGAGTGAAAGGTCTATCATAGGCGATGTGCTGACTTTCAGAGAGCTTGCAAGGAACATCGTCAATGCATTGGAGGAGAGCAACCTCACGAGTTGGAGTAGCAAGCTGAGCAACAAAGACAACATGATAGTGATGCACAAAAGCTTGTAGAATGTTAGGTAAGAGAGTAAGCCTTTGATTGCCATCTTTGATTGCTTTAATTTTGGTGAGATTTTGATTGGTTTTAAGGGAAGAAAAAAATTCCTTAGTAACTTTGTCACCAATGCGGAGCCAGTGAAGACGAGCTCGAACTTGTGCTCCTCTAGCCTTATAATGCTCCTCAAGTTGAAGCTTATGCTTCCAGTGAGCAGCTTGCACATGCAGGTGGGCATTAAAAGGAGACAGATTAAGCTCTTGAATAGCCCTCGAATATTCAACAAGCGAGGCTTCATGAGCATTCCTGCGAAACAAAGCAACTTGTTTCCCATAAAGTTGAAGGAAATAAGTGGTACGAGTGATGGCGTGAGACCACTAGTTAATCCAGCCAATCCCATCAACAGATCTCGGATCAAGATTCCAAATGCGTCGTATATAATCCAACGTCTTGGGATGAGAAAGGTGGGACGTATTTAGGTAGAATTGGGTGGACCTTGGCTTGGGACATTGAAAACTCCACTAAATCCCAAAGAAAATAGGCTTATGGTCTGAAACCAAAGCATTGTCCACCACCGAGACTGGGAGGCTGTATGAAGAATCAAAGGAAAACCATTGCTGCTTTGAAAGCAAAGCTTTGTCAAGACACTTATAAACTCTGTCATTGTCAGCTCTAAAGTTAGACTAGGTGAACCAAGGAGTGGCAACAGAGGAGTGCTTACTGTGGTTGGGATAAAAAAGACAAAGCTTGTTGCGCAAATAGAACCAGGCTTCATGTTCAACAGTACACCACCGTATTAGAAGCCGACCCAATTTGTCTTCGGGGGACTCAACCATGTTGAAATCTCCGCAAAGAAGCCAGGTAGCAGAGGGCAAATGATCAGCCAACCACCGCCAAAAAGAAGAATGTTCAGAGGCATCATTAGAAGCATAAATATTGGCCAACCCAAGAATGTGGCCGTCAAAATCAAAAAGGGTCCACACCACCTGATGAGTGGGGTCAGAACCCCAAGATATGATATTGGCACTGAGGTTGGGGCTTAAAAGAGTAACAACACCCCCTCGACCGTTATCGTGAGTTGACATCTGGTAGAGAGAACCAGGCCAAATGGTACGCATAGTAGTATAAAGATGGAAGCCAGAGATTTTGGACTTTTTACAGACACAACACCTAAAATTTTGCAAAATGCTAGTAACTATCTCTAACAAGATATTGACGAGTCAGATTCAGTAAGCCCCCTGACATTCCATGAGTAAACTAACATGGAGAATTGTCAAGGTGCATGGTTTCCTCCTCGAGGCCAGCTAACGCTCCAAAGCTGTTAAAGAAAGTGACTTGCCGCGCATTCCCATGAATAAAATCGCCAAGTTCAAACTGCTGGCGGGGCCTTTGTGATAATTCTTCCTCGGAGGGAGGGGAAGGACTTCGGGAACGATGTAAGGCAGCGTTTCTATCTATCTGTGGAACCGAACCACCGGTCGTGAGATCTAGAGAGCTTGAGGTCTTGGGAAACGAGGAGTGTGAAAGAGCTGAGGGGTGAGGACTGATGACAACTACAGCTTGTGGAGACCGAGAGATGGTAGGCGTGGGCTTGGGAGGGGTAGCAGCAGACGGATTCAAAGGAGTAGAAGCAGGGGTGACCATTGGTTTATAAGTAACCTATTGGTGCTTATTTCAGGACAAGGTAGAAGGTTTTCTACCATTGACAGTAGTCCATCCATTAGAGGAGGGAGTGATGGATTTAGGGTCTATCAGGGTTTTCTCTAAAACTGGCAGTGGGCTTGGGTTCGTAAGAGGACAATCCTTGATCATATGGTCAACAGATTGGCACCGAAAACAGGTGTTGGGCAGATTAATGTATAGAACTTTCTGCAAAAAGCGCGTGTCTCCTACCTGGATATCAAGGGTATCTTTGAGGTCTTTTGAAAGATCAATTTCTACACAGACCCGTTTTTGGGGTTGAGCCAAGTAGAACTTACTTTGCTCATGGCAGATGAGACGACCTAAGGGTTTGATAAGTTGATCAACGAAACCCTACAACAACAAAGGGAGGCCTGGAAATTCGACCCAAACAAGAATTTTGAGTTTGGCTTGCTCAGAGACTTGAAAATCTCAAGTCCAGTGGGAGAAAACCACAAGGGTACTGCGAATAAACCAAGGCCTGTGGTTAATAATGGATTTGCAATGTTTTGCATTGGTAAAGCGGAACAGGAACAAACCCTTGGTCATGTTTTGGACTCCCTCTACCTTGACTCCATGAGGTTGCCAATGATTATGAATCCATTGGCGAAAGATACCTTCAAGGGGAACTCGGCCCACAAAATAAGCAACAAGAGAAAAAGATTCAAACTAGTTGCAAGCTTTGTCAAAAGCTGGTAGATCAAGAACAATATCCGGTGAAGGAGTATCAGTATCCTTACCTCATCGAATACCTTCGGAACGAATTTCCTTGCTCGTTTCAGCTCCATTGTCCAGAGCTCCTGTGATAAGACCATCATCAATAGATGTATGGCTCGAGAAGGTGGTCATTTTATAAGCCACCGCCCAAAGGGTGGACTAACGCTCAATACAAAATTAATACAGATAATCCCACCTGGATCTGCAAACTGGCGGTGTGACACGATGGCGGCGTACGGCAACGCTGAGCATTCACTGCGAAAATAACTCGTTGAGTCTAAACCCTAGCAGAGCTCCGAAAGTTCATTCCCCAACCTCATCACCTATTCTAATATTTATTTTTATTTTAATAATATGATGCGCTCATTTTTTTAAAGAATCATGAACATGTGTTTGACAGTTATAGGTGGCCGTCAAATTGAAAGCCTACAGCGTGTTGTTGGCGTCTGTATTTAATGGCAGAAAAATTCTGATAAATGATATTATTTCGGAAAAGGAGGACAAAGCGCTCTTCAGCTAACTGACTTCTTAACAGCTGCGCCCGGGCGCCGTCTCCTGCTCCTCCGATCGAATTTCGCCATGCCAAGTACGCAATTGATCCTTTAAACTTTATGAATCTTAAAAACTCTGGAAGCTTTTATATGTTTTCAGTAGCCCCTCTCTTTGGAATTTCATTAGGGTTTGAATGAGAATTGCCCTGTTCAGCATGCGGGATATTCATTTCAACGAAGGAAATACGTTAGTACCTATATAGTTGCCGGAAACAGGTTATAAGGTACGCAATCTCCCTCAACAACTGTTCATTCAATCGCTCTCCTTCAACCTCATGAAGAAACCCCATAAATATTGTGTTGATTATTCGTAATAGAATGCACATTATAATCTATCCAAGACCCCAATCTGACCATCTGGGAAAAATCTGTAATGAAACTTACACTCAGTATTAATGATAGGATCGGTCCTTTTTGTGTTTCTACGTTCAATTCTTGAATAATAAACAAATATCAGTTCTGCGTTTTCCACAGACAAACTCCCAACCACTAAGTTCAACCCCTGGATATAAATATGCATCCCTCCATTCTCACTATCCATTTGGATTAAAAAACACAAACAAACAACATTACACGCAGAGCTATGTACTGCAACAGCATTGCAAGATACACACAGACTTTGTATTGCAAACAGGACATTCAACAACTTACTCTTTATAATTCCCAGAATCAAGAGTTTTTCTTACTAAGTGTAATTGCTTTACACACTTTTTTTGAGTAATTGATTTCGGTACGATTACTCAAAGGCAGAATCTGTAATGAAACTTACAATCAGCAGTTACTCAAGGACAGAATCTGTAATGAAACTTACAAACGGTACTAATCCTACCATGGATTTATGGCACGTTTCTAAATTGAAATTCAGTGCATGAATGATAAATACATATCATTTCTTAATTTTCCCCTCCTGAACGCCCAAGCATTGAATTTAACCCTCCACATTTAAGTTACATGCTCCCAATATTGTTGTCCATTTGAATAAAAAACCCACATGCATTTTGTTCCATTCATTGAAATAAAAGACCCGCATATAATTTGATGGAGTTCCAGCGGGGAAGCAGTTGGAGAAAGAAAAAAAAAGAAAAAAGGATGTGATTACTACAACAAAAATAAATCCATTCTGTAAAGTTTTATTCATAGTATTTTCAGTTATCTAATCACTTATTTAAATAACGCCTGGAAAATAAAATAGTAATCAGAAAATTGTACATCGGAAAATGGTCTTTCTTTTAGGTTTACCATTGCCTGTCCATTTTTTGTCCACTTAAAAAATAAACTGCCAAAACTCAACTCCATTGTAAGAATTCCTATAAGGGTAATTAATAATTATGAAGAAGCACCATGGCAAATGTTATAAACAATGCTAGTCCTCTAATAATTTTGGGAACAAATCTGAGAAGAAGAGGGTTTCCCATTCTTGGATTCTCTCCGTGCTTCAAGAAAATACACCACACAAGGTCTTTTCCATTGCTTTCCAACCAATTCTGCTCAAACATACCACGCTTAGCTAGGCTTGAGCTGGTGGGCACTTCTGACCTTAGAAAGCTGCCTTGTTTTTCAGCAATGGGAGAGCTCGGTCAAGAAGATCATGAAAATTTAAGTCACCAATGGGAGACAGGAGCTGTTCTGCCAGCTTCCGAAATTCATGTGAAAAATGCAGTGGAGGCACTCAGAGATGGGAAGGTTATTGCTGTACCCACTGATACTCTTTATGGACTTGCCTGTGATGCTTGGTAAGAACCTTACTTCCCTTTTTCCTTATACATATTTAAAAAAAAAACAAGCTGTGGCATGAAGTAGAATGTCATCTCTTTTTTTCGTTACACTCATTTGTATTTTTTTTTTAAAGGTTTTGGCATGGGAATATAGTGAACACAAAAGAATACTCTCTGTTTTATTTACACCGAATGCAAAGGAATACTTTATTTACACCGAATGCAAAGGAATACTTTATTTGCAATTTTGCACCCCTTTTTAAAAAAAAGCAAGTTTTGGCATGGGAATAAAGTGAATACCCCCCTTTACACCCATGTTTTCAAAAACAAGTTTTGGCATGGATACAAAGTGAATACAAAGGTATATCAAGGTCTATGCAATACTGTACAAACCAAATTGCCCTCCGACCTAAGGCCCCTTAATATGCCACTGAGTTACCAGGCCCTTTGTGGTCTGAACTCTGAAGTATAGATTGTTCTTTTAAGTTCAACACACCCCTCAAACAACATTTCTTTGCTTGGGGCTCTTAGCCTGTCTCTGAATCTACCACCGAGCTACCTGTTCATTAGCAGTGTGGAGTGTGAATTGTTCTTCCATCAATTATTGCGTTAAATGTATGTGATAGATCATAAAACTAGTAAATATCCCTCAAACCAGACACATCCATAGAGAACTTGCTATGCAGTAGTCTGGGCACACTGTACTGAGTCATGCAGATTCACTCCAATCACATTGGAGTTCATTCATTTGGACCATTATGTACTTTATAGAAATGTGTTCAGAATGGTGGATAGACAGTCAGTTCCGTTGGAGAGATACCCAAAAAGACTCCAGGTGTGAATCTAGCATAGTTACCAAATCTGGCCGGATGTGCACAAAATCCGGCCGGATCCTGATTTTTCAGCTGACCTGGATAAATTCGGTCCGGGGGTATTTTTTTCAAAAAAAAACAAAAAATTTTCTGTAGTTTTTTTGGAAAAAACAGGCAACTATCAACCTCATATATTAAAAATATAACATTTTACATTACATTATTAAAGTTTTTCATTGTATTTGTCAAATTTTCATATTTGTAAAATTCTATGTTGCCACGATACGGGTACGGGTACGGGTACGGGTTCGATATGCGGACACGTCAATTTTTAAAAACCCTTGGGTACGATACGTCTTGGATACGTCCGTACATATACATATATATATATTAGAAAATTAATATATATATATATATATATATATATATATATATATATATATATATCTTATATACATTTATTACATATACTCATTTTTAGTCCATAAAATACTGAAATAGTAATACAAAACTTGAATCAATGTTCAAAACATTCAATATACTATGTAATTATAAATTTAGAAATTAATATTTAATTATTAATAAATAATTGGCGTATACATTAAAAAACTAAAACTATATAATAATCAAATCATTAATAATAAATATTAAATAATAATACAAATTTATCACGCAAAATCTAAAACAAATATATTAAAAGACTAGCACCACATAATAGTCAAACTATTAGTATTATCTATAAATTATAATGCAAGTTTGTAACTAACCAAATATAACCTAACAGATTAAAATCCTAAACAATTAATTTATTTACTACTAAATAGTAAACACTAAACTTCATTTATTAAAATGTAACCTGTAAAGATTGTAACCTAATTTTTTAATATATCAAGCCTTTATGAATAATATTTTTAGAATGGAAAGGATAGTCGACTCTTAAGGGTTGGAAAGGGGGCATGAAACGCTAGAAAATGGAGGATGCACTAAAAGTTTAAAACGCGGAATACACAATGCATGGCAGGCGGACAGGAGCTTGAGTACTCAATGCATAGTTCAATCAAATAAATCCTCCGCTTACAACAGTTCCAACGCTTCAAATGCTTTCATTCTATAGGCAAATAAAACCTCCGCGTCTGCATTCTTTAGTTTGAAACTCTGGGTAAAAGATTTAGCTGTCGTAAGGGTTACAAATCGTGAATGATAGAATTTTTAATAGGGTTTTCAATAAAACTGCAAAATAATTTAAACAAGCAAATGTCTTGTCGAATTTTTGTTGTTTTATCTTAAATTTTTGCTTGGATTCTTGGCGGATACGCGGGGGTTCGTCCTGGGTATGTCCAAACGTACCCATGGCGAACCCTATACAAACCCCCCAAATACTCTGTATGTATCCGTACCCGAACCCTGATGTATCCGTACTGGATACGTACCAGGCAGGGTTCGGGGGGGTTTGGGACGAACCCTGACATCATAGGTAAAATTCAACTCATATATATTTCGGACCGGATTTTTCCAAACCTTTTCAAGGATTCTGGATTTTCGGATCTTTTTGCCCTCCCGAACGGATCTGGATTTCCGGACCTGGTAACTATGGAATCTAGAGAGCATATAAAATTTTACTAGGAAATTATGCTAGAAGTTTAGTTTTAATTTGAGATCCTTGAATGGCTCTTTATGAACTGTTTTGGTAAATGGATGTGATGTCTGTTGTTGGTGATCTTCCAAATGGTATGCAGTGGAAAAAATCTGTAAGTGGCAAAGAAACTTTACAAGCACAAGTATTGAAAACTCAAGCAATAACAGCGTCTAGGCTAGAGTATGAACATTCCGCCATTCTTCCTAAAAAGTGGAATTATTTGCAAAGGTCCTTCACCCTGCTAAACAATATTAGAAATAATAAGAATGAAAAATTCAAAAAACCCTCACAGCCTGGAATGAAGGGGACTCATTGTGCCCTCCATCCCAACACCATAAATGAAAAGAAAAGAGAAACAAAAAGTATATACTATATACTATATTTCGCCGGTCAATGCATTTAGATGTCTGTGCTTGTTTTCACTTTCTTCACTCAAAGAGTTTACCAATCCAAAGAGTTTACTACCGACTAATAGCAAGAGTTTGGCTAGTTCTTCTCCAAGTCTTTCACACTCTCAAGGGAAATTTGGCACAAGCTGAAAAATGCTGGCAAGGGTTGATGAGTCTTGCTTTACACTTGACACTTGCACTTGCTTAAAGATCTCCAAGAATTTAACATCAAGCCCTTTCTGTGCATATCCTGCAGCCCATGAGACCACAACTGGATGAGGCATTCTGTCAAACAAAATGTTGGCCTTCTATGTGCAGGAAAAACACATCTGCAATATCTGAGAAAATCTGCCTTTGATTATTTTTGGAATATCTCCATGCCCTGATCCAAGTTGCTGAGATTGGTATTATGCCTGCCAATTGCATTTGCTTAAATCAACAAGCGCAATTGTGCATATTTAACATTGATTACATTCAATGAGGCCACAACCTGGATGATGTTAGATAGTTCACGATTCTTCGTGTTCCAGAGCTCTAAGTTTGGCACAATGTGGAAGATGCTGGGAAAGGGAATTGCATCTGGATTTGTACCTGGCAAAAACCCCATTCTATGCATATCCGACAATGTTTGCAGACTGCAAGGCTGCATCTGGTTGAAATAATTTATCAGACAATTCAATTGCCTTCTGTATTATCCACACTTTACACATGGCAATTATACAGTCAATACTACAAACTTTGACCAAAGTCAGCATTCTTATTATTTTTTTGACATGTGCGCTCTGTTCTAAAGCTTCCACTTTGAGACACATTGGAAGACAAAGCCAAAGGTTGCTATGTAACGGTCAATTTATTATCTCCACAGAGGGAAGTAAGCAGGTTATGAGTAGTAGTAGAGAGCATATACCAGAGCCGTCACCTAACATTATTAAACTTCCTGAGCTACTGCTTGAAATGAGGACTCTGTTATTACTTATTTGCTTTGTTTGGCACTCTCATGTGTGTAATAATATGATAGCTTTGTGATAAAATCATAAAACCCCCAAAGTGAGACTGCAATATGTATTTTATATGCTGAACAGCATGAAAAAGTGAACCAAGGACTGTTTTATAGCCATGAGCTTCAGCAATTTGAAGTATGTTCTTCATATTGATTCTGAACACTTTTGTGTCGCATCAAAGGTGATCAGGCCTGCATGGAGAGAATGCAGCAAAGGCCAAGGAATCCTTATATTCTTACCAATTGGATCCACAATGATTGCCTAAACAAGAACTCATCTTGTAACTTATGATTGCCTAAACAAGCATTTAAGATGATTGATGCTTGTGAGACATGCAGGAAGAGTTACTGGTTGCTGAAGAAAAACTTTCAGTTATGTTAGAAGTAAAATCCTTATTAGAAAAGACCAGGCCCATAAGCTGGGTGAATGAAACCTAGCAGATCTAATGAGGAAAATGACTGGCATTTCGAAGCAGCATCTGAACATCACAGCAAAGTCCGGCACATGTCCATATTATCAGAATAACATCAGCAGCAAAGACTGGCACAGTTATATACTCTTCAATTTCTGCTTGTATTAAGGACACTGCTATTTGCTTTGCCTCGAGCTCCCAAATGTTTACTGTAATTATGTCTCCAAGGTACATAGTCGTATTTTTCCATGTTAGAATAGTATGTGTAAAGGATACATGAACCAAAGAATTCTCTGTTTCCACAAGCTTCGGCAATTTGTCTCATCTTCTGTATAAAGAATCCATGATCCCTTTTGTGATACATTACAAATTATAAGATTCACATATGGAGAAAAAGACAACACCATGGAGTCGTAATTTTCTAGCAAATTTGATCAACGTTATTGCTTTAATAAGAAATCATTTGTAATTACAAAACTATCCTTGAGCATGATTTCAAAATCTTATGTGATGCTTCAATCACATTTTAAACCTTATTTTTGACTATTAAGGGTAAAAGGTGCAGGCAGGTGTCTAGGTCACTTCCAAGTGTGACACCAATTTGTTATAGGAGATCTCTTTATGGAAGTCCACAAGGGAATTGTTTTCCATTTACCTTCTATAATGTTCATGCTGTGAATAAATAGCCTGACCCCCCTCTGGATATGGACCCGTGCCTCCTCTACGGAGTACTTGTGTGACTGTATGTCCAGCTCCATGCCTCGCCCCCACTCCTCTTGCCACTTTCCAAATCCTTGTTAATGAGTTGTAATTTTTTGTGCTCCTCCAGGGTAAGAAATGTAGTCATAAAAGTGTCCTCCATATCGCCCTCACATTATCCAGGTGGTCCACTGGATCATTGCCCTCCCGATAGATATATGAATAGCGTATGTCTTCAAATTCAGGAAGAGGATCCCTATCATCGTCAAATATGCCATTTAATCTCAAGCTAGGCATTGACCCATTTCTCATTGTCTTGGACAATAAACGTCTAGTGACCTTCGACTTATAATTATGTAAATTTGATGGAAAGAAAATTTTCAGGTCCAACCATAATAGTTAAACTGCTTCTTTTAAAATATCCCTTGTGGGATAATCTTGAAATTTGACAAAATTTAATAAAAATTTGCAGCAAATGATATTCTGAAATTTCTGGAAATGAACCAACTAGGGCAGCGAACTGAAATTTATAGATATCTTGCAAAATACTTGCCCAAATCACACGAAATTTTATAGAGCTTGCTAAGGTGAAAACAAAGACTAGAAAAACATTTTTTGATTTTTCTGAGTAATATATAATTGCCAGTAAATTTCAGAAAGCCCTAAACTGCTGAAAAACTTAAAAAATTCATAACCATATGAATACAACTGATAAAAATCTGATTTTCTGGAAATAATATCTACTAAATATATAGAAATGATCCCAACCTCCAAATCTGAAAATGGACACCTGGAAACCCTAAAAAACACTTCTGCAAACCAGGAAATGAGTAGATAAAACCCTAGAAAATAGTTGTTCCAAATCTGAACTGAAACCCTTGATGAAGAAGGGTTGTTTTCTTAATCTGAAACTGATTTTTTGATTACTCTCCACATTTGATCCAAAAATCTGAATAAAGCTCCAAAATAACAAACTAGGGAGGATCTTTCACCATGGAGAGTCCTCTGCTAACTAGGTGTGGATCTTTCACCACCGAAGCTAGGGTTCCTGTGAGATCTTACTCCACAAGCAAAGAAAGTGCAAACAACAGTTGCTCCAATATCAAAATAGGTGAGTGTATGAATGAATCAATAACTCTCCCTAAGCACTCCTTTTTTAACTTCACCATGCAACAAGAGGCCCAAAAGAAAGACCCCAATCGACCCCCTTAGGAAGGAAAACCACATAAATATAATATGATTTTAAGTTACCTCCCCCCCCATGCGCCAAAAGTAACTTTAGTGACCCCCAATGAAGAAAATAGAATAATAAAGTGCCATATAGTCACCCAATTGCAAAATATAACAATTATTACCACCAAGTCACTCAATTTAATGTCAACGACAAAATATAACATAAAGTAAGGTGGTAATCATGTATTCATACCCAATAGCTTGCAACGTCGTAAGCCCCTCGGATATGACCAAGGCTAAAACTGCAAAAATGGCCGTTAGGCCCTTGGTGAAGGAATGTAGACATTACATCTTTATTCGTTGAGGCCCATTGGATATTGTGGGAATCAATCCTGCAGTGCTATTATCCCCTTGTCTAATGAGTCCCCCAGCTCCTACCTGACCTGGGTTACCATGCAAGCCCCCATCAAAATTCAGTTTTGTTCAAGTGGCCTCTGGTGGTACCAACCGAATGAGGCTTCTAACTTCTCATCTTTTCACCATTAGGACAAAGATCTACTGAAAAATGAAATGTTTTAGGTGAACAAAGAACATATATTCATTAGTATTTTAAGCTTTAGGTATTTGATTAATAAATTAAGTTTGTGTTAAGTAATAGAAGCATGCAAGGGAAATTTAATGAGATTATTATTTTTTGTGGGATTTTATCCTTGTGTTAAAATCATCTCAAGATGACTTCCATGACTAGCTATTACCTTAATTTGACCCAAAAGGTCTAAGGTTTGACTGATCTTGCCCCAGGGTACAACTTGCTTATAACATATAGTGGACACCTTGACCTAAGAAGCTTTTGTTTCTTATCATTTCATCATTGCACCGACATTAATGCAACCAAAATGGCTTGGGAAATGTGTATATTCTCATGCTTGTTATGGCTTGGATGAGAACTTTTACTTCGGTATTAGAGAGCATTATTGAGCCCTTGATCTGATGGTGATTGACACTCTTCTCATATCTTGTAGTTGTTCCCTCAATCCGATATTGGTTAGCAATGATCTCCATGGCCTACAAGTGGCCCACATGTGCTGATAAACCCAGGAAACTTAGAAGTCTCATCTCCCCTTTGATGGGTAGTGACTAGTACGAGTCCTTCATCTAGTAGAATCCAACAAGACTGTGTAGTGTTCCTTGTATTCCTCGTGTTTTTGAAGGACACAGTAGATATTTGTGGTATTCTATGTCTATTCCTTGTATTCCTCATGATTTTTAAGGATATAGTAGATATTTGTGGTATTTTATGTACATTGGGCTGCGAGAGTGCCTTTGAATATCCTTATCTTCAGTTGTTGGTGGCTTATTTGTGTAAGATTGTTTATGAGTGAGTGGAGAACTGCCTTAGACATTCAATGCACTGACACCGTTTTTTTTCTACAGATAAGTGTTGTGGAAAGGCTCCATTGTTATTAAGTGCTATAATTTCAATTATGCTTTTTGAACTGATCTAAGATGCCAACTTGGAAGTTCTTTCTTTTCTAATGTAAGCTATTGAGATTACATAATTTCTCAATATTGACTAATCATTCTTCAACGTCTTCACATTTTGTACTTCTCATTTAAAGGCCTTTGATGCAGGGGAATTTGGGTTCACAAGTAATCTTGCATCAACCAAACACAATTAGTGTAGACATAAGTAGGCTTGTGTGGTTGCATACTTGTTTAATTTTGTGGCATTGACAAAATGGTCAAGAAGATTCGCCGAATCATCTTGATTCCAAAGCATTTCTTAGAAGTTGGTTCAAATGTGTGTCTCATGACACATCAAAGGAAAGGTGTTTTGGCAAATTCAAAGGTGTACACAATAGAGACACTTGGAATACATCACAACATCTCCGCGCTAAGTATGTACCTTGATAAGGATTGCTCAACACTTAAAATTCTTGGTGCGACACTTGAAGTCCTTTGGCACAACATTTGTAAGCTTGGTGCAGAACTAGGTAAATGCGCATGCTACCTTGTTTGAGGCTCGCATTATTGTTATAGGTTCGTCTCGATGGTGGGCAACTACCTATGAAACTAAAAGGCTTTGAATGTTGTTAGAAGTTCCCTCCTCGTAGAGATTCATTGGTGTGCAACATGTGGAGTCATGCGCTATTGAGTGTATAGGCTTATTGCATAGGAGTGCAATGTGTGATTGTTTATGATCGTTTGTGGATTGCCTCAAGATTATCATCAGTAGGAGTCGCCAATGTTGATTTACCTAACCCATTATTCTAGTTGTTGAGCCGACTTGCGGTTCTTCATTGTTAGAGGTTCCCCGTAGAGATTCATTGGTGTGCAACATGTGGAGTCGTGCATTATTGAGTGTATAGGCTTATTGCATAGAAGTGCAATGTGTGATTGTTTATGATTGTTTGTGGATTGCCTCAAGATTATCATCAGTAGGAGTCGACAATGATGATTTACCTAACCCATTATTCTAGTTGTTGAGCTGACTTGCGGTTCTTCAAGTTTTGATATGCTCGTGACCTGTTAAGGGACGTTTGGGCCTTATTTAGCATTTAATTGTTGTAACGCATTTGATATTTGTGGCATGGCTCAAAAGGGACATTTAATGTCATACAGGTAGGATGTAGCTAAGAGCAATATTATAATAGGTGGTGTTTGGTTTTATAAGAACTCACCTTTACACTTGAAAAAAAGTTAGTTCAAGAGGGAGCAAAGATGGGAGATTTTGGATAGATTAGTTGATGTTGGCGTTGTAGTTTGATCAATAGTTGTAATGTATCTCTGCAGAGATCGTTGAAGATTGCACCTGTTTGCGATCAATTTAGTTTGTGTGTTTCTGTGTGGAAGCTGCATTTCTTCAATTGAAATCAATGAAATGTTATTTTAATTTTCTTCTATGCATAATGTTGCAAGTCAGTCAAATGTTGTGTTGGTTCAAAACCACACATTGTCTAAGGCTATCCTTGATTGGATTCCCTAACTACAACTACATCATTTGGCATTAGAGCAAAGGTTAGCCTTGTGGGTGAGTCACAATTTTTTCGTTTACCACATTCACGAGTGTGAGTTAGTAACCGACGAAGATATTTTCCAATAAGGAGACTATTGGGTAGAAGGTGTAAAGATTGTGAGGATCACAATCTCTTGATTTTGAGGAAAAGAATGACCCACATAGGAGATTTTGTTGCAAGAGCACCTAGAGCGCCAAGACTTCCGAACTTGGCGGAGTTGATGAAAGGAATGCAAGCATGCTTGGAGGCTATGGAGACCACAGAATGCAGAGGCATCATTGCATAAGATGCGAATGATGATAAAATTGTAGTAGGAGCACTTGAAATGCAAGTTGCAGTAGAAGAGCTGGTCAATGAGCTAGAGGATAGGTTCTTGTGCATAGTCATGAGGATAGGTAGCAAGCCAACGATGGACACTCCGAGTTATCCAGGGAGTTTGAGTCCGGAAGAGCTAATTGATTGGATCATTGAGTTAGAGAATTACTTCGAATACGGAGGTATGGAAGATCCTAAGAAAGTCAAGTTCGCTTGCGCGAAGTTGAAGGGTCATACATCCTTGTGGTGGGAACATGTGCAGATGGAAAAAATGCAAAGAGAAAAGATCAAGACATGAGATAGACTGGCTGCGATATTGAAGACCAAGTTCTTGCCTTAGACTTACTAGATAAGTTTTTTCAAGAAGTTGCAGGATTTGTGTCAGAAGGAGTTGAGTGTAAAAGATTCCATGACTATCAGGGTAGGTCGTGTTGAGAATGAAACTGAAAAGATTTCCAGATATGTGAATGGATTGCGGATCTCAATTCAGGATGAGTTTGGTATGATCCGAGTGCGGTTTGTTGAGGAAGCCAATCAATATACATTGAAGGCGAAGGAGAAGTTGCATAGACAACAAGGAGCGACACAAGGTAAAGGAAGGTTCATGCATGGATGTGGACAAGGCATTGATAGAAGTTATTTTGTGTAGGAAAGAGGATTTAGCACTTCTTAGTGCAATGATACCACACAAAGAGGTAGAGGAAATTCTACTAGAGGTAGAGGATCCTATGGATGAGGTCAAGCTTTTGGATTCACATGTACATGTTTTAGATGTAGAGAGACTAGGCATAATGCATTTGAGTGCTCAAATGTGCATAACGATGGCGATAAAAGAAATGATGTGAATGCACATGTTGCACAAGCTGATGAGGAATGTAACGCGTTAGTTCATCACACCGAAGAACCAAAAATTTGAGAATCTCTCATGATGAAGAGAGTATTGTTGAAGCCAACGAAAGAGGAGATTAGTCTTTTGCCAAGGAAAGAACCTATTTAAAACTGCATGCAAGTTTGAAGGTAAATGCTTGTTTCACCAAGATATGGTTGATAAGCTAGGATTGAAGAGGGTAGCGCATCCAAATCCGTAAAGATATTTTGGTTGGGGAAGGGACATCCAATTCTGTGAATGAGTAATGTCTGGCTAGTTTCTAGATTGGCGCATATTAGGATGAAGTCATGTGTGATGTAATGCCGATGGATGTTTGCCATGTGCTACTTAGAAGGCCTTGGTAATTTAACAGGAAGGTACACCACGATGGTCGCGCAAAGACCTACACATTAGTGAAGGATGGGAGGACATACACTCTAAGTCATTTGAAGGAAAGAAGAGAAGTGGAAAATGGTTAGAAGCAAGTGATGATTTTGGGAAAACAACTCTTGATGGGAGTGAAGGAGAGCGCATATTTTTTGCTCATAGTTAAGCCTGCTCAAGTAGAGCGCACAATAGGGGAGGAAGAAGCACTTATGCGCAAAGTGAAGAACTTGTTGATTGAGTTCGCAAAGATCATTTCTAGTGATCTACCAGATGGGCTGCCACTCATGAGGGATATAGTCACCACATGGACCTAATTCTTAGTTGGAGTATACCAAACAAAGTGACATATTGACTGCCACCTAAGAAGGAGGTACAAAGACAAGTACAAGTGTTGTTGGACAAAGGGTTGATTCGAGAAAGTTTGAGCTTGTGTGCAGTACCAACAATATTAGTGCCTAAGAAAGGTGAAGAATGGAGGATGTGCACTGATTTCTGAGCGATCAACAAGATAATTTATAGTATCGCTTTCCATTGCTGGTGTGGATGATATGATAAATTGTCTCAGTGGAGCACAACGCTTCACGAAGATAAACTTGAGGAGTGGATATTATCAAATCCGCATAAGGGAAGATGATGAGTGGAAGACACCACTCAAAAGG
Source organism: Taxus chinensis (assembly GCA_019776745.2). Taxonomy (NCBI): domain Eukaryota; kingdom Viridiplantae; phylum Streptophyta; class Pinopsida; order Cupressales; family Taxaceae; genus Taxus; species Taxus chinensis. The sequence continues at coordinate 152,250,089 of CM034149.1, forward strand.
TAGGAAGAGCTATATGAGAGGCTAGTTATGCCATTTGGATTGACTAACGCATCGAGTACTTCAATGAGACTCACAAATGAAGTCCTAAAGCCTTTTCTAGGTAAATTTGTCATAGTATACCTTGATGACATTTTAATTTTCAGCAAGACGAAAGAAGAGCACTTGGATCATGTGAGACAAGTGCTACAACTATTGCATGAAGAGAAGTTGATAAATTTAAAGAAATGTAGCTTTATGAAGGAGCTTTTGTAGTTGGGTTTTTGTGATTTACTCAGAATGTTTGAAGATGAATCAAAAAAGGTGCGAGCGATACTTTAGTGGTTGTCACCTAGGAGGACATTTAGAGTGCGAAGCTTTCACAACTTAGCCAATTTTTATTGGAAGTTTATTCATAACTTAAGTGGCATGTGTGCGCCTATCCCAAAAGCCATGTCAAGAAATAGAAAAGTGTTTGCTTGGACAACAAGTGTGGAGGAAAGTTTTGAGTAGTTGAAGGGGAAAGTGACTAAGCAACTAGTGTTGGTAACTTGGCATTGCTAGATTTCACTAATGTATTTTAAGTTGGTTGCGATGCGAGTGGCACAACAATAGGAGCAATGTTAATTCAAAAAGGATGACCTATAGTTTATTTCAGTGAGAAATTGAATAATGCAAAGAGAAGATATTTCGTGTATGACAAGGGGTTTATGACAAGGGGTTTGACACAATAATGCAAGAACTCAGAAGTAGATGCATTCTTTGTTGTCTAAGGAGTTTGTATTGTATACAGACCATCAAACATTATATTTTATTAATATTCAAGGAAAATTGAATCAGAGATACGAAGTGGGTAGAGTTTCTATAGAGTTACTCATTTGTGTTGAAGCATAAAACTGGAAAGTATAACAAGGTTGCAGGTTCATTGAGTAAAAAGAATCTCTTGTTGATTGAGATGCGAGTGGAAGCCATAGGATTTGATGCTATGAAGGAGTTACACAAATAAGATGAATTTTTCAAGGAAGCATGTCTTGAATGCGTAGAACCAATAAGTGTGGGTAAAACACCATGGCTAGATTATTGTGTGCTAGGAGGGTTATTGTTCAAAGGTAAATAGTTATGCATATCTAGGAGTTCAATATGAGAAAATTTGATTAAAGAAAAACATAGTGGAGGTTTAGCATGTCATTTTGGCAATGACCAGACATGCATAGTTGGCAGAAAATTATTGTTGGCCTAAGATGAGTGCAAATGTGTGGAAATATGTTTAGGAGTGTTGAATTTTTTAGTCAGAGAAAGGGAGAAGTCAGAGCATAGGGTTGTATTGACTATTAACTACTGCCTATTCCGGAGAGACCATGAGAAGATATATGGATTTTGTTTGTAGTTTTACCAAGGACACACCAAGGTTATGATTCCATCTTTTTTGTGGGGGATAGATTTCCAAGATTGTACATTTTATAGCATGCAGGAAGACTAGTGATGCAACCATATTGCTAACTTATCTTTCAGCGAAATTGTGAGGCTGCATAGATTGCCATGCAGTATAGTTTCAAATAGAGATGTGAAATTTGTAGGACATTTTTGGAGGGCACTGTGGAAAAAGTTGAATACTAAACTACAGTTCAGTTCAATACACCATCTACAGATATATGAACAAGCAAAGACAGTGAACATAAACTTGGGTAATCTATTGAGGTTTATGATTGAAGGAAAGCCAGGAGAATGGGATATAGTACTAGTGCAAGCCGAGTTTCTTACAATAATTCAGTTAATATTACAAGAAGGATACTATTTCAAATTGTTTATGGGAGTAGTCCTAGAGGTGTTGTAGAATTGTGCAACATCATAGATGACAAAGAAAGGAGCCCAGAGGCAGAAAATTTTGTTGAATACATATGCGAATCACCAACAAGTGCAAAGTTAGTTGGAAAAGAGCAGTGTGCAATACAAACTTCACGTAAACATGAAAATAAGAGATGTGTAATTCCAGGTAGGAGACATGGTCTTAGCACATTTGAGAAAGAAAAGATTTCTGAATGGAGCCTACGATAAGTTGAAATGGAAAAAGATCGAACTATGAAAAGTATTGAGAAAGTTTGCATCCAATGCATATGAGATTGAGTTACTAGAGGGGATAGATATTTCAAATATTTTCAAAGTGGCAGATTTGTATCCTTATTTTGAAGGACATAGTAGTGTGGAAAGTGCAAACATAGATTCTGAAGAAGTTGATTGTGTGTTTTCATACTCATTTAGCTTTGCAACATTGACAGAATGGTTCAAAAGGTTTGTGTGAGTGTCTTGATTCCAAAACAGTTCTCAGAAGCTGGTGCAAATGTGTATTTCATGGCACAACCAAAGAAAGGAGCTTTGACAATTTTGAAGGCCGTGCACACTAGAGAGACACATACATTGCGGCATCTCCGCATTATGTATACACCTTGAGAAGGTATTTGCAACATAAAAACTTCTTGGTGCAACACTTGAAGTGACACACGTATGTAAGCTTAGCGTGGATCTAGGGAAGTGTGCAAACCCTTCATGGTGTACATGGTACCATATACTACCTTGTTTGAGACTCGTATTATTTTTTATAGGTTCATCTTGATGGTGCACATGTAATTTCCATTTCCGGGCTGAAACTGAAAAAGAAGGGAATTGGCACAAACTCAAATCAAAGCAAACTGAAATTTATAACAGCCAACTGAATTTTTTGGACAGCAAGGTACAACAGTCTGTAATCTTATGACAACAAGAGGAAAATTACAATAATTCACCACCAATACCACTTTTACACCATCCAAAGCATGTAGTGAACTTTTATAAATATTTTATAACAAGTACAAGCCAAGAAATGCGTTTTTAAACCCCTAGTTGGAGTATATTAAATCAAATTTGCAACAACAGCGAATCCACTTACAAAAATGGCCAGAAGTTGAGATTCCAAGGCCCAAAATTCAATCTGTCAAATGCAACCAGCCTCAGAAATTATGAACAATTCAATTAGCATCAAAGAATGAAGTGCTGTGTACTAGATATCACCAAAATCATCCACTATGCAAGTTGTTACCTTAGGAGAGGGTTTACAATAAGTTGGAAATGGTGATTTTCCAAAGAAAATCTGAGTGTAGCTCAAGTATGACCTTCATATGAGATCACCAATGAAGAAATGAGGAGTTTCATCCTCAAATCAAGTGCATAGAGGGTTTTTGTCCTCAATTGCAAGAAAGAGAAAGCAATTTTGTGCTCCAACTCAAAGAAAATGAATTCCAAAGTAAGTGTGTCCTTTTCCAAGCCAAGCGACCCCTTTATTTAGCTAAAGGCGGTGCCAAAATCAAAAGGATGATCTCCCCAAAGAGGGCTGACCTCCTAGAAATATAAGTTTCTTTTTTATTTTTCAAGTTGGTATTTGCACTTTTTCGAAACAACTTGACTTTTCTAAGTGATAATTAGAAAGTTGCTTGAAAATAATATAAAGCTACAAAAGCAACTGACAATCATGACATTAAATACTTCCCTTGCTGTTTCCCTTTAAGCCCACAGGAAGTGGAATGGGCCCAAGGTCTTCAAAATGAACTAGCCTGGAGAAGGGGACATTACAGTCCTCCCCTCCCAAAATTGCTTGCCCTCAAACAATTGCAAATTTGGATGCTCTAATATAGTGGCACCTTCACATGTAGCATCTTCAATTGGTAGATCCTTCCAACAGAAATACTCTTTAATGCTCCGGTTAATTAACTTCCTCTCTCGAACATCCACTATAGCTTCCGGAACCAAAATTAACTTGCCTTCTTCATCCAAGGGTGGCAACTGAATAGAAGGAGTAATGTGCTGTCCAAGTGCCCTTTTTAGGCACGAAACATGAAAGAAATTATGTATCCGGCTATGCTCCGGTAGCTCTAGCTCATATGAAACCTCTCCAAATCTTCCCTTCACTCTATAAGGCCCATAGAAATGTGGTTTAAGATTTTTAGCACCACTTTGTTTGAGGGAGGATTGCCTATAGGGCTGCAATCTCAAAAATACCATGTCTCCTACCTCAAATGTTCTTTCTACCCGGTGCTGGTTTCATACAATTTTTGCTAGTTTTGTGCACGTTGGAGGTTCTCTTTGAGCACCTTTAAGATGTTATGACTCTGCTGCGCCAAATCTTGGAGAAGTCATCAATAAAGGAAACCCATGTCATCCTGGAGAAGTCATCAATAAAGAAAACATAATACAAGGATTTTGCTAGTGAAGTTACTTTAGTAGGACCAAACACATCACTATGAATCAAATCCAAAGATCCTCATGATCTAATAGAGCTCGAGTAAAATTGAACATGATTTTTCTTTCCATGTGTACAATATTCACAAAATTCAAAATCTAAAGAACATTCATCTAAACCCTTTACCATATTTTTGCATTTCAAGGCCCTAAGGCCGTTCTCACCAATGTGGGCCATGTAATCATGCCACAACATGGTCTTCTTAGCAAGAAGTTCTAGGTTCTCAACAATAAGAACCTCAATGCTATTACATGCAATGGTGCTCGCCTCAACACATAATAGAGTTCCGTCTTGAACCCTCCTTACTAAAGACCACTTGCACTCCAAGTTCATTCAATCTACTCACAGAAATCAGGTTCTTCGCCGGACTAAGAATGTACAGTACGCCAAACCAAGAATATACAGTACATTGGAGAGGGATTTGGTTTGACCATCTCTAAGTGTGAGCATCTCTTCTACAATCAACTACTTTGAAAGACGAGTTCTCTCAAATACATTGTCTCACCATCAAAATCAGAATACTCGGAAAACCACTCCTGGTTGGGAGTCATGCGGTAGGGATCAATGTTATTACATGCAATGGTGCTCGCCTCAACACGGAATAGAGTTCCGTCCTGAACCCTCCTTACTAAAGACAACTTGCTCTCCAAGATCATTCAATCTACTCATAGAAATTAGGTTCTTCGCCGAACTAAGAATATACAGTACACCAAACCAAGAATGTACAGTGCATTGGAGAGGGATTTGGTCCAGCCATCTCTAAGTGTGAGCATCTCTTCTGCAATCAACTACTTTGAAAGATGAGTTGTCTCTCAAATACATTGTCCCACCTTCAAAATCAGCATACTCAGAAAACCACTCTTGATTGGGAGTCATGCGGTAGGTAGCTCTAGAGTCGATCAGCCATGCATGCTCACATGTATGTGTGGCAAGGGCTGCAAGAAACACATCACCTGCACCCTCTTGAGAAGCCGTAGATTCTGAATCGTCATTCGATTCATTCTTGCTTTTCTTCTTCTCCTTGTAGTCCTTGATGTGGCCTTTGCTTGTCACAATTCCAGGACTTCACCTTAGACTTTTCGGGAGACTTGGATCTTCCTCTAGATTTGGATCTGCTATTCCTTTTCTTGTTCTTTCCTTTCTCCTTTGATCTACCTCAAACAACCAATGCATCCTTGATTGAATCGGAAGTCATCTGTCTCAAATCTTTCCAGAGTAAAGCACCCACCACTTCTTCAAGCTTTAGCTTAGTGGTGGTGCTGCTGATTTCCATCACAAGGTTGTCCCACGAATCTAGCAAAGAACACAAGAGCATGATGCACTAATCCTCATCATCCATTTGCATGCCTATGAACTGTAGCTGGCTCACATTGATGTTGAACGCATTCAAATGCTCTGCAACCGAGTTGCCATCACCCATCCTCAAGGAGTAAAGCTTCTTTTGTAGAAAAATATTATTTACCAGGAATTTAGCCTTGTAAGGATTCCCCAACTTCCTCAAGAGGCTCTCCCTGGTGGTCTCTCTGAATACATTCAAAAACACCGAATCAGCCAAGCAAGTTGGACCAGGCTCCTTGCTTTCTGATCCATCGCTGCCCAGTCTTCATCCTTCATAGATGCTGGGTTGCTGCCTGAAAAAACAACCCACAATTCTTTTCTATGAGCAGATACTTTATCTCCAACTTCCAGAGCTCATAATTTGTGTTGTTGAATTTATGTACTTACAATGCTGAAATAAGATCTATATTGTGCACAATTCCCACTCAAACCAAGACTAAAACTAACATTCTGTTTCCTAACCTAGGATCTTAAAAGCTGGTTGGGCTCTGATACCAAATGAAAGGAAGCTAGTCAAATGTGAAACAACTTCCACCTTAATCTTTAGAGGAATGAAGTGCAAAAAACAGACCTAGATCTCTCAAATTCAGTAAGAATAATAAACACGCAAGAAATTTACAGCGATATGCAATCACGTATAACTCACATAGGACACGACATATACCCTTGGGAAAAGCCCATCAACCAAGGAGCACTCAATTGTAATATTCACTAATCAACAATTTGTGGTTACAATACAATGACAGTATCCACTCCTACAAACCCAGTCAGCACAACTGAAAATTACACAGGCCGCTTATCCTTTTCTTGCAAATACCAAGAATACTGTCTCATTAATTGTATATTTTTCTCTGCCCCCAAGTGCCTGATTTATAGACTTTTCCAGTGCTTCGAATAGAAGAGAATCAACTTCACTTATTTCCAAAAATTAGTCTATAATTAGTTTAGTTACCTAAGCCTTGGGGACGGGGTTTCTAGGACAGTTAAAATTTTCCCGAATTAATATTTAGATATTTTAACTTTATTAAATGAAATTTAGGAGTTTAAATTGTTTTTGATGTTTTTAGGGTACTTTAGAGATTATAATTCAATGTTTTTGATAATAGTAGCAGTTTTTTAAAGTAAAAGATCAGATTTTTTTAAGAAATTAGAAGATAATGGGGGATGTCCCATTTGAGTCCTCGAAACATTTAGGACATCGGGGACATCGTCAGAATCTAGGGGACGCGTCCCTACATAACAATGATAATTAGATTCCTTCAACACCTTTATTGCGTGATGAATTACCAAAATAGGCGGTGCTTATCCAATGCCTACATCACACGGTGAGCTAAAAAAACTTAACCACCAAAATTAGTTGCCCTTGTGCATGCTGATTTGGCATGTGCTTATGCTCCAGAGTTAGCACTTTTTTCCGCTTGTAGCACCCACCCATGTGGAACTTAAACATAAGACCAAAAATATACCACGATAATTTTTTTCTCTCATTACCTGTTATAAGACAATAACATGGATTACTCACCAAACTCCACACAACATGTGACACCAACACAAACATGAACCCACCCATACAACATGGAGGTCATGCAAATTTGCCATGCGTAAGATGCTATGGTTGTTGTGCATAGTCATCAATGTGATCGTAACGTTGTTATGTGCTATGTTGTGTACCCTACACTACCGAGCCCTACGGGTAGCAGCTAAAAGTGTTTGTGTGGAGAGAGAAGTTGTAGACGAGGTGACCATAACCTTGAGCCAAGTACGAGTTTGAAGGTGGAGTCTTATGTAGACTGAATACCCACTTCTATCCGTTTGGTATACCTTGAGTTTACTTAGTATATTATGGATGTACACCACCTTAGGCTCATGCTTATGCAAGCTATTGTCTCTACTCTCTCCTGTTTGGGTTGTCTAACAAACAATCCTATGTGATATTGACTATGTGGATCCTCGTTTGTGTGATTTGGAGATATATAGAGATATGCTTATTTTGGTTATATGTATTTTACGAGTTGAGGCTCGATATCTGAGTGCTAGCAACTTGATGAGTACCCCTTTGGTGGACGCGGAAGGGCCACTTAGTGATCGTAATGTGATCTTTCTATGTTCGTATTTTATTTGTAAATTGATATTTTTCTGTTAAGAACCAACAATTTTCTTGATTGATGTATTCCTAAATTTTGGGCATTTAACTTGATTTTGAGCTAACAAGAGGCTTTTGCATTACTACGGTTGTTTAGCCACTTAATTTGCTTAGTTTGAAACTTGCTCTTGGATTTTAAACTTTTTCTAGCCTAGCCCAAGGCTTGGAATTTGTTGTCGCTTGGCATTTGAATTTGATTGTTATGTTGGTTCTAGTGTTGTGATGTGTTGGAATAGGGTCATGGGATTCACCATGGAGTGGTTGGACCTATGGACCCACTTTGTTGTATGGGGGTACGTCCCAATGGGGTCATGGGACTGTGTAGTATTGAGCTACATGTTACTATGCCACTTGGGTGGGGGTGACGGGGCTCTATGTGCCTAGGGCCATAGGGTGACCCGACCTCATTAAATGGAGAAATAAGGTGGCGAACTCTTTGGTGAGTGACCCGATACGGAGAAATAAGATGGGGCTCTATGGCGAGTGACCCGACATGGAGAAATAAGGTGACAGGGCTCTATGGTGAGTGACCCGGCCTGGTTTTCGACACTATTATCCTTTCTCTATTGGGAGGCATATGGAGTTCTTTGGAGGCTTATGGAGATTTGGGGGACATTTGGAGTGGGTTTTTATGATTCATGAGCTACTCATGCGAGTCTTGTTATGTATTGTTATGATTGAGGCTTGACTCTCCTCTTTGTTGGTATGTACTAGAGGATCTTGTCTTGGCACTGTGTGGGTACAGTGATACCAGTGCATATGTCTGAGCATGATGCTTCATTGTTTGGTAGTCACATGTGTGTGTTGGATCTATGCCGGGGGCATAATTGTTGGAATTTCTATGTTAGGTGGACTACTTGTTGTCTTTCCATGGTGGAGTTAGAGGTCTTGTGATATGATTCAGTCATGAAATTGTGCTAAAAATGTGTTCTGTGGGTTGTTTGTAATGTGCTTTGTACCTTGTGTGACATAGTGAGGTCAACTGTTTGGACAACCTATTGGAACTTTGAAATTTAAAATCTTTAACAAATGATAACATTATGAACATTGGACAAGTAATTTGTGTTATCAGTGTAATTAATAAATGGTGAATACCCTTATGAGAAAACACGTGCGAATGTGTTTCGAAACGACTATCAAAATTTGGATCTGAACCCACTATAGATTTGAATTGTTGAATAAAGAACCCTTATGAACCTTGAAACAAGAACTTGTATTAGGGAAAAAATTAAAGGAGTTATATATAAAAATAAATAAATAATAATAATAAGGAGAAATGTCAATCTTCACGGAACATTAAGAAATTGAGAAACTTTTAAAATATGTTTAAACCTACTGGTGGTTATGTTTTAAGCAACATAGCCCTTTTCGTTAATCAGAAATTGTTGTCGTTGAGTTTCTGTGCTTTCTCATCCCATTTAGTACCTGGAGTGTGTTGCATTGTGGACGATGCTTTTGTAACGGGAGGGAGATGTAGTGTCTCTCCCGTTACCACCTCTCGATTGTAGTTGCACGGGCTCAAGTCGGCCTTGGTTTGAGTGAGTTCGTTGTTCTAGCGTCGTGCTTACGTGATGAATACGTCGTAAAATAATGATAACATTTAAATTAAGCATTTGCGACAATAAAATAATAAGGGCAGTTTTGAAGTGTCCTTTCACGGACTAACCTTTTGGAACCCTATGATTGTCCCCGTGTCTTTGATTTGTGAGAAGTCATTCTTCTCGCGACTCATCCAACTCGGGATCATTCTCGAGCTTTGAGTTTGAAATATTAATAAATTTCTTTACAACGTTAAACGTCGATCTAACTAAAGTGTATTTTGTTATTAATAAAAGGATTCCACCTTATTCTCAATGAAGATATTTATGTGTTAATTAAGGGGCGTATCGGTAGCGGTGGAGGTTTGGATTAAAGAAAATGTTAAAACAATTAAATAAATCATGAAATTAGCACAATAAAAGAGTTTTCATTTAAAAATAAATAATTCATTATTATCCTAAAATCTCTCCAAATTTATTTTGGAGCTTGAGCCAAACCTCATTTCAAGAAGAATTAATGTAAATCCTTAGATATTGTATTTTTGGTTTGCCGTGAGAGAATTAATGAAATTCTTCTTGTTTTTGTAAGTTGCCTACCATGAGATGATTTTTGGAAAATTCTGGTCAGAGAATGTAATTCTGGGCATGCATACAGTGGTTGGGAATACTTCCAGGAATCAACAAGACGGGGGAATGCCATGGTTCATGGGTATGGTCTGTGATAGTTTGTTTTTATTTGTTATTAGCTCTGCATAGCGAAAAATAAAACTGTCTTGATATTCTTGCCCTGTCCAAGAAGGAAATGTGAGCAAAAACTTGGAAGCATGTGCAAGGCATGCAAATTGGTTGAAGAATGCCCCAAATTGGTCGCATGGGCTGTTGGAAAGATGCCTTGGAGAGAAGCGGCCTCACAGGCCTGCAATGGTCGCTTTTTTTGCACAAATGGGGTTTGTTGATTAGGCTTTGGAAACTTTAAAGCTAATGCATTTGGCAGGCGCAAAGCTTGACTCCACTTCCTCTGCCAGCGCCTCCCATCTTCTGTCAAATTGGGAACTTAGAGTAGGACACAAACATCCAACAAAGTTGGTGGTTGTTTTACATTTTTTTTTGGAAAACAATTATTTTTTTTGGCAGATTTGGGACGCCTCAACAAATGTTAGTTTGGCCCTTGCGCAAGGCTATTTTCTAATTTCTAAACGCCCAAAAAAAATGTGGTCTCGTGGAATGTCCAGGTTGCAAGATATGCACAAAATGGATATGTTGAAATGGCTAGGAAAATTTCAAACAAATGCAATTGACACGGGTCATGCCAAACTCCACAACCTTTCCAGCATCTGCTAGGAGCTTTTAAGCACGTCATGGACAACTGTCAAGTATTTTTAAAAGAGGATTTTTGTCTCTTGTGGAAGCTTGTGCAAGTTTGTGAACTGTTTGACAAAATTGCCTGAAAAAACGTGGGCTTGTGGACATCAATGAGTGTTGGAGGTGCAACGTGGGTAGCATTCACAAGGCAAATGGACTGTTTGACAGAATTCATTAGGAAATGTTGTTCTTAGAATGTTAATTTCATACGTGGTAGGGGATGCACAAAGATGATGCATTGAAAAGGCCATTGGGGTCGCTTTTGTTGGTGTATGCAAATTGCATGGGGTTTATATAATGCACAACAGTTGTGTGTGGAGTGTTTAAGTGTGCATTTGGTGCCCTGGGGAAAGTATGGGGAGAGCTTAAGCTGTATGCCAATGGATTAGGTGGGTAGGAAAGACAAATGCACAAAAAAATAAAACCACCTCCACATCCTTAACAAGCAGACCAGGCCGCAACTGGTGTGCAGAGGGTTGGACATATAACATTGGTGACACAAATGGTGTTCTTGAAGGATGCTTTAGAATTTGTCATTAAATTGTTACAAAGTTGCTTTGGTTCTATGCGTTGTCAAGAATGCAAGGAGAAGTGCAATACATGCATTGGCTTTTAGGCAGCGCGTTGTACGAGTTATTTGACTAAATCTTAGTCCCATTCTGTAGCCAATTGTGAGCCTCTCAGCGTGCAGCAATGTTTGGGTTGGATCGCCGCAACATTCAAGAGACTGGTATTGTTAGTAAGGCTTACCAGAGGTTATGAGTGCTGGAAACCCGCCAAATGTTATGTATGCAAAACAGTGGATTCTTGATCAATGATCGTTAGCCGTTTGTCAAAAATGCGGGTTAGACAGAAAGAGCAAGAATCTTGGTTTAACGCAAATCATCCAAGAGATTTTGGAGCAATCATTGACATCCATGGGGACGATCGAATGCGGTGACAGTGAAATGCGCGTATGGTTTTTCCCCTTTCTTCTTGCATTTAAATTATGCACGTCTGTCATGTCCTACGTGGTTGGGTTTCAATAATTTGGATCATTGAAAATGCATCTAGAACAAATGTTACAAATTTTACCCTGCCCAAAACCTTCAAAACATAGAAAAAATATTGGCCTCGAGAAATCATGTGCACATGGAGCGCCACACCTAAATGTACCGTGAATCTAGAACTTCCAATCTTGATCCCTAGTAACATAGGAAACCATGGAAAAACTTAACTCAGTTGTTTGAACTCTTTTAATGCCTTTTCGGGATCAAGTCTCGAAGCCCATTTTAGTATATCAGTCACTTGTGGTGGCGTGCTCAATTTAATAAAATGTGATCGGTTTTGGCTTGCAAATGCCTCTTTGTTCGAGCGAAACGGAACAACTACTCCCACCTACTTCTAGACTACCAATAGGAGAATTGGAACCAACTCTTAGTTATGCAAAAACACTATCAAGTGATTAGTTTTGTAAGTGAGTTTTGAGGCCCTCCGACTATTGTGTGACAGGAAATTTTTAGTTGTGTTTACGATTATCAACCTCGGAGATACCCTTATAACTTGAGCATTGTTTGTCGTATTCAACTTCCATGCCAAATGCGATGAAATCTCTATATACTAGGGGAATAATTTTGAATCTGTCCAAATTTGTGCTTAAACTCAAGATGAGTGTTTTTGGGACCAGTTTGTAAGCACTTTGGCTGTTTGGGTCAGTTTTCTCAACTTGCAACTTTAGCTAGAAACTCCTTCTAAGGGTCCCATTTGATTTCTAACCATGCTTTAGACCTTTTTAATACCGTCACAATGCTATGTAGAGTATTATTTGATCTTTAATTTTGTATGAACGGATTTTTGAAATGTCATCAGCATTTTTCTCTCTCCTCCCTCTTCTCTCTCCAAAAATCACCATAATACTTTGGTTGATTTTGAAAATGTAAATGAATTGGAAAATGTAAATTGGTTTGAAATGAAATGAAAGTGGACATGTAATGCAAATAGTTATGACCTTGTGAATGGAAAATAAAATTTCTCTTAACCTTCTCTCTCATCCTTTCTCTCTTTAGAACCAAAAACGTAAAGTGCAAATGAATGTGAAAGTGTGAATGCGTGAGAAAGAACTCTCTCGTCTTGTCTCTCCCTATCTCTACCTCTCACTACTCCTTGTTTGAAATTGTTCGGAATGATGAATGGGTGGACTTATGCTTGAGTGTAGGGGATTTCCATAGTAGTTCTAGGACTGACCCTGTGGTGGTTGTAGGTACCCGTACAAGGAGAAGTACAACGACCCCTGTGTCTATTGGCTAGATTTTATGCATAACATAAAGCTTAGGCAGTCACGAGATAAATCTCCTTCATTTAACGGTGAAGCTCCCATGTAAGATGTTTATCAATTTGGTAAGGGTGAATCCTAATAACTATTTTCAGGGGTTTTACTTTAATTCCCACAGCTCGCGAACCACAGTTGGGCAATTTTGTAGCAAGTAAGCAACTGTGATTGGAATATTTGCAGAAGGGGGAAATAATAGAATTTAGGAAAGAAGAAAATAATGTGTTGAATAAACCAATAGCTATCAGAGTTGGTCTCATCCACACAACTTAAATAAACAAAGAAAAATCACAACATTCAACAATGAGGGAAGGAAATAGCTTCTAACCTAGATCTGAGATAACACAAAGTTTATCTAAAACCTCTGAAAAGAAACAAACAACAAATTATTGTAGACACAAAGTTCTTCAGAAGTCCACCTTTTACTCAATCCCCAAGCTTTCACATCAATCACCTCAAGGGTTCCAGTACAAAGTTTGAAGACTCGAGAATGCTCTAATTACAAAAGCTCTTGCTAAACAAGTTCTGCTAAAACAAATTGTGATGATTTAACCCGTAGGCTCTTCCTCTTTTTATAGTGCATAGAGGGCAATTACAAATAGGAAGCTTCTATGAATTCCGGCATGTGGAAGCCGTAAAGGAAACAGTTGGCAATCTTTTTCCTAGACTTCCTCTTTGCATGATATGCATGCTTTACAACTGAAAATAAAACCTTCAATTTTGCATGTTTGCCACCTATTTCCAAGTAATTGACTTCTTCCAGTAACTTGAAGTAATGGATTTTAAACCAATCACTTAAGTTTTACAATTCAATTGATTACTCAATTACTTTTTTGGAGAAAATATGAGAAAGAAGAAGAAAGAAGTGAAAAGAAAAGAAGAAACCATCCCAGTTGTAGCACTCTCAATCTTGTTCTTCTTCCATACTTTGCATACTGATCCAACATGTATTGTACTTCTGCTCCATGAATGACAATTCTGCCTTGAATCTGAGAAGCTCTTTCTCCCAAATGCGGTTGACTCTTTTCCTTTGATTCTCACCAAACTGGATCTGGGAGCAGCTGACCGTGATTTCCTTGCGGGTGTTGCCTCTGACCTGTCTTCCCCTCTTATCCTTGAAGCTTTTGCAGTTCTTCTCCAGTACGTGCACCAGTGAAATGTTTGCCGTAAACAATTTAGACCAAACCCTTCTATTTTTAATTGCATATGAGCAATTTTGAATTTTGAAAAGCACTCCGGGTGAAGGCAAATATAAGTAGACTCAATGTGGGCTTCAACTGAGAGATTGTAATCAACATGCATGGGCTTTTGAAGGATTAACTGGGAGACTTCACATACATTTACATGGGCTGCGTTTGTGCTTTTAGAAGTCTTCGGATGATTTCAAAACAAAGAAAAGGTCTTTGACATCAACGCAACACTTTAAATATTCCCTTTTTATAACATTGCGTGGTTTCAGGGATAGGAGGTTGCTTTCACAAAGAAGAAGAGCTTCTTAACATCAATGTGATGCTTAAGTGTTTTTCCTTTTAAATAAAGTTACTTGGAATTCAGAAGACAGGGCTGCAAGAATTCACGACAACTTAAATGTTTCTTCCTTCAAATCTGCGTGGATTATTGGAAGGGACAGCAAACTATGAATTTAGAAGACTAGCCTCCTAAGAACCACGATTTGCACTTAAACGTTTTGCTTTGGCTCTTCATAGACTTGCGTTGAAATTGAAAAGAGCAACCTTGTGGATTTGTATGAAGGAAGGCAGCTTTCAATAATCACGACTTGCATTGCAAACTCCTAATATTTGTGTGGAAATCGATAATAGGAGGCAATGGGGAAATAAGACATGGAGGGCAGCTCTTAAAATCACGATTTGCACTTAAAATTCTTACCAAAGACTTGCGTGGAAATCAGAGTGGAAGAGCAGCTCATAATCCATCACTTAGCTAAGTGACTTTTGCTTTGAATTTGTGTGAAAATTAGAAGAGGAAGGCAGCCTGAAAATTAGAGTGAAATGGCAGCTTGCTTCTTTTAAAAATTTCATGGATTTTGAAGGGTGACAGCAGCTTGCAATTTTCACAATAACTTAAGTGACTTTTCTTTTAAAAGCTTCGTGAATTTTGAAGGATGAAGGCAGCTTTGAAAAACCACGACTTGCACTTAAAAGGCTCAACTTCAGCTCTTTATTATAATTGCGTGGAAATTAGAAGATGAAGGCATCGTGAAAATTGAAGATGGAGGACAGCTATCATTTCCACGATTTTAACTTAAAATTCTTACCAAAGGCTTGCATGGAAATCAATGTGGAAGGGTAGCTAACATCAACGACTTGTATTGCAAACTTCCTCTAGTATTTGCGTGAAAACATAAAGGAGAAGGTAGCGTGATAAATAGAAGTGGAAAGAAAAGTAAAAATTAGAGGCAGCAGACAACTTGTAAAAACTACGACTTGCATTAAATAATTGCCCCTTGGAAAATTGTGCTAAAACTTGGAAGAATGACTGCTCCAAATCCATGATTTGCCTTGGGTATCTTTGCCTTGTATTTCTAATACACAAAATTGCGTTGAAATTAGAAGACTTTGGCTGTCAGACATCACAAGTTAGCATTGAAAAACCACGATTTGCACCAGAAGATGGCTTTGATCCTTGATGCAATTTCTTGAGTGATTTTTCCCCTTGAATGAGCCTCCAGAATACTGCTTTTTCTTCCTTGGCCATGGCTGCTCTGCAAAAGGAAGAAAAACTCTTCCAGATCCACTATCTGTTTAATTATTCAACTTGAATTAAACCTCAGACAAGGCAAAAATCCTGAGCTTTCCTCTTGTTTGATCCGGTTACCTTCAAATACAAGCTTTGACAAACAAATTGATTGGCAATTAAAAACACTGGATTGCTTTTCAAAACCCTAGGCCTGGGAAAAGGCCTGACAGGAAGAAAGAATAGGCTACGGGGATTGGCGGAAGGAAAACGGAGAAAGACCAAAACCAAAACACGAAATAAATAAAATAAAAACAAAACCCGAAAGAAGTTGCAGGCAATTGCTCGAAAAATTTCTTCAATTAGCTAGTCTGCAAAAATCTTCCTTGGTGAAAGTAATATTGGTGTGGTAACAATGATGGGGTGAAGTGCTTTATATAACCCAAATTCTCTAATTTTAGCTCAATCTATTTTGAAAAGATCTTTATTTATTTAATATAAAAATAAATAAAACGCTTTCAGACAAAGTCTGGCGAAGGAATTGAGTGAGCTTTTGCATGTGGGTATGTGGCGAGTGTGGCTCTATGACTTCTTGGAGATACCTTTTGAACCATAGTTCAAAAAATCGTTATCAATGATTAATCGACAAACCAAACTTTGACTCGGAAATCGGGAATCGACAATTAATCGACAACTTTATCGCTACTCTTAAAAACATTTAAATTCATAAAATATACTTAAATTAAATGTAAAAACAATGTTAAATGATGCGAGAAGTGACTCTGTACAGTATACCGTATACAGTATACTATTATACTAGTATACTATTATAATGTTAAATGATGTTAAATGTTAAATCATTATACAATACTATTATAATTTTATAGTGTATACTGTACAATTAACTATAAATTTATAATAATGTACAGTATATACAAAACGAATGAAATTATATTTATAGTGTATGCTATAGATTGTATAAAATTAAATAATGTATGTTATATAAATGTATACAATGTATAGTATACTGTATAAATTGTATATACCATAGTTGGAATATTCGCATAGTTGTATTTTTAATTACTAATCTATCTATAGGCGATTAAAGCTCATGATCCTTTCAAAAGATTGCAAGAAGTTGCTTGGTCCAAAAAGGTGCAAAAATGGATTTTATAAAAATAAGAAAAATATTGCCATCAATGCGTAGAGCTCGAGAAAATATACACTTTTAGAGAAAATGGCACCTGAAACGGAGCCACAGAAGTGAAAGTTATGGCACGTGCAAGTTTTTGCTGCTACATTTTCCCGAACCCTTTCCAAAAATGGCAATTTTTTTTCTGTACTTGTGTTTTCTTCACCAAAAATCCAAAAAAGGAAAGAAATGCTGTCTTTGGCGAGTATTCCGAGTATGGGACTTCGAGCAGAAGTTTTTTTTTTTGAAATTTTTGGCGAGTTTTCCTAAAAATGTTACTCGTTTAACATATTTTTTGGCGAAAGTTTTTCGTAGAACTCGCTAAAAGTTTTTCGAGCAGGAGGAAATTCTATCTATGATTTCACGATACTTCACATGATTAATTAACAGTGCATGATTTTGTAGGTGATTAGCGCCAGGAAATCGCCGATGTAGGGGCAAAGGAATATAGAATATGCGATTTGTTGGCAATAGATAAGTGGGTCTGCATGGTGAAAGCTCAATTGTATGGCGATTATCGTTCGAGTAATCATCATTCTCATGAAGGAATGAGAAGAGACGAGAATGATAAGTACAGCTGTAAGCAGTGAATTGCATGACAATGGGAGAGAGACCCCTTCACTTTAGTAAGAACAATTTTTTGAAAAGAGGTGGAGTCCCCAGTTTACAGGGTGAAAATCAGTGAATGGGGTCACCAGTAGTCAACTTATTGAGCAAGGAAACAGAATGCAAAACAAATGTTGTGGAGGGATGCACAACACACACACACTAGTTAGGGATGTGACACACATTATTTCACTGCTTGGAGGGATGTGCAACACACACGCATGATTGTTGCATTTTGATGAAATGTACTATTTCTTATGAAGCTGTACCTTTGCGAAGTTTGACCTAATTCCAAACTGGGTTAGATTTGCAATGATACCTTTGCTTTGATACCATGTATGTAGTGATTACCTGAGTGGTTGCACTGTGATAAAAACGATGCTAAGAGGATACCTTTACAAAGGTGGACGTAAAGCATCATGGAATTAGAATCTAAATTGACCAAACATTGTCATATATATTCAGACTGTTCAATACCATCATGATTTGTTGAAATAGGGTACAGGTATCTAGTACATTATTGATTGTACCTGTATTTTTTTATTATGGCGTAAGTCAGTCTGTCTGCTAGTGAAAGGGTACTGACCTAGTATTATACCCTTTGCCTACAAAGAAGGCTCATAACAAGCTTGCATGTGTGTGTTTCAATTAAGGCATAAGAAAGCGTGAACCAAACTTCATAGGTCGAAAACGTGAACACCCAGCAGCAAGAAACAGTCCTGCTCAGAGCTAAAACCTCAAAACGTAGTTTCAACACATCAACATAAAAGCAGCTTCAGACATCTCTACAGCTTACCAATGGACATCTGTTTTGCCTGAGCAATTGATTATAGTGAACACCTTTGATAATAAGGAGGTCTTGAGCCGATTACAGCAGTGGAAAACTAACTTAGGCTTGGAGAAGCGGCATGGATCCCTTGGAGATAAATGGGAATCTTTTTACACACCATTATCCAGCCCGTTGAAACCTCCGCAATTGGAGGATTAAATAAAGGAGGCGTATGATTTCCTGTATCCTCCATGATTCCTTTAACTGGGACAGCGGAATTATTATCTTTTGTATGTTGACCTTTCATGTCACCGACTGAAGGTGAGATTCTTTGGCATTGTTCAACAACTGAAATTTCCTTGAAAGAGTCTCCATTTTCGGGACATTAAAGATAGAATGCCATGACTCCTTCAAGTATTTGCATATTGAGTCAAAGATTCGCTTTTGGCTTCGAACACTAACCAGGTGTTCTGGGAGGGCATCTTTCCACTAGTATGTGTCTCTTGTGTTGGCAATCGATTTGCTATCCCACAATTAGTAGAGGTACTGACCTAGACAGAAGATTACCTTCTACACCGAAATGGCAGGCCTTCATAATTTAGGGTCTGTGACCAAGTTCTGTTTCCCTCACTTTGAGATCTAATGGTTGTAGGAAGAGTTTTTATGCTGTGTCAAGAAACGAACCCATAGATCCGGGCATAAGAAGTGCTTGGGTGATAGTCAGAGGTGTTGAGAATGTCTATAACTAACAGGGTAGTTCCCAAGGTGTATGCCAATACAAACAAGAACCAATTAGTGTACTCTCAAAATTGGAGAGGTAAATGGGGTGTCTTGATCCAAAGTTGTGAAGTTTTGCAGAAGAGAATGATTCAGTGACCTTGCATGTTAAAGGAGGGGAACTCAGGGTTTCATAACCAATTATCTAGACTGGCAGACCCAGAGTTTGGATGCAATGGTGTTCTTATTAGCTATGTTGAACCCGAAATGAAGCATACAATAACAAATATCCTTGTGAATGCACACGGGTACATGATCTCATCCTTCCAGCTAGTATCGGAGTCCAATGCTAAGGTTATATCCAAGGGAATGTAAGTGGTAGTGAAGGTTGGGCCATAGACTTCCAAATTTGCATATTAGTGTGTGTTCCTCGTAGTATTTTTCAGAAGAAATGCAACCTCTTCCCCAAATGAAACACATGGGGTAATGCTAACAAGTTTTCCATAGGGATATGCTCTTCAAACCATTTAATGCATCTTTGAAGGATGTAGATTAGTGAACACGACAAAGATTGTCAACCCTGAACATGCCTGATAGGAGTGCCGAAGATCGCCAACTAGAAGGAACCTGTAAGAATGTCTCCATTGTGATGCAAAGTCTCATACCTTTCCCTGTATCCGCGCCTGTGATGTTTTGCAGATTGTCACATGCTGAGATTTCCGTCGTTCTACATGTTGGTAGGAACAGATATTTGATTGGAGTCGTTGAAAGCTCATATGTGAATCTTTTGAAAAAGTCGCACAATTCTCCCGAGTCATATGAAAGTAAAAAAACCGATCTCTAGCCTATTTTATCCTGGGTAGCACCGCCCCCAATAGCGCTACCCGCCGGATCCATGCCTGCCCCCTGGTTCAGGGCTTTTATTCCCCGTCTATGCAGGGTTTAATGGCAGAGTGCACGAGACAAGCAGAGCATAGCCATGATTCTAAGCGGAGCAACCATGATTCTAAGCGGAGCATTAACTATATTTAATTTTGTGATTAATTATGTTCCAACGTTTGGATTATGTCAATGTGTGATGTCTTTCCTAATTTGTGCTATTCAGAACGCTAAACTAATTTGTTATAACTTTTACTAATTCACTTGTCTAGATCTAAAGAGATTTATGGTTGCTCAAGAATTGCGTCACCTTTCAAATATATCCTATTTACCACATGATGTGACAGGATTCACACCGGAAGCTACTATCTCCTATATCTGCAGGGAAAAACGTCACATGCAGAATGTGAGCACATTCAAAAGACAATATGTAAGTGACTATGACATGGAAATGCTCTGTTCAATATGGATCTATAAGAAAATATGAATCCTAAAATAAATGCACTGGACAATTTTTCAGTCTTCTCAATAGGTTTTGTTTCACTTTGGATTAAAAATACAATGGTATATATATATATATATATATAGTCATATATTTATAGTACAATATTCCTAGGTTCAGAAGGCTGTCGATATAACCTCTCTTAAAAATTCAATGGCATACAATGAGGTACAGTCCTTCAATTTGCACCAAGAGGGTCACTTAAGTGACAATCATTTAGAAAAGTAACTCAACATGAAAACATAATGTACACAATAAGATTTAGGTCAACTCACTTTAAAAAAAGTAACTTAAGTTTAAATTCCTCCAAAAGTAAAGCAAACAATCTCCATCCTTAGATTAGGTTCTATCACAACCACTAGATTGAGTAAACCTTAAAAGTTGCCCGAATCCATATTGATGCCTTGCAAAGGTTCTCTTTAATGATCATTTGTCAGGCATCCATTTCCTTTTCACATTGAGGAAGGTTGGGAGGAGGAGAGGGAGAGGGAGAGAAGGGAAAGGCTTGTCCATGCATTGTCCCTCCCTCAATCTCCAACAATGCCTCCATTGACGATGCCATAGGAGTGATGGAATATTCTAGTATGGCAGTTGGTGTGGTGTTAATTCTGATTTGAGAAGTAATAGCCCATAAGACTGTCACCCCAAGCGTTTTGGTTCTGAAATCTATGATTCTCCTAGTATTATTTGTGAAAAGCTATGCAATTGTTTGGTCTGTTTATTGGTGTCACTGAATTGCAGGTCTTAGCCAGTGTGTGCTTTTTTATGCATCATGGAAGCTTCATGGTTACCCCTTTTATACTCCAAGGGCATCTGTAAGCCATATTGTCCTTGTACATCTTCATGGATTGCTAAGGTATCTTTACAAATTCTTTCTTGATGCCTCTATACCGGTCTTTTCTGGTTCTCCTATTTTTTCCCTGGATTTAGCTTTTCCTTGTATTTTTTTTTTGCTGTATTAAAAAACTTGCACCACCGGGAATGGTCCGGGCACAATGTGAAAAATGGCATTGCCATTTTTGTATCATTTACGGCATGTGCCTATTCATACTTGTCAATCGTACTGATTATGTTCCCAGGCTGAAACGTTTTGGGTGGGGTGGATGAAGTTTCCTTGCAATGTAGCTCCAATGTGAAGACAACATATGGGTAATGGGCTACTTTGATAACTTATTTGTGCAACTCAAAATTTCCAACCTAAAAATATAATCTCCCAAAACTATCAACTCACAACTCTTGCAAAAAATGGGACAGTTTGCCTATTAGTGCCACAAAGGCTTGATTGATAGCAAGGTCTCAAAATTGCAATCAATGACTACAAGAAAGCTAAGGAACTCTAAAGTCTAGACCAAATCTCATCATGAAAATTAAAAAAAATCATCTCTATTGGCAACACACTTTGGAGTAAAAAACGCCTATTGCAGAGATCATCTCTTGTCATATACATGTTCTATTCTAGAGCTCATTCACTCAGTGGAAACTTCAACATGCAATGGTAATGCATTTAAGTTTTTAACTCTTTAGCAAAATCTCCATTGCCAAAGCTCATCCACTAAGTGGGACCCTTCCATAAAATTTGTTTATTTGCATATTAAATAATTGTAACATTAGTCTTCATCTCATTGCCGAGTCAACCTCCCCTTGCACATTCAAGCTTCAATTCCTATTTCCAGAAAGCTACTTACTGCTTCACAACTTATTCAGCACTGCCTATTTTACTAGATAGAGAAAAAGCCGCAACAATTCAAAGTTTACCAATCCATAGATATTCTTTACTGTTAATTCAACCAACAGGCCTTCTTGTGATGTATATTTATGTTTTCTCCACCTTTCAATTTAAAAGCTTGTTTTAGCAAAGCTGATATATGAGGCCAGGAGGTTGCCTTGCAAAGAATCATTATGCATTCATATGCAGGCATGTTGAACCTCAAGTTTCTTGTACCAAGTACATGTTACTGGCATCGTTGAAAATTCTAGCAACTTCAGTTTTAGTATAACATGTTTAGCTAGTACATCTCATAAACTAAGTGAATTATTTGAAACCTAGAATCTGTAAAGATACCTAAAAATTGTGCACTATGTCCAGCCAAGTATGCCAAGAATGAGCAAAGTGTTAGGTTGTGGACCCTGTTTTCATGTGAGAAAGTGTTGAAGACTGTACACTAAGAGTACTGTTCACTTTCCATAGTTGTCTCACTGGGGTTCGGGGGCGCAACCCTCGAGATTTTTTTTTTTGGCCTTAAAACGTGCCCGATATACCGGGAAATGTGCTTTTCTCATATGGGCGGGATTTTTGACCCATTGGTTTATGGGACGGTTCTGGCCCATGGTTTTGATACCCATGGTTTTGTAAAACTGCTTAAGCAGTTGTCTACTTATGTGGTTTTGTGCATATGGTAGGGTTAATGTAACATTGCAGATGTGTTTTGAATTTGGGTGTGAATTCTGTAGAGTTTGTTGAGCATAGCTCCAAACAGATTTGGGTATTCTATTGAGAGAGCAGTGGCTTGTAATAAAATTTGAGCAAGTGATTCTTGGTGGACGTAGCCCAAATTGGGTGAACCACGTTAAATACTGTCTCTTTGTGTTGTGTTATTTTATTCTGCACTTTTATTTGAGATTTTTTAATATTTTCTGCATATTAGTTTTTACTGTTGCGATTTTGTGAGGGATTATTCCGCATATTTTATCCCTTATTTCCTAACACAAAGTTGTGGAGAAGAGCTCTTCACTTCATAAGCAATTTGAGAGTGTGCTCTCACTTTTCACTTGCAACCAAAAAATGCTTGTCGACAACACTAATGTAAAATGGCTGCATGGAATTGAAAGTCTAGAGGAGTTCCATCTCACCTCAATAACTTGTTTGACAACATTAAATTCACCAGAAAAACATAAGTGAATGGTGCTCTGCTGTTCTTAGATGTCCTATTAAAAAGAAGGAATGGTGGTTTTCTAGCCTGCCAAGTTTACAGAAAAAACACAGATACAAATTATTTCTTCATCCTTCCTCACATCACCACCCTTCATAAAAAGCATGTGTCCATAAAATACTTGCAACTAAAGTCCCCAGTATTGCTCATGAAGATCATATTGAACAAGAAACCAATTTCGCTGAGATCTTCAAGAAGTTTGGCTTCACAACTAAGCAAATTAGTACGGTCTTCAGAAATATGCACAATTGTCTTTATCCACACCAAGACGTGGATTATATAGGTAGTCAACCAGAGGCATTTCCATCCTACAACAAAGAGATCTCCAACAAATTGACGAAGATTTAAAAAACGCATACCATCAAAACAATGTTCCTACCTAAAATCATGATTTGCAGCTCCTAAAGTCAACTGAGGATCCAGTTGATTCAAAATATATCAGTAGAGTATATCATAGTAGGTGCTCTTGTGGCTGACCATACATTGGAGAAATAGGGAGAATCATCCAAAGAACAATCAGCAAGCGCTTCGCAAGCATGGATTACAATCGCATTAAAAGCTCAACACTGGTAGAACATTCATTCAGGACATCTCATGAAATTTGCATACAAGATGCAAAATTAGGAACCAAAGAAGGTCACTTTACGGAAAGGAAAGTAAGAGAGTTTTATAGTGGAACGAAATCCTCAAGTAGTGGGATATGCCACCTCGTTTAAACTACTTGCAACTTGAAACTTGTATTGCATCACATGATAACAACCAAAAGCTAGAGCAGGTCCACTAGGTATGACTGAAAACTACTGGCGATGTTAGTAGGGGGGAGGAACGGTGATTATATAATCCACCGCTTTAGGATTTTCACCCTTGAGCCTCTTTCCTCATTAGCAAAGCTTTTTGTACTGGTAATGCCTTATAGAATGCATCTTTCTCACACTTGTTGTACATGTGGAATTATTAAAACTTAACCCAATACACAATTAGAAGTTAAGAATATTATAGTGGAATAAAATTTTCAAATAGAGTAATATCCCCTTCCCAATTGAAGACCCTTAGCCTATTTTGTCTACTCGACGGCTAAGGGAAGCATATAAGGGTGACTTAAGTCAATTGTAAGTTATTATAAAGTGCCATGACTTAATAATTATTAAATCTAGGATGGAAAAGGCCCAAATATAATTTGTTATCCATCCTAGGTGAAATGGTGATTTGCTTTAGAAGGGGAAATGGGAACTTAGAAAGGATAAAAGACCATTTCATTGTGTATTCCCTCTAGGAAAAATGCAACCAACTTTGGGAGGGAAAAACAAGTATTAAATATCTTTTGGATTCTCCCTAAGGAAAATGGCGACTTGTCCAGGAAAGGAAATGGAGGGTGGAAAATGCATAGAGAAATTCAATGAATGTTGATTGGATGTCTAAGAGGTTGCCTTTGGGTCTCTTCTTTCTTTATAAGGAGAAGTTGACTTGCTTAGGCATTCATCCTATGATCATTTGATATTTTCTGAATTTGCATCTATGCCTTGAGCTTTTGTAGAAATAATCCAAGGACGAAAACCCTGTTAGAGCAATTGGGGAATTTCTACACAAAATTTTCCATAGAGCTTGCAAAGATCTCTAGTTATTTCCAGCAGTGTTTATTGAAGATTTGCAGCAGAGCTTGGTAAAAGGATTGCAGCAGTCAAGTTCTACTTTTCCAAAGGTTGAGCGATCCACTTTATGGTCTTTATAAGCTGTTTCGGAGGTATTCCAAACCTGATTTGTATTGTCACATTTCAAGCTGATGTTATGAATCAAATATAATCAGTTTTCATCAATCTTGGAGGGTTATAAGTGTTATTTTCAGTCAGCTTTAATTGCAGGTTTCTGAGGAATATTTCAGTTTATTTTACCTCTAAAAATCAGACTTTTATCCATGAATGGAATGGTACAAAATAGCATATCAGTTTAGAGTTAAAATATACAGATTTGGTTTCTGATTCGTATGGGTATCTTCAATGAACCTAGTCGCCATTTCTGGTAGTTGCTTACAGCAGTCAAACAGGGTTGTTGTATGGTTACATACATCATTCGAGGTTCTGATCCGGGTCAATAAAATCTGCATATTATTTGGGAAATGAAGATTATCAAATAATGCTTGTTCGGTATGAGTTTCATGTTCAAACCTAGTCGCACTTTCCTTAGAAAAATCAGATCTGCAGTGATAATATCTGAATTATCTTTTTTTAATTTGCACTCTTGTATTGGGTTTGCCTAAAATTCTACTTGGGGCTAAAGTGTCCCATTTGGGGACATTACATCCTATTTTGGATACTATATGGTAAAAAACAAGTCAATCAAAACAAAGAGATACTACACACTAATACTACCGCTATAGAAGGTAGAAGGTAATGCAATATTATACAAAAATTTATTACAACATTTTTCTTTGATAACATACAATAAAATATGTAAGTACAAAAGGAAAGAAACCATATATAGCTTTAACCATATCAAAAGCTCCAAATAAAAAACAAACATGGAGAAAAAGTCATCAGAATGTCAAATGAACATATATTTGTGTCACAAAAGTCTAGATAAAACTATTAAGTATAAGAGCAACCACTCTAATTTAAAGCACTAATCATAAGCACAAAACAATTAGGAGTTAAAAAAGATTGATACATGGAAGAAATAGTCTTGCAAATGCTAATGCCATCCATGGAAATGATAAAAAAGGAAGTTTGGCCTTCTATAAAAGTAGTTTTACTTTTGCCAAAAGAAGATTTGTCTAAAGAAGGCACACCAATTTCATTGAAGGCATTGAATCTTTAGGGATCCAATTTTTCCGAACAATTGATTGAATGGACTAAGCTGTTTTCCAACAACGAGATGAGCCATGATTTGTTCTACCGGCTACAAAGTTTACAAGGATGCAATCTCTACCTAAATGTTCAAAACAACTAGTCTTTTAAGCCAAATTATTAGCTAAAAATATCATATTTTGAATCTTAAATCAGAAAGCAGTAAGGTGCAATGTCCTACGATGAGGACGACAATGTGACTTCACATTAACGTCAACTTCATTAAAACCAAACCCTCGTAAATTGGAAGTAGGTTTTAAAAAAGAGGTTCAGCAATACCTTTTTTGTCTTTACCAAGACCACCACCATTGTAACCCTTCAATTTCATAATTTTAAAACCAAGTTTAGAAATTTGATCTCACAAAAATAAACATTCCTTAGTTGAAGGAGAAGCAAAATCACATATAATGTCCACATTAGAGAATTGATATTTTTCAAAAGATGCAATTTGAGCATTAAGAGTATCAACTAGATTTTTCATTATACCAATTTGTTCATCATACGGGTTTTGTAATAAATGATTGTATTTCAGTATTTCAACACTCAATAATAGGAATTTCATTATTTTTTGTAGCAAATTGTTGCTTAATATTTTAATTCCTAAAATCAATGCTAATCTCAAAGCCATAATAACAAGAAAAAAAAATGACAAGATTAATCAATAAAGTTGATATTCAAAATACTCGATCTTTAAAACATGATATTTTTGCCCTTCAAATGGGAGATGCAAGATACCAAAATATACCCGCGCATTAGAAACAAGATTTAAAGGTACGTTTTTGGTACCATGTAAGAAATAATTTCGTGACCAACTATTCAAATTATTGAATCATATGTAAAATATGCAATAAAATCATTAGAAGCATAAAGCATACCATAAAGAGGTTAAAACAAGATTCATCAAGTAGAGAAACTGGTACTGTTTAGAAGAAAACCTCTCGTATTATTGAAATGTGACTCAAATAATTAACAAAATGGCACAATGTGCATACAACTTCCAAAATAAGAGAAGAAAAAAAATCCGTAGTCGCATTAGAAGAAGCCTAAGAAGAACTTTCTAAAGTAAGATATAGAAGTTGTGCAGAGGAAGAGACCCATAGACTTTTTAATTATAATTAAGAGAGAATAACTCATACCTTATCGAACCTTTCAAGTGTACATTGGAAGAAAACCCCACATATTATTGAAAGATGACTAAAATAATTTAGAAGATTACAAGATAACACAATGCGCATATACCTTTTTCCAAAATAAGAGAAGAAAATAAAAAACCATACAAGTACTAGAAACAACCTAAGAATTCCTAAGAAGAATCTGTTAAATAAGAGATAGAAGCTATGTAGAAGAAGAGACCTATAGGCTCTTTAAATCGCATGAAGAGACAATAGAGAGTTACAGAGTAACTCTAGTCATACCTTATCCAATCTTTCAAGTATATGCTTAGTGTCCTTATTTTCCATGTAGTTAGGGAAAGTGGGTGCAAAGTAGCAAAGGAGATATATTTGAATTGTAATTCGGATATTCCTTGTAATGAGTTATATCTCTGATAAGACAAAAAAGGCGAATGCTACATATCACCTCAAAATAATAATACACAAATATGGGATATAAGAAATTATCCAAATAAAGATGAATCTCTAATAATGTATGTAGTGGACAATTTCTAAAGTAAATAACAAAGACATTTTTAAAATGAAAACAAGAATAAAGAAAGTGTGCGAGGATTGAAAAGAAAATGACAAAAAGTTAAAGCTTAGAACCTTACCTTCAACTGAAGAATATTCCTCCTTTCAAGCTCCTCACCCACCTTGGTGGCGAATGGGCACTCTTACTAGCATAGGAAGATGCTAAAAATGTTGCTTGATGAAGTTTCAAACCTAAATGAACAAAGAGAGGCTTGTGCGCAATGAGAGGAATGGCAGTTAATTGTTTTGCTTTTGTGTCTCGAGTTGTCCTTTTTACTTTTTAGGGTTTTTATGACATTTTTTTGGTTGCTTTATGTTTTAATGTTGAGAAAGTAAAACATAAAACATTTTTTTGCTCCAGATACATCCTCGATAGTTCGAACTTCAGATACAATTGGATATGTCCGTAGATGTATTTAGGCGCATCTGGACCATTTGGGACGTATTCGTAGGTGCTCACATCGGATAGGTACTGTACTTGTTTCAAGGTTTGTCAGGGACGTATTAGTAACCTAACAAATATGTATCAATGAGGCAAATTCGATTGCAAAAGAAGAGGATTACTGGAGAAGTTAAAATAAACTATTGAAATTGAAAAAAGATCAGCTAATATAAATAGAGATAATGGGCTTGGTGTTGGTAGTTCATGGTGACCAATGATAAACCACTTAAAGAAGCACATATGCACCTTTAAGCTCTTAATCAATGTCATCACTTAGTGATTGTTGCAATTAATTAATTATTACAATATTAGCTGACAACTTTTACATTTTTTTCCTAGATAAATATTTTATTATTTAAGGTTGTCATAATTGTTGTATTTCCTTGGAATGATTATAATGTTCTTCTCCCTAGGTATGGATACTTATATTTTTCTTAAAACATCAGATGTATTTTTGCATAACACGATTAATCAAAAAGTATCATTTCAAATAGACAACATCATGGGAACATACACAATCTCATACTTTACAAGATCCGAGAATTCAGATGTAGAATGTCTATATAGCCCTTATTTCTTATTCTCTAGGCACTAGTCGACACATAATAGATTAATGCATTATTATACGGAGGAAGATGAAGCATCAGTTGGGCCGTTACAATGGATGGTAACAACTACTGTGTAACTAATCATCAGCTCATCATCTTCAACAGATTTTACTAAAAAGCTGTGTGGTATAGTACTGACACTGTAGAAGCTGTGCGACATCATAGACAAGGAATTGGGACCTCATGGCATGCACATGTGTGCGCAGCATGATGCTGATGCCACTAGTGAAGTCAGATCACAACATGAAGCAAAGATGTGGTGCCACGAATTATTTGAAGTCTCACATCTTCTTGGATCATTTGCCCCTCCATGAAGAGCAATGGTTTCCATTGTGTGTAGTTGCAGAAGATGTTGGAAGTTGTTGGCAACTTGCACTTTTCCAAACCATTTTCCTTGGGAAGGTACTTGACCTACTCTGACGATCTGAAAGAGAGGGATTTCTTGTCCGTTTGACCTTGGCGTCAATAACTTGATTTGTTTCTATTGGTGCAACATATTTAGGATTGATTTTTGATTCTGAAGAGTTTCTGCAACATCCGAAGTGTCTAGCAAAGGCGGGATGTAATGGTCTAAGAGTTTTACATCAAAGTTCGGGTGCAATTCAAGACAAGAAGAAAGATTAAGCTCGAAAGCATTATGTCCTACTTGATTGGTGATGATGTAGAGCCTGTACCGAAGTGGACGAAGCTTGCGGCAGGGTCATGTTTGTATTTCCTTGTGCAGGTGAAGCCATATCCGATCACCAAATTGAAAGATGTGTGGTGTTTATCATGGTGCTGCTTGTACTTAGCATTTTTATGGTGCAGAATGATTTACACTTGCTGCTGAATGTTCTGAATGAAGTTAACTTTGTCATCTTCCTTTTGAGACAAGGGAGTTGCCACTGTTGATGGTAGTGTAGGATAAGCTACATCCATGGGTGCCATAGGTGGGAAACCTAACAAACTTGAGAAGGGCTATTTGCAGTAGACCTGTACAGAGCTCTATTGTAGTTGTGTTGAATGAAAGGAGGCTTTCATTCCATGTGCATTGCTTCTTTGAATTATAAATAATGAGGAGACTCATGATCATCCTGTTTGCCACTTCTGTCTATCTATCAATCTTAGGACGGAATGCGGTAGACTTGTTTAATTTTGTGTCCATCATAGACCAATTTGCTTTCTAGAAATTACCCAAGAACCTTGTGTCCCTATCAGAGATGATAGATTCTGGAAATCCAAGACCTAGACATGGTCAAAGTACAATTGAGCTATCTCTAGAGCTGAGATGTATTTTAAGTACAAGGTGTGAGAGTTGCCATCTTTGAGAATATATCCACTACATGATAAACACAATCATTATTATATTTGCTAACCTTTTTGGCAATTGTGCATGCGGTAGAAGAGTTGATGTATTTGGCAATCTGACATTAGGTGTGGCCAAAATAAATACTTTTGTAACACTGCAAGGGTCTTTTCAACTCCAAAGTGTCTTGCTGCCTTGCTGAAGTGGGCCTCCGATACAGTTTTTGCCTCTCCTCCTTGTGTGGTACACATAAGTGACCAAGATGGTATGAGTCCATCTTGCAAGTAGAAATTTAGAACTGTCTTACCACTGAACAATTTTTGATAGATTTCTGCAAAGTTTGAATCAGATGGATACACTTTTGACCAAGCATTAACTTGATGTCCAAATGCGTCGAGCACAGTAAGAAGAGCTTGAACTGAAGGTTGACTCAAACAATCAGCTACTGGATTGGAACATCCCTTCTTAAGCTTGATGTTGAGATGGAACTGCTGAGGTCAAGGAGACTATTTCTGATACCGCTCTTGTTGCAATTTGTTCTGAGTATGCAAGAACTGAAGCGTCTTGTGATCTCTGTGGATCAGTCTTTTTTGCCAAGACATAATGCTTCCAATGCTTACCTGCCTGAACATGGCATAAAGTTTGCAATCATATGTTGGGTAGTTCCTTATTGGCATAGTGAAGGTCTCACTGCGATAAGAAAATGGGTGACTATATTGAGTACGTACTGCTCCAAGTGTATGATCGGGTGCACCAGTCTCTTATCTCGAATGGTTGTTGAAGATCAGGTAGCACAAGTGTTGGTGCGGAGCAAAGTCTGCATTTCAATTCTTTGCACGCTTTCTATTGTGTGGTTGTATAGATGAAGGTTGCTTTGGCGCCACCTTTGGCAACCTGATTCAAAGGCCAAGTGATGTAAGAAAAACCAAGTTCAGACCTCCTATAAAAATTTGCTAATCTCGAGAAGCTGCAAAGCTCTGTGAGATTCTTTTTTGTAGGCCACTCCTAGAAGATGCGTATCTTGGTCAGATCCACATGAACTCCTTATGCATCTACTATATATCCTGGATATTATATCTCTCGCATGGCAAATGGATATTTCTCCATGTTAGCATATAGGTTTTTCTATTGCAAACTGTGGAGCACTTGTATAATATCGTGCAAGTGTTCATCCCATGTTTTACTGAAAATTAGAATGTTGTCAAGGTAGACTACAACAAATGAATTTGTGAATGGCTGGAAGATGTCATTAATCATCGACATGAATGTCATTGGTGTGTTAGTCAGCATGAAGGGTATAACCAACCACTCAAACAAATCTTCCTTGGTTTTGAAGGCTGTAGGTGCAACATGTATTTGATGATACCAAGACTTGAGATCAATTTTGGTGAAGAACTTAGCATCATGGAGCTCGTCCAAAACGTCCTCAATCGTTGGAAAAGGATAGCGGTTCTTCATTGTGATCTTGTTGAGAGCTTTTTAATTGATGCACAACCTTCATGTGCCATCCTTCTTTGGTGATTGTGTTACGGCAAGGCAATGAACTAAGTTTGATGTACGCTTTATCCACGAGTTGATATATATGTTGCTTGATCTCTTTGTTTTCGAAAAATGATCTGCAATATAAATATGCATTATGAAGAGGTAATCTTGGTATCAAATCAAAAGTATGCTTTACAGCACAGTGCGTAGGCACTTCCTTAGGTGATTGAAAAGTATTCTTGTATTCAGTTAGTGTGGTGTGTGACTGTTGCATGTTTGCTGAAGGAACAATGGTATGAGTTTGTGCCACAAGGATGCTCTTCTGTTCGGATCTGACCATTAAGAGTACAGACTTTTTGTAGAGTTGACTAGCTTCTTACATTGCTTGGTGCTAATGAGTGAAATCTTAGGAACTACTTGCGGTATGTGGTATCTCATATCATCGACATTTGTGAAAACGTTTCTAGGATTTGCTTCATATATTACGTGTTGATGGTAAATATATGGTTCACCAACTAAAACACACATACCTCTAATGGTGCTGTTGTCACTCAGAAGTGCACCCTGATAGAGAATGGTGTGTGTACTCTCTCTTCTGTTGACAAAATTGGAACACCTCAAGGTTGTGGGTAACCTATGACTGAGGTGAACCTCCAGAGTGGGCTGGTTCCCTTGTGAATCACCTAAAAAACTAAGAAATTGACAAGGAAAAGGGATAAGGATTGCGAGAAATATAAAATTGAGGTGATACACCAATGATTTTGTTGGCATTTGTGTCCAGCGCTCCCCGTGAGTTTCGTGACATGGACTAACCGCCTCTCATAGATCCTAACTCTGAAGATTGTAGCGGAGACTAACACCTATGGGTTTTGGTCTAACAGCAATCGTGGTCGAACAAATGGTATCAGAGCAACAGGTCTCGAGTTCGAAACTCACTCGGGTAACACTGAGTGGGAGATTGTTGGCATGTGTGTCCAGCACTCCCCGTGAGTTTCGTGACATGGACTAACTACCTCTCGTAGATCCTAACTCTGACGATTGTATTGGAGACTAACACATAGGGGTTTCGGTCTAACGACAATCATGGTCCAACACAGTATAAGGTACTCACTTAATGTTAAGCCACAAACATGGATTTTTGAGAATGTACTTACCGAACTACTATGATTCCTTTGCAATTTCCTTCAATGGAAAAAACTAAGCTTGGCCCAAACATCTCTTCACACAAACTCTAGACCCTTTAATGGCATAATAGAGAAATCAAGCCTCAATTATTGACATATGACCATGATTTCGTTTGATTGATGGGTATGACTATACCATTCTCGAGATAATTATAGGAAGCTTACCACATTAACCATTGACATGGGTGACTAACTCATTTCTTACAATCATGGAAGTACTTTCCCTTATGTCCTATAGAGGCATTACCTCTAAGGAGGAGTTGCAACATTAAAAGAGTGGGATTGTTTGGTCCTTTCCTACTAGTGGTAATAAATAAGAATTAAAAGAACTTACCTCGGTTACTGTTCACTATACACAAAATTATTAATTCCTTCCAAATCCTACACTCATATTAACCTTGGATCCAAAAGAATGGGCTTTTATACAATAGGATGGAAGGGGCTTCCACTTGCTTCCAAGTCTGCAATCCACGATAATGCCATTATAGAATGTTACTAAAATATTTCCTCATAAAAAAAAAATTCATCCCTTTAAATACACCTAAATTGTTATTAAATGAGACCATTAACCCATAGTTACCTCGTTAATTGAACTTAAAGTACCACAACACATATTACGGTAACTAAGAGAGATAGAGAGGTTTTGTAAGATTATCATGACATATAATTGGTTCAATTAGCAATGAACACTTGTGTGGTTTGCTTACTTGGTTTTCTTTTGAATAAATGATTTCCTTCTAAATATTGTTTCCCAAGGCGGTTCCATTTACAATACATATTTATAAGTAACATTCCCACCTAAGGTAATGCACACTTCATAATTTGTAAGGTCTTACGTCACTTATATACTTGATGAATTATTTAATTGGAGAGAAGTACGTTTAAAAAAGTGATCTTAAGAGTGGTTATCTCCATTTGAGAATTAGGGAAATAGATGAGTGAATTTTTTTTTGATAAGATAGGAGATTTTAGGGCATTTTTTAAAGTCATACAATTTTGAAGGTTAAGCAATGTTGTTGAGTACATTTAAAAGGTTGGTGCAACAAAGTGTTGAAAGGTCGGAAATCTAAGGCTCATAGTTAGGGCACGAAATCAAAAACAAAGGCATGTTAAGGGCAAGGAGAAAAACATACTAATGGTAAAAAGTGATATAGTAAATTTTTTTACTTGTTTAATTAAGATCTCCTTTTAAAGAATTAATTCTTTAAACAAAATAAATTTCATCTACGAAAAATGATCAATAGGCTAAATATGGTGCTTTATTGATTAATTTATCCTATCCCGGTTCACTTTAGTCATTCTGACCAAAAATGTTTACCTGTAAATTTTATATGGAAAGGTTAATAAAGTGTGTTATTCAACAATCAAAATAAAGTATGTTTTTCCAAATTTATAAACAAAAAAACAATTGTAGATTTCAAACAACAATAAGGAAATAGAGTATTTTATTAATGAATTCAAAAATACACTACAAATAGCCATGGTTGAAGACTCAGTTCATACTTTATCCAATTTTCTCCCCAATTACTAATACATTTTACCTGTATGGTTAAAATTTGAAGAGTTCACAAGAAACGATACAGAGTAGATGAAGCTTGGTATGGATGGTTGCTTAGATTTTTGTTCACACCAATGTCTTATTTTTAGAATTATAGTTCACAGACTTTACTTTACGTATCTAATGGGCGATTTCTCAGATATTTGGATGGTAATGTGCAATAATTCGGAAGTACTAGTGATTCGGGAGTTTGCAAAACAATAAAATCCGGGAACTCCATAACATCAACTTGCGGAATCCAAAATATCACCTTTGGTAGGTCAACCATGGACTTGATGGAACCCTACATTTTGAGATGCATCTAACAAACGTCATAAGTGAAACTAGATTGACTACAACACCTATTTTATTGATTGTTTGTTTTTTGAATTCCTATGTAAATATGTCTATCATTTTGTTGTAAAGACCAGTAAACCATGACTTTATGAAGATTCACTAAAACCACCTGGTCGAAACCCCGGAAGTAGAGGTGTCATCAACATCGTTATGTGACTCCTTGTTATGATAAATAGTTCGGACACACAGATCTAATATGTGACCCCAATCCAACATTTGTTCTCTTTATGCTTCTATGAGCCTTGTATACCCCATCTTCTGCACATTTTAGGAAGTTGTTAAAATTTAAAATTTGGTTTCTGTATTGGCTCGTCCAATTTGGACCCTGGACAACTGAAATTCTTATCCTTGCCTTCACAAACCTCTAGTATTTTTACTAGACAATTGCGTAGAACCTTCGGTTTGGGAAACACACTATTCCTAGTTGCTTTTCAGACTAAACCCCTTATTTTGGGGGTTCATAGACCTCTAGGTTGATGTTTGACTAGGTAAAACTTCACCGATTATTGACAGGTGACTCTGGGAATCCATTCTCCAATTATACACCATTTGCTAGTTCTTAATCCCATTAATCCCTATTGAGCCATCTTTGTATACCACGTGGATACATAGGAATTCAACTTTTGATATTTTCTTATTGCTAAGGAATTTTTTGAACGCACTTTCTTAGCCTCTGAACCAAAATTGGGCATTTTTGCATCTAGTTGTGAAGACCATATGTCAAGTTAGAAAACCATCATGGAAACTTACTAAAACTTGTAAATAACTATTTGAAACTCTATCTTGTGACTTTTTTGTTGCAGACAGTAAGAAGTTCTCTATCCCAAACTAAGAGGTTTGAGAAAAGTACTGAGGATCTTGATGATCTTAGTAATAAAAAATCAGTAGGTGATAGAGCTGGTTTGGGCTTCAAAGAGAACTCCAAATGAAAAGAGATGAAGTGACTGGCTGTCCAAACATTTCTCGAAGAAATTATTCTGAAGGACCAAACATCAAGTTGAAGGAAGAAGGAAATTTCCACTACCAAGAAAATGTAGATAAATATCCCAATATGTAACCTTAATTCCTCAGTATGAAATATATTTCAATCGTTAGTACCTCATCCTTTACTTAGCAATGGATTTGGTCATAGGGAAAAAGAGTTCATCTAGGGAGGTGGCTTCTAGATATGACTTACCTATGGAGAGATAGTAGGAGTGAGATAAGCCAATAATGTACCAGTGTGCTATAATTTTCATGAGAGAGGTCATGTTGTTAGATATTGTATGTATGACCCTCCTATTCGAGTTGAAGGCTTCAAAGGCCATTCCCTTGTTTAGTGGTATGTATTCAGGCTTGTAATGAATTTGGACTCATATTTCTAGAGAATGACATCATGGTTACTAATGGGAGCTTTTCAAGAGAGTTCCAAGTCCTAATATGTTGGCTACGAGGATAAATAGATATTCAGATCCTAATAGGATTAAAGCAGGTCTCATCAAGAGAAAGTGTTGATATAAGATTGATCATATTAGAAATAGTTTTACATAGAGTGGTATTTCGAGGTATCCAATAACTATTGATACCTTTTGAAGTCCTTGTAGATCTATCATGATGATATAGTGCCTCTACTAGTCTTCTTAAATGTGTATTGATCTAAATGAAGCATTGGAGAGAAGGGACCTAAGTGTTTTGTTGTGGAGTCTTTGCATAATTTCAAGGAAGGTCAAGGTGTGTCATCAGATTTTTCAAGGTATTGTTAGTTATCTCTTTTTTTTTTCTTTAGTAATATAAATGTGTGGTTATAGTCAAATGTTATCTTTGAATGTTTTTTTTCATGTCAAAGTCTTGTCTTGGTCTTTCAAGGTATTGTTATGGTCTATATCTGTGTTTCCTTTTATGTCAAATCACATAGGATGTTGAGTATGATAATTTTTTTCTGAGTCATGAATGTGTGAATCAAAGATGGTTAAGTTTGAAGATTGTTTATGTTATTTTGATTACTTGCAAAAACTATGTCTTAGTCATAATGGACTCTTCAATAGGCGTGTTGATGTTTTCCAGTTCTTCATATTAATTGTGTGTACCTCAATATGAGTTGGTCCTGAAGAGTGTCTAGCTATGTATAAGACTCAAGAAGATTTGTGTCAAATGTCAATGGGTTAGCTAAGTCCTATATAATGGACTCTAGGAAACCCTTTCTAGGGTTTAGAGAGTATTTGTGAAATGAAGGCCTCCGAGGTTGATTCAATATTTGAAACCATTTGAACATATAAAACGTGAAATATTTATCCAAATAATTTTTATTGTTTTATATCCCAACACATCGTTGGTTTCCTACAATTCATGACAGTTTCATTGTTAAAGTGTTGATACAGTACACAGACCTAATTGAGATGTCATGAACTTGAAAGGAAGTTGGTTATGAAGTTTGAAACTAATACTAAAGTTTTGTAGATCTGAGTTGAACTAGAAAATGGGTATTCAGAAGTGGTGTACTTGTGTGATGAATTTTTTAGGAGAGATGCATTTTTCTTAGAAATGGTCCTAAATAAGGCCAATAGAAAATAGATGCTTGAAAAGTTAAAAAGGTTGAATAAAATGAGTGTTCCTCAGGTGAAAATGGAAGTTTTCTGTGTTGTTGATGTTTTAAAATGGAGTTACAAACTTGTATTAGTTCACATGACTATGCATAGGTAAGTCAAGTTGGTTATGTTCATTGTTGCATATGTTAAGCCAATAGTGGTAGAAGTATGAGAATAAACTAGTGATTTAAAAGCTATGGTAGTTTATGATTAAGTCGTGTCTTGAAGGTGTAAAAGGTTGGAATGACTTCATAAGGATTATTTTTTAGAGATGAGGTAAAAAATAATGTATCTATCAACTATATCATACTCTTGTGAAATATTTTGGAAGGCGAGAAACCCAAAGCGGTGGATTAAATTCACCGTTCCCCACTCCCCACCCCACTGCTTGCCCTACCCCCACTTACAGTTGATGTTAGGCACTTGTGTGCTAAGTGGGTCCCTTTGCCTTGTGATTATTATGAAAAATTATATGAGAAAAAAATATCATTAGGTTAATGAGTACTCATGGAGGCCATCTTAAGATGACTTAAACACATATGGTAAAGACAACCCTATAAAAAACATCTTATAGGAGCTCCGATATGTATTTCTATCCATCTCATACCTTGATGATGGGCCACAAAGTGTGGCCTGAAATGTTGTTCCAAACATTGGTTTTCTATGCAATATCATTTTGAAGCCCTCATTTAAATGAAAATGATCTTTAAAACCAAGATATGATGCCTCCCTAATATGCAAATAATGAAGACTCTAAAGGGGGTCACCCGATTCAGGTAACAGAGAGAAGTTGAACCAGCTTCCAATAACACCGACAGATAATTTTCAGTTCACAAGTTCTGGCCCAAGCTATCACAGCTCAACGACTAGATTTCACGAACCAGCTTCCAATAACACCGACAGATAATTTTCAGTTCACAAGTTCTGGCCCAAGCTATCACAGCTCAACGACTAGATTTCACATAGATGGAGACAAGTGATTAAGGGTAAGATTGAACTCTACCCCTCTGCTAAAGCCTATTTTATTGTTGTTTTTGAAACCCCTGAGGATAGGGATCTAATTTGTGACAAGTATTGGGTTTGGGGAGAACATGGTCTCATGCTCAAGCCATGGTACCCGTCCTTTGATCCTTTAAAAGATTCCTTCGATTCCCACCCGGTTTGGATTCGCTTGCCTGGACTCCCTTTGCAGCTTTGGAATAATCTTGCCTTTTTGCTATTGGAGATACCCTAGGATCTACTGTGAAAGCAGACGATAAAACCACAGGTCAAACTCATACAACTTATGCTAGGATTCTGGTTGATCTCGATACATCCCATTCTCTTCCAGCAGAAATCAACTTGCAGATAGGTGACAAACATTGGGTTTAGAGGATTGACTATGAGGGTTTAGCATTTAGATGCCGACGATGCTATCAAATAGGGCATCTCTTGGAGGACTGTGCACATTCCAAATGCAAGGAAAAACCAGCATGGTGGAAGGATTCTTTACCAGAACATCTTACCATTAGCCCCCATTCAGACCCGGTTGAGGACTCTTCTAACCCATTAGATGATCTTCCACAGAAGGAGTCACATCCTAACTTACTAGGCTCTGAAGGGATAGTTCAGATTTCTTCTACCCCAACGGTTGTTTCGGAAACTAAGATAGATGGTGCCCCGGACAAGGGTCACATTCCCATTAAGAATCTTTAAGTAATTCTTCTGATCTTTGCGGAAGAGGGTAACGAGGATTGGACGATGGTGTAGTGAAGGAAGAAAGGTCACATTAAACTAAATCACACCAGCGTTTGTGACAAGGTTTGAGTCTTGTCCTGTCTTATGTTTTTTTCGCTTTATCTGGGTTGTTGGCCTGCAATTTCTAGGCTGTTTTTTCCTGCGAGCAGATCGCTGTTTGGCTGCTGATCTGCTGTCTGTTGTTTATATTGGTTTCAAATATCTAGGTTTTCAGACCTTCCCTATTTGTGCTCTTTTGTTGTTTC
Source organism: Taxus chinensis (assembly GCA_019776745.2). Classification (NCBI taxonomy): domain Eukaryota; kingdom Viridiplantae; phylum Streptophyta; class Pinopsida; order Cupressales; family Taxaceae; genus Taxus; species Taxus chinensis. The sequence goes on from CM034149.1 coordinate 152,289,279, forward strand.
TGGGTTTTTGACCCTTTTTGTACTAGGGTATGGTCCCTCCCAAAAAACCATTTACCATTAATAAAAAAAGAAAAATTGGTGTAAACATTAGGGTCAGCTACTGAATCAAGACACAAATCATGCAAAGAGGGTTTCCTAAAACTTGACTAAGGCTATGATGTTGCACACTTCCCTAAAAGTAATCCATCCCTTTCTCCTTAAATCATTGAAACGTTTTTGTCAATCAGTGAGGGGACAAGAAAAAATGTTCTCCATCTGCTCCACTTTTCCCTCATTGGGAATTGATTAGATTCTATTGATAGGGTCAAATCAATGGAGACATACCAGATTTGACATCTTCCTAAATCAGGGCCATGCTCACAATTGATGATTGAGACTATCAAGCCTTTCTTGTATCATTCCCTCAACATAATTACAAGATCAATTCCCATATTTTCTACTTTCAAATGGGTGCATCTACGAAGCAGCAATTTGCCTAAATTGTCTCATTCTTGAAGCAACAACTTAATATCTCCACAAAATGTGTATACAAATATCATCGACACCTTATTCTTCTAACGACATCTCCACAAAATGCTTATGAAAATTCCTAAGATAATGATATGGAAGGGCCTAGTGCACAGAAACACGTACGAAATGTTTCTGGTACAGATGTACCAAAAACATTTGTGGAAATGCCTCGGGTACGGGGTGGCAGGTCAGGTATGGCTGGATACCTCTGCAGATGTATTGGACGTAACCGGCCAAACACCCCCATATCCAAGGCATTTCTGAGCCATATCCAAGGCAAAGCACATTTTTTTTTTTTGATTTTTTTCAACATTTAAGTCAAGAAGTACAAAAATAAAACATATAAAGACAAAAAAAACCCTAAAAAAGGAAAAAAAATACATAAAAGTGAAACCACTTACCTCTCATTCTTTCATTGCATAGTTACCTCTCTAAGCTCTCATTGCTCATTTTGTTGGCTTTTCACAAATTATGAGTAGTGTTTTGTGGTTTAGCTTATTTTATTTTTTTAATATTTTTGCATAATGTGATTAATTCCTATTTATCAATCTGGAATTTATTTATTTTTAATTTTTCTATATACTTTTTATATGGCCATATCCAAAGCCGTATCTGCGGCCAACTTTATTTTTGCCATATCCGCATATCGGATACTTTGTACCTGTATCCCTATCCAGAACGTATCGGTAACTTGGGGAAATTCTGGCATCATGGCAAAATGTTTATGAAAATACTGGCACCGGGACAAAATGTTTATGAAAATACTGGTGTCAAGACACAATGATTATGACTGTGATTCCAAAATCTAGGCACCTAGTAATCTCAAGTGACCCAAGATTATGATTTGAAAGATATTAGGCATAATTAGTGAAGTCAGACAAGGAAGCATTGGACCTTTTATAGATATATAGTCAAATTGTCCAAACCAAGACAGAAAAACATGCCAAACATTAAAATTAACCAGTCCTAAAGTGCAACCTCCAAGAGGAATAGCAAGCGAAGGAATGATCTCATATTTTCTTCAGTGAAAAATTGAAAGCTTGAAACAAGGATGAGAATGAAGGATACCTAAATGGAAGAAAATCACTACCAATGTAGATAGTAACCACATCCATTAAGCTCCAGAAGATTCTATGAAAGGAAAGACCTATACAGGTCTATGAATGTGAAAGTGCGCATCCAACTTAAATTCATCACAACATGAAAAACCGCAATTGTCGCTAATGAAATCCAGCAATCTTTTGAAGTTGTGCTATATGGGGTCACTGTCTTAATAGAAATTTGGGTAGGCCATTTAAGCCAGGGCATTTTTGTATGGGCCGTTTTCCTCAATCGGCTAATTTTTCACAATATGTTTAGAACTGGGTTTCTCTAAGTTGAAAATTTCCCAGAAATCACTAACCAAATTTTCATATAAAATGAAGATAATGGTATTAAATTTAACAAAAAAAGTATCAATAGTAAGGGTAGGTTTTCCCTCAAACATTAGCCTATAATATCCATATTACTTATTGTTTGAAATGGAAAGACTAACCAGCTATTCTATATCATAATTTGTTTTCCATCCCTTAAAATATTCCCCAATTGAAAATATAAGAACAGGCAGGATAACAGCAAAAATACCTTCTTTTGTATTGATTATGATGATTAACAGTCTACAGACAGAAAATTTCAAGAAAATATACCTTCAAAACTCTGATGGATTTGATATCTAATTAGCATGCATGCGAACAGAAGTTTCATCTTCTCTGCCTAACCATGATTTTCTCCTTGGAAATATCCTGGGGTTTGAGTTACTATTGAAAAAATTACGTTGGCTGAGGGCTGAGATGAAACCCTTACTACTTTTCCAACCCTGCAAAACCAAACATTTCTGTAAATTTTCCTTCCATTGTTAAGTTCCTGTAAAATTCCATGACCTGCAAAGTGCACTTATGAAGTTGCCTTCCAAGTTTCATATCATTCAACCTCTTTCCTTGTTTTCATATACATATTAGTACTTGTTGGGGTTTGAAGCAGGCTTGGAGGAATGTCATAGAGCAGCATTTCCATCTTGAAACTGATGAATTTCAAAAGTTTTTAAATTGTCAATCTCTTACCCCTGAATTTGATCAAAGAAGTGTATGAATACCATAATTTGAAGTCCAAAATGCAAGGGTTTGCTCCCAGCCAGGCTTCAATCTTAAAAAAAAAACGAAGTTACTTGGCAAAGGTTTAGTCCGAACACTTTCTGGGCATCTTTAAGCCGTGTCTTTAATCATGGAAGTGATTGGGTCTTCTAGAACACGGAAAGGCCAAATTTGTATTTTAAGATGTCATTTTTTGCGTATTTCTGAAGTTTGGATTGCAGGTCTTGTCTTTATTAGTAGCTCATTAAATTAGTAAATTTCAGTGCAATGCGTAAATATGTTTATTGCCACTCTGCTCTCTGGGATAATCTCTGTACAACCACATTACCTGTTAAATGTAAATTAAGTCCTTGATTATGAGTGAAATGATTCCCGGAATAAATACATAAAATTCATGGGAAGACTGCTCCATTTCAAGAATTCCACCCACTGTCTGATCATGCCTGCATGCTAATCAACTTGTAATATTTACTAAGTGGGATTCAGTTCTTTTGTAAATGTACGTGTCTCTTGATGTTTTTGACATTAATTTTTTTCTTTGTTCAGTTCTTCAGGAGCAGTCCAAAGCATATATGAAATTAAAGGACGCAGTATGACAAGCCCACTTGCAGTGTGTGTCTCTGATGTGCTGGATGTTGAACGTTTTGCAGTGACCTCTCATTTGCCTGATGGGCTACTTCACAGTCTTCTACCCGGGCCTGTCACTTTGGTGCTAGATCGGGGTATGTAATTCTAACAATATGTCAATATCGATTTGATTTGATTTTATAAATTAAAAAACTTAGTTTTAGAGACCAAAGGTATATCGATTTTATTTCCTAATCAAATCCAAACTAACTTGCATATTTATCATAGTTCAACCAATCCAAACAAACAATCTTATGCTCTAGATGGGGCTTGATGCAGGTAAAGAAAGTCTGCTTGAGAAGTCCCTAAACCCAGGAATAGATACTATAGGAATCCGAATACCAGAATCCGACTTTATTCGGATGGTTGCTCGTGATTTTGGAAGCGCTCTTGCACTCACCAGTGCCAATCAAAGTGGACACTCAAGTTCAGTTTGTATTGAAGAATTTAAGCAGCTGTGGCAAGAATGTGCTTATGTTTTTGATGGAGCTCAACTTCCAGTTGGACGTGCAGGATCAACGATTGTAGATCTAACCAGACCCAACTTCTACAAGATACTGAGGCCTGGAAGGTACTTCTGATATCAAGACTCATTAAATGTTTACATTAGTAACTAGTGATTAGTTGAAAGAAAGGTTACCTAATACAGTAGTTTGAGAGAGATTTGCTGTGTTATTACCTTGTTATTAAATCCATGCCATATAAAAATTTGAATTTGTGATGCTTAGTTTTGATTTACCAACAAAATATAATATAGTTTGATTAAGAAAACCTTGAAAAACAGTCATCAAACAAATACACAATCCAGAATTATTTGTTTAGTTAAGAATTGCTAAATCCTAAAAGTAGTTCTCGTTGGTGGTAGTGCTTGGATATTTTTTCTGGCAGTTCTGTATTTCTATATTGTGCTGGATCTTGCAAAAAAAAAAGTGTAATTTTAAAGATTAATCTACTGTATCTTTTAATGGACTGTTTTTCCATGTTTGAGGTCCACCGTGTAAAATATTCTGTTACCTGTATGAAAGTTGTTACCTTGGATGGTATGAATGAAGGATGCATGATCAGCGCTGCAAACACTGCAGTTCCACCGCCAATTCCACCGTCAAACTCCACTCATCTACTCTTTAGTTTTCTTTAACTAGATTGTTATGTTAGTTAATAAACTGCAGACTGGGCAGTTTCTTTCAGTCATAGGATTAGTTTTCCCCTGTTAGCAGCTTCATTCGCTGCCTAATAAACTGTAGCTATGACTTCTTTTCTGTTATAAAAGAATTCTTCTTCAGCATTGTATACACAGCAGAATAATACAATACATTGAAATCTTTTTCTTTATTCTTGCAATTTGCTGTTCGCTCAGTTACAGAGCAGATTTATTAAGTTTTTTTAATTCAGTATAGTGTTAGAGCATTCAATCTAATCTTCAATGAATGCATTTATTGACTGTATGATTAGTTGATGATATGACTTTTTTTCCCCCTTCTTGCAGTGCTTTGAAGGAGACGATACAAATCCTTGATAGGTTTGGTTTTAGAGAGCTAGTTAAGCATGAAGGGTAGCACAGTTTGGAGCAAATATTCCCTTGTTTTAGAGGTTGCATGTATAAATATTTATTAAATAACCATTTTCTCATTATCCTTCACGTCTCTTTGTGCAACATCTTTGCATGTCGGCACCTGTTTTTTACCATATTTCTAAAATTTTGAATAGGTTAGGGATAAAACTTATTTCATTCATTTAAAATATCATATAAATAAGCCATTCTGAAGTGGTTCTCTTTAATCCATTCTAAACAAAGTTTTATTTAATTGGACAAGTATTGGCTATCAAATTTAGGACATTTTCAATTTATTTTATCTGTTCCGGTCCTGTTCAAGCATTGAGTTATCCTAAACATCTACTAGAATATGGGGGAATACAGCAAGGGGAAGTTTGGTGTATTGTGCAGCCATTTCAATCAGTTGAATTTGCTACTTGATAATCTCTTTTATATTCCGATGTCATGATTTCACATGACCCTCATTTTATGGGATCCATGTGAGCTGCATACTGATGTTGAGGATGTTTTAGACAAATATATCTAGCCATATGGTAAACTCGTTAACTCATAGCCAGTTGAATTTGCTACTTGATAATCTCTTTTATATTCCGATGTCATGATTTCACATGACCCTCATTTTATGGGATCCATGTGAGCTGCATACTGATGTTGAGGATGTTTTAGACAAATATATCTAGCCATATGGTAAACTCGTTAACTCATAATCGCCTTGGCAACTTGAATCCTGTTGCATGTTTATCACTTTGCATTTTGTAGCTGATTGTTCTAACTGAAAGTAATGCCATGTATTGGGTGCATTTTTTCGAATCAACTTGATATTAGAGTTTGGACAATTAATTCGGCAGATACAAGAAATTAGAGGTACTGGTATATTATTAATTCACGTTTTATAACCTTCCACATCCTATTCTGTTTGAAAGAGCTGCTAGAATAGCCCAAAGAGATTTAGATATCCGGCATTTTGCGTGACACTTCGTGATTCATCAACAGCATGAATAATGCATATGGATTGTAATCAGAGCTTATATAGATAACTTCATTACAAGCAAAAGACGTCAGATATGCAATAACCAAAAAATAAACAAAGATATATGTTAATCACTCCTCTTTCCAATTTGTCTACATAGAAACCAATTTTTTGTAGTCATGGTGTTATGCTAATAGAATGTGCACTTTCCATATTAGAAGAGTTGTAAAATTTTCTGTGGCAATGTTTTCTATTTTCTTTATTGAATGTTTATTTTTTTTTTTTGCGGAAACTCCAAATTGATCATTGGTGTTCCAAATGTTTCTTTTCCTATTGGATTGTATAAAGAGTGATTAGTCAATAAATTAGAAGTTGATTAAAAGAGCAATTATAGCTAATGAAAATTGAGCTAAATCTTGTAGTTAAATCTTAAATACTCTATGATAACAACGTTTTTTACACTTTCCCCAAGACTAATATGTCTACCAAACATATATACATATACGTACGTATGTACTGATGCTGGGCGGGGGCATCATCACCAGGGCTAGATTAGGCTTATAGTAAGCAAATTTTGGTTTACTTAGGTCTATAGAGGTGTCTTTGAGTCAATTTTGGTATCCTTTTAAGGCTTGAGAAGTTCAAAAATTTGAATTGAAGGATTTCCCTCCATTTTGGCCTATTCAAAAATTTGAATTCTCTAGAGCCAATTTTGGATTTCTCCTTAGGTTTAGGGGGCCTAATTAGCAATGTATGGCATGTTCTTGTGGTCTTAATCTAGTGGTGAAATATCATTTGAGTGATATCTTGGTTTGTAACTTATGAGACTTTGAGTTGTAATCTCCTTCTTTGCACGATTGGACATATAATTCAAACTAGCCACTTAAGCCCCTCTTGCTTGTATGCAACTTTGCACATGTAGTCCTTGGGTCATGACGTAGAAATCAGTTATGGGGAAGAGATTATTCGAAGGGTGGAGGTATAAGTCTCCATTTTGTAACTGATTTAGGTCATTTATCAATCAAGGTGAATGTGTATTGGAGCTCCAAATATGTAGAATAAGCTAAGATATACTAGTTTTGTATTGGGACAAGATTCCATTGTTGCAATTCTAGGACTATACTGTGTTTTGATATTTGTATGTATGTGTTTCTTTGCAAGAAATTGATGGAATGGGTAATAAACTGAGTCTATCTTAAGGAATTTTTGCATCAATAATGTATCAAGAAATAATTCATACTTTATTGGTAGTGATTACTGCTACAGGGTTCAGTACATCAAGTAAATTGTAGTTACAAGTTAAGCAATATGAAAGTAAGTAGTAAGATAATCAAAAGAAGAGTACACAGTTAGAGAATTGTGACCAATATTTTAGGACTTCTAGCTTGTGTTTGATAGTTGTGAGAATCCATCAAAGAAGCTAATTTAAGTGAAGAAATCCTCTGATTAAGGATATGAGTGGGAGACCCCTTTAGACTACTAGAAACCTTGATTTGTTAGTAATAGGGCACAGTAGTCCATGTGGAGAGCAATCCCGCGTTTACATGATCCCTGAATGGATTAACCTCACTAGTAAGTTTAATACATTTGGTAAATGCTCATATTATGACCTATTCAAAGTGATCCTTTGAGTCCTTTGATGACAATGTGTAGCAAATTTGGTGAAGGAAATCTGTGTTCCCAGGTTCAAAGCGTAGGGTACAACTAGGGTTTATTGAATAACATGATTTATCTAATAATGTAAAACAGCAATTTTGGACCTTAAGAATTGATAGTAAACACTATCAAGTCTCCCAACAAGAAAGGATAATATTGAGGTATCTTATATCCCCTAGAGGGTCTATAAGCTAAGTAGATTTCCATGACAGTTGATGCATCTGAGATACTGTAGCAAATAGTGAAAGACCTAATTAGAGGACTGATAAAAGTGTGAAGTTTTTGCAGATTTCTTCCAAAGAAGGAAGGTATTCTGAACTATGCAGAAAAAATGTAGGCCTAAATGGGTATTTAAATTTCTATTTTGTCAGGGAAAAGGATTTTTTCAATCAAAATTTTTATCAATATTTGTATAAGGATATGCCTGGTAAGATGAAAGTTAGTCTAGTAGAAGGAGAGCTATGAAGGAAGTAGTCTTTTGCACTAAGAGATGAACAGAAACAAAATTGCGCAGACCTGAAACTCTAGTAAAGGGTATCTCAAAATCACTAAAAAATTCCTTCAGAAGACCTTGTAGATTTGTCTCAACTCATACATCAATCCAATAACAAGTGTTCTCAAGAAGCCCCAAATGAGAAATGTTTGTACAAAGTGGAGTAAGTTTATCAATTTTAGTGAACTTCCAAGGACTGAGATGACCGTTAGATCTAGGTGGAGTGAGGAGGTACATATATTTTAATGTAAGCATTGAAAACACTTCCTTTAGAGATTATAGGCCATATTGTGCAAGTTTTGTTATTTTCCTTGCATTCAAGAGAAAAGGTGCATTTTTGCAAGATTTGCAAAATTAATTGAGCAGTTGATTATCTAACTAATTCTTGTTGAGAGTGTGATGATCCTTGATCTGACTACATAATAAGTGGTATCAGATAAGAATAATAAATTAATCAAAAATAGATAGATAAATAAAGAAGGAAGCAATGAAGAAGAAAGAGATTGAGAGGAAAGTGAAGAAGAGACAAAATGCCACCAAGAAGAGCGGGTGGACGTGGAAATAGAGAGAAAATCAGAGGTGCTGAGTTGGATGCAGTGCTAAGAAATATTCAAGACAGGTTAGGAGCACTAGAGGTCTCCCAAAGAAGAGGTAAAGCATTGGAAGAAGACAATGGTGATGAGAGAGAAAAACCAAGTGGCAACAACAAAAGGAGAACAAGGACCGGAAGTAAGGATACTGAAGGTAGTCATGGGAGAAAGCACAAAGCCAAAGATGAAAGTTTTAGAATATGGAGGTAGTCTACATCCAAAAGAACTCATAGATTGGATAACAAAGATGGACAAATATTTTGACTTTGAGAACATTGTAGACAATAATAAAGTGAAATTTACAGTCACCAAGCTCACAGGACATGTTGCAGTATGGTGGGAATTTGTGCAACAAGAAAGATTAAGTAGAAACAAGGAAAAGATCAAGAAATGGGACAAGATGGTGGCCAGGTTGAAAGGTAAGTTCATTCCTGTAGGCTATCAAACTGTTTTATTCAAGTAATTACCAAATTTGAGGCAGAGACAGTTAAGTGTAACAGACTATACTGATGAATTTTACAAGCTAGCTACGAGGTCTGGTCATATACAAGATGATGTTGACGAAGTGGCAAGGTATGTGAATGGTTTAAGGTTGAACATTCAAGATGAAATCAATTTATTTCATTTGAGATCAGTAGAGGAAGCATATCAGGAAACCTTAAGGGAAGAGGAAAAGTTGTCAAGAAAACAAACTCAGTATTTGAGAGGTAGATGAAGAGGAGTAAGAGGAAGAAATCAACAGACAAGAAGAGGACAACAACAAAAAACTAATGAAGAAGAAGTGACTAGTTCACAAACACAAAGTTCATTCAGAGGTGGATACTCAAGAGGTGGATATTCATACAAAGGAAGAGGTGGATATGGAAGAGGCAAAGGTGAATTTACTGAAAGAGCTTCAAATGCAACAAATTTGCTAGACATAGATCATTTGAATGTCCTAAATATCCTCAAGCAAGCAGCATCAGGGCTAGTGAAGCAAGAAATAAAATAGCACATGCAGAAGAAGAGGAGAGTGCAACATCACCATCCTTGGGAGAAGAGCCTGAAACTAGAGAATCTTTGATGATGAGAAGAGCTTTGGTGAATGCAAGCAAGCAAGAAGAACCAGTGCAGAGGAGAACCTTATTTAGGACAATATGCAAAGCAAGAGGTAAGTGTTGCAAGCTCATTATTGACAATGGTAGTACTGATAATCTAGTGTCCACTGAAATGGTAGAAAAATTAAATTTGAAGAAGGTAAAGCATCCTAATCCATACAAAGTCTTCTGGGTACAAAAGGAGCATCAAGTTTTGGTAAGTTAGCAATGTCTAGTTGATTTTAAAGTAGGAAGATATCATGATCAGGTTTTGTGTGACATATTGCCCATGGATGCATGCCATCTTTTATTGGGAAGACCATGGACAATTTGATAGGAGAGCCATCCATGATGGGTGGAAAAATACCTATACATTTGTGAAGGATGGAGTGAAGTATACTTTGAATCCATTGAAGGATATAAATGCATGGCTTGAGCAACAATCAAGGGTGATGTTTATGGGTATGAAGGTATTCTTTTAGCAGAGACAAGGAAATGAGGTGAATGATAACAAAGGTAGCACCGTGAAGACAATGTGGCAGTGGCTTGGTGAAGAGCATGAATGTCAAAATAACTTGCACAAGAAAGAGAGTATGAAGGATGAGAATGAAATTGTAGGTCAAGGTGAATACAAAGCTAATGGTGCACTAGTAGAGGCAAATAAGAAATGGTATAACTCAGCATATGAGGTCAAATCAGACCCTGAAATGAAGAAACTCAGTCCTAGAGAAAGTGATAAACCAGCCCTAGAAACCATGAAGTTGATGGAGCAAGAAGAGGAAGATAAGATAGTTGGGCATGAGAAAGAAACTCAGATTTTGAAGACTAACCTCTGTTTAGATGTTGTTAGTGCAGGTGTGATGGAGAAAGTAAAGATGAAGTAGTCACTTAGAGGTGAATATGTCAAGAAAATACCAAACTTTCTCATTTTTGAGAGTGAGTTGACTCAAGAAGAGGTAAAAAGACAAAATAGAGATTGTGATACAGTTAAGGAACATCAAGAGCCTACTCATAAGGTCATAAATCAGATGTTGAGACTTAGCCAACTGTTGGAAAGGGCAGAGCATAGTCCTATGGCAATTAAAGAGGTTGTGGTGGTGATTCATTCAAAGAACCTTGCTAAGCACATGATACAACTCCAAGTCACACTTGAAGCCATGCATACAGTCCAAGAGCATTCTCAGGAGGTCATGCCAAATTGGAAACAAAGGAAGAAAGGGCAAGAGTTTAGTTTGCAAACCAAGTACAACTCCATGGAAGCTTCTCGTTTCCCCTTTGGTAGTATGATGCATGAACATCATCACCAGGGCTAGATTAGGCTTATAGTAAGCAAATTTTGGTTTTCTTAGGTCTATAGAGGTGCTTTGAGTCAATTTTGGTGTCCTTTAGGCTTTAAAAGTTCAAAAATTTGAATTGAAGGATTTCCCTCCATTTTGGCCTATTAAAAAATTTGAATTCTCTAGAGCCAATTTTGTCTTGTTTTGCATATGTATTTGTTCTTGTGGTCCTAGTAGGTCTTAGGCATGTATTTTGGGTCATTATGAGACTTTGAGGGCTCTCCATGATGCAAGATTGATCGTATAATTCAAAATAGCCATTTGAGCCCTTTTGCTTGTATGCAATCTCCATGTAGTCTTGGTCATATGACCTAGAAATTAGTTATGGGGAAACAAATTCAAACTGTGGAGGTATAAGTCTACATTTTGTAACTTATTCATTCATTGATCAATCAAGGTAAAGGTGTATTGGAGCTCCAAGTACTTGAATAAGCTAAAAATACAATTTTTTTGCACAAGACTCCATTGTTGCATTCCTGTACTATACTATGTTTTGTGTTGGCATGAATGTGTTCTGTGCAAGACATTGATGGAATGGGTAATAAATGGGTCTATCTCAGGGTATATGCATGAATAATATTCAAGGAACATTGAAACCTTTGTAGTGAATGCACCCTTGAAACTTAGGAAACTGTAGTTATAGTTAAACTAAGCAATATAATTAAGATTGATAATCTAAGAGAGTCTCAGACTTAGAGAATTGGTGAAAAATATTTTATGGGAATTTTAGCCCGTGTTCATAGCCTAGAGTCTATCAAAGAAGCATTCAAGTGAAGACTTGATTAAGGAATGATGGGAGAGGGTTTACAGTTAGAAACCCTGATTTGTTTGTAATAGAACAGAGCATGTGGAGAGCAAGTACATGATCCCTGAATGGATTGACCTCACTGGTAAGTTTATTACATTATAAATTCCATTTATGACCTATTCGAAGCCTTTGAATCCTTTCAAAACAAACAATATCCAATTGGGAGAAGGAAATCTTTGTCTCAGGCCCATTGTGCATGTACAACTAGGGTTTATAGAAATCATGATTTTTGATGGTCTAAAACACCAATTCAGGGGCTAAAAATTGATATAAATTAACTACCTAGTCTCCCAACTCAAAAATAAAAGGTATCTTGCAAAACCTTGGCCTTAGCTATAAGAGATTTTTAGGATAGTTGATGCATTTTCTTGTAGCAAACAATAAAGACCTAATGGAGGACTGATAAAAAGAAGTTCGGGAAGATTTTTCCTGAAGGAAAGAACTCTGATCTTATGTAGTATTTATGTTGACCAAAATGGGTAGTTGAATTGATATTTTGTCATGGAAAAGGATCTTGAAATCAAAATTTGTATCGAGATTTGTGTGGGGACAAGGCTGGTAGGAGAAAGCTAGTCTTGTGAAGGTGAGTTGTGAAGGAAGTTGGAGATTGACTAGAAGTTGAAACAAACAAACTTTCCCACACCTCAAAATCTATAAATTTTGCTCAAAAAAATTAATACTTCCTTCAGAGACCTTGTAATTTGTTCTATCCAACATCATGCCATTGACTATGTTCTCAAGAAGCCCCAAATTGGCAGCTTTTGCAAAGTAGAGTAAAGTGATCACTTTTTGAACTTCCGAGGGTTTAAATGACCGAGATAGATTGAATGAGGAGTAACAAACATGTATGTAGCCTTGTGTACATTGATTTGATCCTATTGGACAATTGCAAGTTTTTGAGGTTCTAGGCATAGAGAACAAGTACAATTGCAAGATTTGAACTAAGTTGAAGTTGATTATCTAACTTTTCTTGTTGTGAGTGTCAAGATACTAGATGTGACTACATACATACATACATACGTACGTACGTACGTACATACATACATACATAGACAAATGCGCGCACGCACACACACACATAGATAATAGAAGGATGGATAAAATTACTGAGCACCATTTGCTTTAGTTAATGAAGTTTTTTATGTTAGTAAGTGCAGGAAAACTTAGTTAAAGTGTTTTCCATTTTCAAGGAGTTTTTTTTGTGTGTTTAGCAACATATTCAAACATTTGCTCTAATTTTTGCAATGCTCATTTTCTTTTTTAGGATGGTAGTAGTCGAGAAACAATAGGGACAATTAAAGTTGGTGAAATTTCATTAACAAAAAAGAATAAGATAGGATTGATTAATAGAATCAAATAAAAAGAAGCACCTCATCAATTTTGTTGGGAAGTAATATGTTTTATCATTATGCTGATATGGGGTAAACCTACGCTAAAGGCTAGAATTAAGTCAAATGTATATGAATGGCTCAATGGAGATCACTAGGTCGATTTGGATTGCAATATAGGTTACATGTTCAATTCATTCAAGGTGTATAAGGAATGGTGTGTTTTACTTCAATATAAGTTAACCTTCAATGGTTGGATGCAAAAAAGAGATATAGGATACATGTTCAAATTTTCCTCGGCTTCTAGTGAGTAATGTGTCTTATTCGATTTGGGTAAATTTTTTATGATAAAGTTGAGCGTCACATAAGACTCTGATGTATTATTGTCTTAAATGTTCATTGACTATAATCAATAATAATGTTTAAAAAATTTAATTGTTATGTAAGACTATGATGTATTATTGTCTTAAATGTTTGTAGACTATAATCAATAATAATATTATTAAAGTTAATCTTTTGAGAAATGCAAATAAACTATTATAAAAAATAATAAATATTAATATATAGATTCTTTAACGTATTGTTAAGTTCTTGAAAAATAGTGTAGAGAATGGAAGTCCGAAAAATAATGGATATTAACATATTATCTAGAATTAGTAATGTATTATCCATAGAGATTAACATGTTAAGTTTTAAAAAATAAAGCCTTCAACATAAATAAAGACATGATTGGGTTGTAATTATGTTAAACTAACATGATTATTCTATACGACACGACACCCTTTAAACACTATTCATAAAGGTTGTCCTTCAACTTAACATAAATATGTTCTAAAAAATAGAGTAGATCAAATACAAAATAGTGCAAAGTCTTTTAGACAATATATTTAATGACTATTCATAGGGGTCATCCTTCAACTTAACATAAAAATGTCCTAAAAAATAGAGTAAAAAATCCAAGGTTTTTAGATGATGAAACTAAGTGCTTCAACAAGAACTTATGACTATTCCTTGAGGTCATCCTTCAACTTAACATAAAGATATCTTAGATAATAAGGTATAGCAAATGTAGCGTCCTTCAACAATGAAATTAAGTGCTTCAATAAAGATCGTTGATTTAATTATCCTTAGCCTAAAAATTTAAATAAAGATAAATGAATCTAAGTGCATTTAACTTAATGTTGTGAAGTCTCTCACTTCAATAATAATTGCATTGGTTTCTCATATCCTTAAAAAAGAGGCTATAACGTGATGCTTTTGACAATGGTACTAAACTAAATGCTTCACGAAAAACCCTTTGATTTAATATTCATTTTCCTAAAGATTAAAATAAATGCAAATGAAACTAAGCAATGTGCTTAACCTAATGTTGTGAACTTTGAAAAATTTAACAATAATTGTATTATTATTATTATTTTTCAAATTCTTTTATTCTTATCCCTGTTTTACTATTGGAACTGCTCTTAATATTAAAATAATAAAATATAGTTACATAGTAAGGGGTGACTGGATAACACATGGTCCCACAAAACGCCACGAGGGCACTAGATCAACAAAAAATGCCACAAAGACTTACATTAAAACGTCCCACGGGGAAAATCAGAGAGAAGAAAACAAGCACACGCCACCACCGCATAAGGAGGAGGGGGAGGATCATCCCGAGGAGGGATGAAGGCTCCACTGTTAGGTTTTACGGACGGAAGATCCACCTGCTAGCCGTCGTGATCAAGATATAGTAATAGACAAGTCCCTATAATTTTATTTCTTAGGCAAAAACATAAATTTTAACGAGTAAAGACATCTATTATATGAGATATCGCACATGTATTAAAAAGGGGGCAAATCCCCTAATTTAATGAGGATTAAGTGGGCTCCTTTTAAAATTAGAACTTAGAAAATGGATATTGTGTGAAATAAGAATTATAAAGAAGTTTTTTTTAATTAAGTGGTTTGTAATTTAATGGTGAGGATGATGGTGTAAAAGATGCTACCAAGGTATAAATCTTATGACGAATAAAAATGGACAAATCCAGGATCGTGCCTTTGGTAGATTTGGTGGAATATATACCCCTCAATCATTGACACTAAACCAAAGAAGCATTAGGGACGAGGCTAGGAATGTGCTTCAGTTGAATTAGGTGGAATTGATACCCCTCAATCCTTGGCACTAAGCCAAAGAAGCATTTTGTATAACTAACCCATGCAAAACTAATAGTTTCAATAAAAAAAGGTATTTCCTCTTTTTAAAATAAAAAAAGAGATTTAAAACTTTATTTATTTATTTTTGGAGCCCACGAGCATGAAAATTCCATCGAAAACTTTTCAAAGGCAATGTTGTGTCGAATGATGATAGTTATTATTTTGGACGAAGATCAAGATATTTTGAGAAAATAATATAATACTCTTAATTATGCATGTTGTCCATGTAAATTTGGCATGCGATTAAGTAGTTAGAAAATGTCAAAATGGAGACCAATCTCTTAAGTGGAGACAAAATTAAATATCTTGAAGCTTATGCACACCACAAAAAAATTAAACACAGAGGTAGATCAAAATAATGTCTCCTCATATTATTCAGCTAAGAAATAATTATAAATTCCCAGACATAAAATACAAGGAGGTGGTGTAGGTTTGAGAGGTGGTTACAAAACCCCAAGAATGTGGATCAAACAAATTCCAACTAAACTCTTAGTTGTAGATAATATCTAGATAAATTAGGCCTAGTGTGAACACTCAACTCCGATACCCTATTTTAAGTGCAAAATTGGGAGTGAGAGAGAAAATCTAGGAGACAAATTTAAATATAATTCCCCTAATTAGGTATCCATTTACAAATAACTGGAAAAAAGAGTTACCATGGATAAAAATATGTCACCGTAAGGTACCCAAAAATTAGTAAAAAACAAAGTGGATAGAGCAATATCTTGCTGCAAGGTATTCTAAGAAACTCATACAATCTGGTAAAAAAATGTTTAGTTTGCAATGTATTTTAGATCCACTATTTGATCACAAAACTCAAACAATTGACATTGTAATACAACATAACAACTTCACTACAGAAGGAGGGAAAGCTCAAATACTAATTGAAGGAGATTGTCAGAAGTAGTGTCGATAGTGCAAATAATCATCAAACTTGATTCGATCTACTACCAAAATAAAATGTCACAAACTAAGAATACTTTCGAAGGTGAAGACATGAGACCCGAAAGTAGGTTCAATACCACAACCCCATATTGCTAAATAGGTGAAGTGACACTACGAATTTGTATGAGTGGATAAAACCAACTACTCGAACACTAACACATTGACAATGGGCTTCACTAGAATAACTCCACTATAAAGAACACCATCTGAAAGAGGAGAGTGGCTCTACAAGTGTAAAATAATATAACTCAAAACAACAAGGATCATTACAATGAAGGAGGAGCAATGAGTATATCAAGAAGCTGAATAGTGGAGGTGTCACGCTTGTACTACCCATGTCCTCCTAAATGCAAAAAATTTCAAAGAAAAACATCGCATTATCAAATTGTAGGAAGACAAGTTCAGGACATACAAAGACAAGCTCAGGACATACAACACAAGGTGAAGGGAATATTTGATATGAAAGGTTTGGGATAGTTCAAACTTCACCTTTTATTCAATTTTAACATTTTTTGTATTTTCCATCACTCTTTTCACCTTAACCTAGTTTTTACATTAGCGCTCGAAAATATGGAAGTCAACCTTCTTCAGAGGTTATTCTGTATTACATTTTTAATGGTTTGTGTTTAATTGCAAAGTAGGTGTTCGACATTCTTTTGGTGCATCACCTTTTTTAGTTTAGGTTTATTTTCTTGCATCTTCTTAACCCTATTTCCTTGGCAAGTTAGAGGAGGTTTTAGATCAGATCCTCTACAATTTGAATGTGTGCATCTGAACAGAGGAATAGGAACAGACCTTCATCAGGAGAGCTTTCTCGATTGCAAAGTCCCACACTTTGGGAAAAGCTCTATGTTATGCAATCACACTGAGAGTTTCAACCTATTGAGTTACATACATTCATGGGTGCTGTGATTACGCATCAACAGTTCTCATGTAGGATATATGAACTCCCATTTAGAGGAGTGGTTATAGGAGTTTGAATAGGACCCCTTATTTTTAGGAGATCCATTCCTATATATTTGTAATGCTTATATTGTGAAGATATTGAATTGAATTTTTGATTGAGCATGTGCTCTTGCTGAATATGGGGTAACTCCCACAAGAGAGAAAAACTAGACCTATCTCCACAAACTCTTCTCTTGGTATGAGATCTCCCAAAAAACTCGCTCTTGGCGTGAGATCGCCCAAAAAAATTACTCTTGGCGCGAGATCACCCAAAAAACTCACCAACAACATTCAAATCCATCAACTCCAAGCAACACATGATAATTTTCTATCTCATACTCTCTCATACATTAGGTGCATACTTTCCTTTACACACTCTTTACACACTCTTTACATATTTATACACATATTACTTTAATTTTTCATCTATGGAAATTTGACTACTTTCTCACTCTTCTTTTGCAGGTCTATCCTTAATAACCAACAAGAGGCAACTCACATTAGCAAGCAAAAGCTTCAATAGTATGCTACTACGCATACAATTCACCCCTATGGTATACTTCCCTTTCCTAGTCTCCACACTTCACATTGCGATCATTTCATGCTTCACTTGTCCACTCGGAACACTATTGACTACACTCTTCTCTACATGATTACAAGGTACACATCTTCTATCTACTTTATGCTATTGAGTATTCACTCAACACCATGAAGTGAGGGAAAATGTAGATACAAAATCTATGCACTTGGGTACATTTATAGGTCCTAAAGCATATTAATATATACATGATTCCTAAGCAAGAAAACTAGTGGTTAACAACTCCTTTTGGCCTTTTTGCTTTATCTCTTCTCTTCTTTTTGGTATTACACATCTTACATCCCTACCAAAACTTAACTTATTTATCTTTTATGGCCTTTGACACTAGCGTCCATTTAGGACACAAGCGCCCAGGCACTCCTGTTCCTCATGGGTGCTCCTGACCCTCTCTATACTTTTCTCTCCCTTTTGGGTCTCTTTTACTTTATGGATTTATTTTAATATTTTGGGTTGGCCTTCCAGTTGTCAATTATAAAATTAAAACAAGGGAATCATATATATACTTAGTTATTGCTCCCAAATATTTGTTCGAGCACTAGCCATATCTACTATCACCGAAGCTTGCATGTAAAGGCACAATCCCATTACAAAGCATCCATATAGCACATCCATACAAGGGACAAGGGCTACACAAATCTACATACACAAAATAGGAGGGGAGTCTATTATTTTTCATCTCACACATTTGTATACTTGGAGCATTCTAGATCTAGCCCGCTATCATAGTGCAACTTGCACAAGGGAAACCTATGGCATCATTACACACACATTCACACATAACCACATGGAATCTAACATGTAGTGTAACACTCGGTACTAAGTTCACTATTTGGGTGATCGCTGGGGTTAGTTTGAATCCACATTATGCATATTATTTTATTAGATTTGATGTGGTTTATGGACATGTGCAGGAAGAATTATTTTTACTAGTTATTGGTACAATCACCGATATAATACCCAATCCAAAGCGACAAAAGGAAATCAACAACGAAGTTCTTCTTATACAGAAAAGGATAAAACTTGAGCACTTGATGAGACACTAGCACCTAGATCAATTACTAGCACTTGGGCACTCCTATCCTCTCCTGGGAGATCTTGTCCTACACATTTATGAGTTCTAAAAAATCTAGTGAGCCTTAATTAAATTGATTGTAATATTCTTCAACAGTTCTCCTGCCCAGATCATCTCAATATCAAGTGAAATCAACTAAGTCACCCTCTCTCTCTCCATTGCTTAGGGTTTCACATTATTTCTTGCTTGTTGATTGTCCATTTAATGTATATTATCATTTTGTATCATTTAGTACAATAGTTACTCTAAAATATATATTTAATTCAATTTAAATTAAATCATATACTTGTTTTTTTAGGAATTATCAGTATGGATTGGTGAAATAAAATGGTTTTAATTTTTTGAGGGAAATCGAGAAGAAATTAGATTGAATATTAAAAAAATGTGAGGCTAAATTAAGTGATTTAGACAGGAATTTGAAGGTTTTTTAGAAGATATTGGAGGGATTTTGTAAAATATTATAAGAAATTATGTCGTTTTGAAAATACATTGAAGAAATTTGAGAGTAAACTGAATGAGTGAGATTAAGTTAGAATATTTCAAAAAAATTGAGAGGAATTAAGTGATTTTGAGAATAGTTTTAAAAATAAATTGAATCATCATGAGTAAAAAATGGAGGATTATGAGATGATTGGGAAATGGATAAACCAACACAAACAATTGATCTTTTAGAGAATTGAATATCTCTTATATCTCATACAGATTAACGATCATGAATTTTTTTAATTGTGTGCTAACATGTTCTCTTGAAGTGTTTGGCATGTGGATGGTTCACTATTCTAACATTGTCATTATCTTGGACATTTAAATTTTCTTCTTCATTAAAATCATCATCATCAAATGCATAACTGATATTCACGTCATAAAATCAAATAAACAATTCAAATCTACAAATATATAATACATTAAATAAATTTAAGAAATATGAATAAATTGAAATTTTAATACATTGTGAAGCTTGATATAACCCTAGAAGATTTAAGACATGCGGTTTTGGGATCAACAAGTATCGATTTTGGGAAAATTCTTACTTTCTCTGCTCGTTGTTTTTGCATGCATTTTCTTATGTAACCGATCTCTAATGAAATCACCTTGTTTTATACATGGTGGGTGACCATATGGGTCACTCTAATATTTTAATTTCAAATGCCGACCCTTGTGAGAATCCTCCATGCATTATATTTCAAATATAATTTATAAACAAATCCATATAGACTTTGGTGGGTTTTTATTAAGCTTGTTTCCTCCTTAATATTATAAACCAAACATGATAGCCATTTCATCAATGTGAAAAATTAATAGGTGGTGGTGGATGTTGGACATAAAGAGGTATATACTGTAGACAAAATATATGCACTTGGGTACATTTCTAGGTCCTAAAGCATACTAATATATAAATGATTCGTAAGAAAGAGAACTAGTGGTTGATAACTCCTTTTGGCCTTTTTGTTTTATCTCTTGTCTTATTTTTGGTCTTACACATCTTACAACCTTGTCGAAACTTAAATTATTTATCTTTTATGGCCTTAGACACTAGCACCCAGTTAGGACACAAGCACCCAGCTCCTTTCACTTCTAGGTGCTCTTGACCCTCTCTCTCCTTTTCTTACCCTTTTGGGTCTCTTTTACTTTTTGGTCACCTTTTAGTACTTTGGGTTGACCTTTCAGTTTTCAACTACGAAATTCAAACAAGCAAATCATATATATAATTAGTTATTGCTCTCAAATAAGGGGCCAAACACTAGCATTATCTACTATCACCTAATCTTTCATCCAAAGGAACAAAATAATTTCAAAGCATCCACCTAACACATTCATACAAGGGACAAGGGATGCATCACTCTGCATACACAACATAGGAGGGGAAGTCTATTCTATTTCATCTCACACATTTGCATACTTGGAGCATTCTAGATCTAGCCCATTATCATAGTGCAACTTGCATAAGGGAAACCTAGGGCATCATTACACACACATTCACATAAATACATGGAGTCTGAAATGTAGCGCAATGCTCGGCACTAAGTTCACTCTTCAGGTGACCTATGGGGTTAGTATGACTCCACATTCTGCATATTTTTTATTAGATTTGATGTGGTTTGTGGACATGTGCAATTAGTCAAATTTTTTACAGGTTATAGGTAAAATCGATGATCTAGCTCCTAATCCAGAGTGACAAAAGGAAATAAAAAATGAAGCTCCTCATATACAAAAAAGGACATAACTAGAGATCTTGACTGGACACTAGCGCCCAAATCAGTCACTAGCGCCTAAGCGCTCTTATCCTTCCGTGGGTACTCTTGTCCTACAAATTTATGAGTTCTAGAACCTCTAGTGAGCCTTAAAGACACTCTTCACAGTCTGTTTAACAGTTTCTCCTGCTCAGATCACTTCCAGATCACTGTGAAATCAGCTAAGTCACTCTCCTCTCTCTCTCTCTCTATTTCTTAGGGTTTCACATTATTTCTTATTGTTTGTGTCCATTTATTGCATATTATCATTGTATATCATTCATTATAGTAGTTACCTTGAAATATAGATTTAATTCAATTTAAATTAAATCATTTGGTGAACCCATATGCTAAAACCCTACCTTCCTTCATGGCCTTTTTTTTATTCCCATCACCCGTAGTGGTCATTTTGGTCCTCTTACACACGTTGAGCTTCCTCTATCTACCCATAGGATTTCTAAACCAATGGATTCCTCTAATAATCCTTTGATCAACTCAACCCATGTTCCTCTTGAAAACATTGAAGCTTATAATAGTGAACACTCATATGATGAAGACACCAATGTTGATCAAGAGCAACTTGACAAGCTCACTAATTTTATTTCTTCTTTATGCGACCACCCTACACATATTACACATGTGCTTAATGATCTACTTGCTGAAAAACATGCTCAAGATGTTACCTCTCACTCTCTTGTGGGTTCCTCCTTGGCGGCCATGGCCTCCACACCACCCTCCACTATTCCTATTTCTATAGCTACAACTACCGCTCCCCTCCCTCCTCCCAATACTTCCCACACACAACCTGGATTCTCTTCAGGAACTCATGACCTAGCTTCTTTATATCATGATTTACAACCCCACATTCATCAATTACAGTAGGCTACTTCACATTCCTCTCCATCTCATAGATTCCTCAGTTGCTCCTTCATATCCCTTTTGCACCTACCATTTCCTCTTATCCACTCCCTCCCAACTTCATTGCACCTAAGGATTCCCACCTTCAATGGCCATGATGACCCTCAGGAGCACCTTTGATCCTTTCATGTGGCATGTCTTGACTATGCAGATGATCTTACATTATTGGCTAAGTTATTCCCTCAAAGCTTACAAGATTATGCTATGTAATGGTTTTATGATCTACCTGTTCATTCGGTAACATCTTTCACATCATTAGCTGATGCATTCCTTTCTCACTTTTCTATAAATATCAGTACTAAGATATCCTATGCACAATTAGCTCAAATCAAACAAGGATCCAATGAACATTTTGTGGACTATGTCTTGCACTATAAGAACAACCTTGCTAAGATGACCAATGTCCTAGCTGATTCAAAATTGTAATATGTTTTTATTCAAATTCTCTTATCTCCACTTCAAGAGAGTGTCATCTTTGAGAATTCTCCCTCCTTTGATCACCTATGCTATACACTTAAGTTGCGTGAAACCAAAATTCTATCCATGGGAAAATTAAGTATTTTTATACTTCTTCATCCACATCCTCTAACAGGTTTCAAGCTAAATCTACCTTCAAACCCTCTGCTAAGCCTACTGAAGTAAAGTCCACTGTTAACATTGTTTCTACACAAGACAAAATTTAAGTGTAACCCACAAAGTATAATTTTACTAAGCTACTTTATGCACCTCATTTCCTATTACTTTAACTTATCA
The DNA here is from genome assembly GCA_019776745.2 of Taxus chinensis. NCBI lineage: Eukaryota > Viridiplantae > Streptophyta > Pinopsida > Cupressales > Taxaceae > Taxus > Taxus chinensis. The sequence goes on from CM034149.1 coordinate 152,312,019, forward strand.
AAAGTAATTTCATTACTCTTCCTCCACCGCTCAATATCGATGCTTCTTGCCTGCATGGCCATAATTATGATGAAAATGCATGTTGTGACTACCATCAATGTAATGGGAATTCTATTGATCACTACTTTAAGCTTAAACATCTCATTCAAGATCTTATTGATAACAATGCGATCGAGCTCCCTGAGCCATCTACTACTAAACCGGTCAATGAAAATCAAAAGCTAAAAATCTTCAATGACCCATTGCCCAAGCATGACAAACAAGCTACCGATTCTTCTACAAACCATGCATATCATGGTACCTCCTCCTTCCTCAAGGCCTCTTGATTTTCTTATTGGTACTACTGATGTACCACCAATCATCACATTTTCAGATCATGATTACCATGCTACATTTTCCTCTGATTCATTGCATATCAATGCTTCCATCAACAACTTATAAATCAAAAATATTTTGGTATATCCATCGCCCTTTCCAATGTATGCTCTATGGCACTCCTATTAGCTATCAAATGTCCAACGTCCCTAATCACATTTCTAGTTCCTAATTCTTATGGTCATGTCATGCTTCCCATTACATTTGGGCCCCTTATCATGCTTACACCATTCCTTGTTACATCTGAAATCAAATACTGTGACATGATCTTAGGTCTTCCTTGGCTCCGCACTACCCAATCTATCCCTTCCATGCATCACTTATGTCTCAAGTTCATCCATAACAAGAAAATTTTCACTATCAAAGGTATTCCACCACATACACCATTACCTCGGCCCACTCTTACCTCTATCTTCGCCCCAGTCATGAGCATCTAGGCCCCTACACCTCTCAAATCTAAATCTACTTCTGCACCTAGCTCTCCCATTCATACACACCGTACCTCATCATGACCCTGTTGTCCTCATCAATCCATTAGTCCACCTTTTCGGCCTAAGTCCCCTACTTGAGAAGCCCATTTGCATAAGTGTTCTCCACCTCCCTTACCACACTAGTCTCCTTCACGTGCACATAGTTACTCTCCTACACCACCGGTCCTAGATCATGGTCACATGCCTTTGTCTCTGCGGATATCAGGTGGGGGTCCCTCCCTTTCCATTATCGTTAGATAGCCTCTTATCCTTCACACTACTTGGGGGGCATCGCACTTTCTTCCCCCTCCATCACTATCAACTGTCTCTAGTGCCACTATAAAATCTTTACTACATTTCACTGCTCCGCACTTCATGTCTATCTTTCTAAGCATCTCACATCTTTGGTGTACACATTATACTATCATTACCTGATGATGTAATCTAGTGCTATGGTTCACACTTGAACTATCGAGGGAACAATTCTTAAATGAACCTCACATTTAATCTACACTTCATGCTTTGTGCTTCATGACAATATTTTTTTCTAGCATCATCTTAATCATAACATTCATTACTATCACTCTTCATGGTTCCCGATTGATGACTATCTTTCAAGACTCATCATACCCACATCGTTGGCATTCACATAGTAACCTTACTCCTTCATTACCCATGACACACTCTTGTTCCATGGTTCATACTTCAACTATTAGGGTTAATTCTTAAATGAATCTCACATCACATACTTATTCACACTTAATGCTTCATGATATACAATCTTTCTAGCATCTAATCTCAATCGTGTACAATACCTCATTTCCTGATGACACACTCTTGTTCTATGGTTCATACTTGACTGTTAAGGGAGCATTTATAAATGAACATCATCTCACACATCTCCACTGGGGGGCAACAATGGCTCCTCCCATCTTGTACATATTTGCATAATCAACACATATAATCACACTCACATCATTACATATCTTGGTTGCATTTACCCTTGTTAACTTATTTTACTTACATGTTACACTTTGTTTTCCATGCGAGTTGAATTCTTAGTATGTCAATATATTTTTCCACACACATATGCATGTTCACTTAGTATTTTGAAGTGAATGCAAGACTTTTAAAAATTTTCACACGATGCATGATGCTCGACACTACTCTTTACCAGTCCCACTGAGGTTCCTAGGGACATCTACCTTTGTTACTCTCATACTTTACACACTCACAGGTCCTATTGTTACAATATTTACTACTTCTTATCACTCTCTTACTTTTCACTGACTATATGCATGCCTTGACATACTAATATTTTCTAACATACTAACGGGTGCTTCATTTGTAGCATTTGCCTTGCAGGATCCTATACAACCATGGCTATCGGTTCACTTCTTATTTGCTATTATTTTGGGTTATGCCTTGTGTCTTTTTTGATCATTGTATGCTTTTGGCCACTTCAGCCCCGATTATCTTGTGATATTGTGAGCGATGTCCCATGTATGAAACCCACTTTTCGTGGTCCATCTTGTCTTCCTAGTTACTTTTTACATTGTCTTTTATTGCATGCTAGCTCTTTTTCACTAACACTTGATTTCTAGTCCATCTTGTTTACATGTGCCTTAGTTTCTACCATGCACATCCCCTACCCCCTGTAGGTATCCAATATATGATATGCATATCAGCTTCAGGTCCTCTCCTTTGGGATCACCTTACTCTCCTACAGTTATCACATGCACCCCAAATGAGGGGGGCATCTATTAGGTGAACAAATCACCCTTCCAGTAACTCAAAGCTCCAAAACAAATCAACATAATACAAAATTGCAAAAAGCACATAATTATAGATTGGTCCAGAAATAGACTTGGTCCAAAACATAAACAGACACTAATGCCCAGTCCTAGTAATGGATGAATATTGGGCACTTGTTCCCCCTAGGTGCACTTGTGTCTAGGTGGAAAAAAAGTCAATTTCTCAGTTCAACATAGTCTCTAAAATTTACAGTACATTTCTCTACAGTAGGACACTTGCCTCCAGTTACAAAATAATTCAATTAGTTACAATTCAAGATTACAACAAGAAAAACATAGGTTACAAATCAGGGATGTACCATCTGTAGTGGCACTTACTTATTAGGAAGCATCAATGATGGAGAGAAAAACTAGGCCTCTCTCCCCAACACTCTTCTCTTGAGATCTCCCAAAAAACTTTCTCTGTGAGATCACCCAAAAAACTTGTCTCTTGGCATGAGATCTTCTAAAAAACTTTCTCTCAGCGTGAGATCACCCAAAAAAATCACCATTCGACATTCAAATGGCATGAATCCAAGAAACACCATGATAATTTATATCCTTTACTCTCTCATACATCAGGTGCACACTTTCCTTTACACACTCTTTACATACTTATACACATATTACTCTAATTTTCATGTACAAAACTTTGACTACTTTCTCACTCTTCTTTTGCAGGTCTGTCCTTAATACGCAACAAGAAGCGGCTCACATCAACAAGCACAAGCTCCAACAACATGCTACTACACATACACTTCACCCCTAAGGTCTACTTCCCTTTCCTAGTCTCCACATGCTTCACATTATGATCACTTCATGCTTCACTTGTCCACTCGGCACGTCTATCGACTACACTCTTCTCTACAGGATTACAAGGTACACATCTTATATCTACTTTATGCTATCAAGTATTCACTCAACAACATAAAGTGGGGGAAAATGTAGACACAAAATCTATGCACTTGGGTACATTTCTAGGTCCTAAAGCATATTAATGTATACATGATTCCTAAGCAAAAAAAATAGTGGTTGACAACTCCTTTTGGCCTTTTTGCTTTATTTCTTGCATACTTACTGGTCTTACACATCTTACAACCCTACCAAACTTGACTTATTTATCTTTTATGGCATCAGACACTAGCACCCAGTTAGGACAACAACGTCCAGGTGTTCCTGTCCCTCTTGGGTGCCCCTGACCCTCTCTATCCTTTTCTATCCTTTTAGGTCTCTTTTACTTTTTAGGTCACCTTTTAATACTTTGGGTCGGCCTTTCAGTTGTCAATTACAAAATTCAAACAAGGGAATCATACATATACTTAGTTATTTCTCTCAAATAAGGGGTCAAGCACTAAGCATTATCTACTATCACCTAAGCTTACATCTAAAGGCACAAAGAACATTACAAAAGCATCATCTAGCACACTCATACAAGGGACAAGGGTTGCATCACTTTGCATACACAACATAGAAAGGGAAGTTCATTCTATTTCATCTCACACATTTGCATACTTGGATCATTTTAGATTTAGCCTGCTATCATAGTGCAACTTGTGCAAGGGAATCCTAGGGAATCATTACACACACTCACACAGAGAACTACATAGATTCTAAAATGTAGTACAACACTCAGTACTAAGTTCACTCTTCGGGTGACCATTCAAGGTTAGTCAACTCCTCATTACATATTATTTATTAGATTTGATGTGGTTTGTGGACATGTGTAACTAGACTATATATTTTGTAGGTTACAGGTATATGACAATGACGATTAGGAGTGAAACCAAATGACAAAAGAGAAATCAACAATGAAGCTCCCCATACAAAAAAGGAAACTTGAGCACTCTGAGTGGACACTAGCACCTAGATCAGTCACTAGCACCCGGGTGCTCTTTGTCCTCCCATGGGTGCTTCTTCTTATGCACATTTATGAGTTCCAAAACCCCTAGTGAGCCTTGATGACACTCTTCCTAGTTTGTTCCAACAAGTTCTCTACTCAAATCATCTTCTTTGTCGCTCAAAAATTAACTAAGTCACCTCTCTCTCTCTCTCTCCACTGCTTAGGGTTCACATATCATTTCATGCATTTATTGTATATTATCATTGTATATCATTCAGTTACAGTAGTTACTCTGAAATTAAAGTTTTAATTCAATTTAAATTAAATAAAATTTGAGGATAAATTAAGTCAATTGGAGAAGAATTTGAAGGATCTTTAGAAGAGATTGGAGAAATTTTGTAAAATATTAGAAGACATTATGCAATTTTGAAAATACATTGAAGGAATTTGAGAGTGAATTGAATGACTGAGATTAAATTAGAATATTTTAAAAAAAGGATAGTAATTAAGTGATTTTGAGAAGAATTTTAAAAATAAATTGAATCATTATGAGAAAAAAATGGAGGATTTGTTATCCCGTAAAATTGGCAAGGGCAATTTTATGGGTAACCATACCAAAATTTTGTTTTGGTCCCTTGTCAGGGACCCCTTTGCATTCGGAACATTGCAAAACCCTTTCCCAGGAAATTTGGTTTTCCGGACTTAGCCTTTTTTTGGTCTTTTTGGGTTGGGCGCACCTTTTGTCTATGCAACACAGGGTAAATTTGTGCCCCCTTTTCATTTCCTTTGGCGCACCCTTTTGCGTGTCGACACACATTTTGGTGCGCCTCACCGTGTTGCGCCTTTCTTGCATGCGCCTAGGTGCATGCGCCTTTGTGTCAACAATATTTTTGTCGCGCCACGTTTTGGTGCGCCAAGGGTGCACGTATTTCCGTGTTGACAACACTTTTGGTGTGCAAAGGGCACACATAACAACGTGTTAACACACATCTTGGTGCGCCATAGGGTGCAAGTTTTGCAATGTCGATAGGTGTTTTGATGCGCCACTTCAAAAAGTGGTTGGCACATTTATTACGCATTTGCCTATATATAGGCGCATCCACCCTGCCATTATCACCAGTCAGAAAACACGTGATTGTTTTTTATTCTTCTGCACCTGTCAGCACGCCTGTTGTTCTCGTGTCGCGTTCATGGACCCCGCTTTGCTTCTCACGTTATATTTCAGGTAGGTGGTCTTTTCCCCCTGTATTTTTGCTGGTTGTTTATTTGTGTAGTAGGTTGCATAGATTTGTCAAAACCCTCCTTTACTGCCCTGGCTGTCTTTCTCCCATGCTCTCCCTCCTCTTTCAAGACCTGCTGGTAAAGAGAGCCTTGCCTCAAAGCACTTGGGTCTTTTTTTTGTACCCCCTTCTCTATTCGCGGAACCCTGCAGAAGAGGCTTAACACCCATTCAAACCCCATAGAGAAAGAAGAGGCTTAAAAATTGATAAACTGCATTATTTACCCTTTGGTGCAATCGCCGCCCTTGCAACATGAGGTACAATTGTGCCAACGATGCATCCACCATGCTTGCTGCATAAAAAATAGTTGCGCCCTCAAAGCGCACTTTCCTTGCTTGCAACACCCACTAACCCTGCGCCCTCTTGGTGCACACCAAACGCATGTGTAACATTGCAAAAAATTGCGCCATCAGCGCACCCTGCATCCATGCAACACCAACCATGCTTGTGACAAGTATAAAATTGATAGCAGCGTAGGCGCATCCCCTATTGCAGTAACATCATGTCATGCGGACCTCCTGTGTGCTGCGCCAAGTTCCCCTTTTTCACACCTGAAGTCTATGTTACACATGCTAAACTTGCACGCCTTTGGCACATCCAATCCCCGTGTAACATGAAAAATATATGCACCTTTGGCACATCCTGTCCCCGTGTAACATGAAAAATACATGCGCCTGGTATAAAATGCATATAAATGGTGCCGGCGTACTCCCGCTTGCAACAACAAAAAATGTCATGTGCAGTATCCATGCGCCTTGCACCCTTTGGCGCTGATTTGTCCCTTGTAACACCATTTTTCTGTGCGCCACACTATTTAGCCCTGCAACCTGTAGTATCCATGTGCCCTGTGCCCTGATGCCTTAAAATTACTAACTCTTCCTTCTGTTAATACTTCAATGGGAGATCAATCAGCTAACATGACTCTCCTGCATTGGGTTTCACTCCTTCTTGCAGATCAACAACTAAGTTCAGAACTACATATGTCTACATCAAGCAAGAGACCTACCAAGTCTAAGGGTAAAGCCAAGCTTACAGAGGAAGAAATGAAGTACAAATATCAGAGGGTCAGGATGCCCGAATCCCAGGCAGAATGTGACCTGGATATAAGAGACTCAGAACTTGGTCATATCGATATTGAAGACTTCTGGGCCAGAATCAGAAGGGTCACAGGAAGTCTGTGGATGGACAAACTGGTAGGCAGTGGCCTACATTTTGCTGGAGGGATCCCGGTCAGTTCTGTGAACAATGAGTTCATGATGGTAGTAGCCCGCTGCTACAACAAAGACACCAGGTGTGTCCAGAATGAGAAAGGCGAGGTTGTGATCAATCTCACTGCCCGACACTTCGAAATAATGCTTGGCATTCCTCACCACTGGCACTTTGTGGCCGTAAGACAAGAAGATTGCACCAAGGCTTGGGAAGATAATGAGGATCAGTTTATGCAATTAATGAATGAGGTATACCTGAAAAAAAAGAAGGTAGTGACCAGATGGCCGCAAGTCATTCATTGCAGTGATTTCTCAGAGGAACTCAGTGATGCCATCACATTCCTAAGAAGAGTATTTGGGCTTCCTGATGCCCACTACTTTCATAAATAGATGCTTAGATACCTGGAGACAATGAACAAGAATGTGCCAGATCAACGCTTCGAGTGGGCGGAGATCAGAAGCAGCACTGATTTCCGAGCAGCTCCAGCAACTTACCACAACAAGGAGGTTCTACATGAACTCCTACGTAGTTTATGTTACAGCCTCGGAAAGAGATTATCCAGCGTTGATGCGGTGCGGGGTTTGGCCCCAAGTAAAAATATATGAATACTATCCAGAGCTGAAGCTGGAGAATAGTATTTCTCAGTTTACAAAGATTAACGATGCCTTCTTCTACGGCATCGTCTACCTTTTGAGGCCAAACATGACTCACAGTCGTACGACCAAGAGCATTGTTGCAGCAACAGAGAAATGGGGGGCCTTGTTCACTCAATTCCCCACCTTCACTTATCTAAGGGCAGCCAACTTCTTGGGGGAACCAACCAAATTGCCAAGATATGCCGGCCACAAGCTGATCCTGTTGGAGCTGTCAAGACAGCTCATAACCTATCACAAGAAGTGCTTGAAGAGAAAGAAGGGTGGAACTCCTTTCCCCCTCACAGTGGGTAGGTACACTTGTCTTTCTCACCACAAAGCCCGGGAGATGTTTGCAGAGCTGGAGCTGCTAAATCTAAAGCACAACTTCCTGGCAAGGCCCACTTTCGACCCAAGGAATTTCCTGCCTAGGGCCAAACTCGATCCAATCCACATTCCACAGATCGAGGATATTTATATTGACCTGTATCATGAGGTCGAGCTCAGAAGGAAAGACCATTCCCGCTTGGCCTTGGCTGAAATCATCCAGTACGGCATAGCCATCGTCCCAAAAGGTTATCAAACTGCTGATCAAGAAGTTGATCAGGTATATCTTGACACGGGCGGGGACGACTGGATGTTTGCTGTAATTGACAGAACTAAAGCACCTCAGACGATAGAAGAAAGGGTCAAAGAAACTCTACGGAGAACAGAGCACTGGTGTAGGATGAATGGTCTTATCTACCTTGGATTTGATTTCACCACATCTCCATTGGGTAATGCACCTTCCAGACCGAAACATGTGCCAAAGAGCAAGGGTAAAGAAAAGGAGGGCGAGTCAAGCTCTGCCCAAGAGGAGACTCCTGAGAGTCCCCCTTCCACCACACAAGAACAAGTTATAACTCTAGTTTCTCCAGAGAAAGAAGCGGCCGAGGATGTTCCGATGGGCACATCCAATCAGGATGTTGCCACTACTGCAACTGTTGAGGTCCCTTCTATCTCTTCTCCCTCTCCTCCTTCCCCTCCTCGAGTGACCCAAGCGACCATTCCTTTGGTTGTGTCCTCTCCCCCATCTTCTGTTGTTCCCCCTTCCTCATCGTCCATCTTCTCTTCTCTCGCGGAGCTTTCCCCCACCATTTCTTCCCTCATCTCTCAGCTCCCTTCCATTCCCATGTCTACCTCCCCTGTAGTATCTCTTCCTCCCGTGAGCACTTCCTCGGCCTCCCTCTCAATGCCGCCTCCAAGTGTCTCCACGCATTTTCCTTCTACTACTGCAGTTGCTCCCTTTTCTATCTCCGGCCCCTCTCCCATAAGTCCAGCATGGATCTCTCAGCACCTAAGCCAACAAAAAAGGAAAGTTCCCATCGCACCGATGGACTTCTCCATCATCCCATCAAAGGGGGCCAAGAAGCAAAAGCCCTATAACCCGCTTCTCTCAGAGTGCGTCAGGAGAGAGAGTAATGGAGATAGCTTACCCCAATCCTTTAAAGGATAAAAATGATCTGTCTTCAACAGATTATATAGTGACCCAAGTCACAATGGGGACATCTTCAGAAAGCCTTCAAGGAGAGGCCCTATCTGTAGTTGATGCCCTTTGCAAGAAGCTCCAGGAAGCAAAGGAAGAAAAGAGGCTGTTAAAGGAGCAAAATAAACATCTTCTCCACGCCTTACAGAAAATGGGCAGTGCACCTCCTACAACTGCCGCCGAAACTCCTGAGCCTCTGAGCCAGGACAAGATTAATGAATACACCAAAATCGGTGAGCAGGGTATGGCAGTTTCCACCTGGAGGAGCCAAATCCTCAAAGAAAGTGAGGGAGTGATCGCCAAGTTCACCAGTTTATATCAGAATATCAATCATTTGAACAAAGAGCTCCAGGCGATAGCAGGACCCATCTCTGAAGAGCTGGACCATGCTAGGATGTAGCATGAGACCTTTCAGAAAATGCTCGACTGTTCAGTCGAAGATCTGGTCAAGTTCGTCGTCTTTGGACACCCCAGAGCCCTCAACAAAATCCTTTCTACTCTGGATTACCGGGTAGATCAACTAGAGTTTGTCTTGAAGAAGATTGACAAGATCAAGGAGGAAGCCGTAGATGTAATGCACAAAATGAAGAAAATTGTCCTGAGAATGTCTCCGAGGATTGCTCACTCCTTCTTTCGCCTTAAGAAAGGTGGATGAAACTATTCGGATCTTCAAGGAGATCGTTTCACAAGGGCTGGGGACCAGAAGTCACTTTTGACACCGAATCCATCAATAACCTGCTGGCCTGTCGTGACTTCATTGGGTACCTGATAGACGCAAAAATGAATATTCCAAGCTCCCAGAAAAGCTCACAGACGAGCGGGAGACTTGCGAGGCTATCAGTGATCGACACAAGGATCCTTCCCAGGATCAACTTCAACCCATGATCACCAAGTTCATGGAATACCGTGCCCAGTTCCACATCTCGTCAGCCTGAGCAGAAGCAAAAGCAGGATACCCCCTTTCAGTCACGGGATGACGATGAATAGTTTCATTCTCCTTGACTTTCTCCTTGTAATTATCTAAAGTATGTTGACACAAATGATGACATCATCCATGTTGCACCATGGGATGATGTCATCCACAAAGTTGTCAAAAGTCAACAAATGACTTTAGAATCTCTTGTAAGATATTTTTGTAATTAAGTGGTTGGTTCATTTTTGCCTTCTCTTCTTATCTTCTTCTATAAATACTTGAAGACTTGTTGTATTCAAGGGTGGATATTTTTCAGATGAGAAATAGAAGTAGGAAGAAAAGATTTTAAACTTTTTGTAACAGATCGAATATTAATACAATATTTAGACTTTGTGTTGAATACATGTGTTTTACATCAGACATTTCTTATGTTAGATCTGTGTGATTGTTCTGTTTAATCTTACTTCTACTTTGTTGTCATTTATTCATCAGTATTGCTTTATTCGTCTATGCAAAGTAGGTTCGGCTCTGTATACTACCAACCCAAATCATAGACCTTCTGACCTTTCTGCTTTGGAATTCATTTCTTTTCTCCCTTCAGATCTTTCCTATCTCCCCACCCCGTTTCTTTCCCTTCTTTTACAGTTGGAAATACCTCTACTGGGATGAGATCCCAACCCCTGAAGGCAGAATATTGTGAGACTTGCACAAGATTCCTGCTGGTAGAATAGCAATAAACCAGTTTCGCTTTGCTGACTCAAAGAGGGGCTTTTCCCTGCACACTGTTGGCTCGTCTATGCATAGATCTGTCCACTCGACAGATTTTCATGCCAACAGGATTATGAGATGATTGGGAAAAGGATTAATCCACACAAACAATTGATCTTTTAGAGAGTTGAATATCTCTTATATCTCATACGGATCAGTGATCATGAATTTTTTTAATTGTGTCCTAATAGGTTCTCTTGAAGTATTTTACATGTGGATGGTTCACTAGTCTAACATTGTCATTATCTTAGACATTCAAAGTTTCTTTTGTCATTATCTTAGATATTCATGTTATAAAATTCAATAAACAATTCAAATATAGAAATATATAATAAATTTAACTTTAAGAAATACGAATAAATTGAAATTTTAATACATTGCAAAGCTTGATCTAACCCTAGAAGATGTAAGACAACGTGGGTTGACCAAATTGTATTCAAGTACGAAAATTACAATTTTATCAAGCGGCATAATACTATGCAATACACAATAACATATAAGTAATAAATACATGCATGATAAATTAAATACAAAGTGATAAGCATGGAATATTTGTATACAACATTGTAGAGGTCACATCAAAATTTGAACCTGTAAGATCATGCAATTAGAATCAAGATGATCATAACCCATGATTCAGAATCTGATTGGAGACTACTATTTGAAAAATATGCTCCACTCATGGTAATGTATAAATTGAGCATTGTGTTGAAGTTCAGGCTCATTATTTGAAATTGAAATTTGAATTTTGACCTTATGGTTTTTCCCCCTAATTTCACCCTTTGCTTCCTTGTGCTAGGATATCATAACCCCCCTTAAGTGTTAATGAAAGTAAAGTGGTTTTTTAGGTCTGGATGTTTAACAAGAAGGTTTTTTTTTTATAATCCCCCTTAAGTGGGAATAAATATGTTGAAAAATAATACATTGCAAAACAAAAATAAAATTAGAATGTGGGTAAGTGCAGGAAGTTGGGGGGCTAAAAAGTGGACAAAACCCAAAAAAATCATAACGTGTATGCATTCTATTATAACACGACCGCATTTTAATTTCCTAGGTTTGGAATTTACCAAACCATAACGCACATGTGTTATCTTTTCTATAAATAAAAAAAGAGGCCCGAGCCTCTACCATTTCATCTCCCTTAAACATGAGTTCAGAGCTTAACTGTGCCCTCACGTTTTGTCATTTAGCTGGATCTCAAGCTCAAACGATCGTCTCTGGATCACCAGGAAGATCTGAATTGAAGATGGCACCACTGAGAAGAGGTAGGCACAATTGTTTTCTTAAAATTGCATTGAAATATGATAATTGTAGAGTATAATTTTAATTGAATACAATTTTTTATTGTTACAATTTGAGGTTAAGGGAATCAACCACAACCAAACCTTGCTATTCCTGTCATCCCTCCAAACCCTCCCACAGTTGTTCAAACTCCCCTAGGTAGTTAAAAAGATTTAGCATTTGATATAGTTGAAAATAAAATTGAAATTAAGGATTTAATCAAAAGAATGAGGGATTCACAATCTATAAACCCCCACCGCGCCTCTCTTGCAAACACATTGGAGGCATTACTTTCTTAAATTGACGCAGAAATGAGGCAAATTTATCGTTGGACAACTTACAGAGAGGGTTGTAGGGTTTATTATTCCAACAAATTGTCATATGTGGATGTAAAGAAAAAAGAAATTACAAAAGACCTCATATTCACCTTATTCACATACACCCTGCACTAATTTTCCTGTTCCATTGTCATGCAAATGGTTTTCCATCCATTGGTGCAGTAATAATTTTGATTAAAAATAATTTTTGGGATCCGATGGTGGATGGTGTTTGATTTTCCACCTTGTAATAACAACAAGGTACCACTATAATTTCTAAGGAAAATCTATTGTGAGTTTATCCTCAACGAGATCCCAAATTATTTTGATTTATCAAGATTTCCATGGCTGAGGAAAAGGATCTACACAGGATCTGAATAGGTGCACAACGTGCATCTATTCAGTAGGGTTACAGTCCCCGCATATAAGCCCCCTCACCCTTAGACTGTCCCTGTAGTAGTGAAGGAGACAATAGAGATTGATACACTCCACATGCACTTAAGGGGGCTATCTATGCAACCCTTGTTCAACATATGAGGGATATTTCTGATCCAGATGCTCGCAGAGGTACACAGAGTATTCCCTCAGGGAGTAATAACATAAGGCCACATCTTTGCTCGTCATGTGGTAGCATAGGGTTTGGGCCCCAAGGATGAATGATACTTTCATGCGTATTGATTTTGGTGGAGTTGGTGTTAGGGGTGCACATGATAATGTCACTATGTCAAATGCCTTTTTGAGTGAGACATTTGGATTACAGTCATCAACGTCCCCTTTGCAGGTATTTTTTATGTTTTATTATGTGTGTTACAAAAAGTTCGGAGTACTTGATTTACTTATATATGTTAATTTTTTGAAATAATTGTATTTGTACATGTACATGCATTGATATTATAGCACACGGGAGGCACATCTTCATCCCAACCATAGGTGGCGAGCACCATGCGTACACATACATTCACAGAGGTAATTTAGAATGTTAATTATGTAAAATTTTCACATACATGCATATATATATATATATTGAAGTATAAATATATGTATGTCAAATCATGTATGTTCATCTAACTCATGTGATACATGTTTGATAAAGATGCTGAACTTCACTAGACACCCCACCATCTCTGTGACAAGTAGAGAAAGGTGTTGCCGCTGCGATTTCATCTGCGTAACAACTCACTGAGGTATTCAAACAACATGTAAATTTCGTTAAATTGCTTGTGTAATTCATATTATGTTAAATTACATGTTAGTAATGTCTTTCATTGTAGAATTATTAAATTATGTTAATAATGTCCTTCATTGTGTATATGCAGGAGTTACCTGTGATAGGTAGCAACCCTGTTCATTTGATTCACAGGTGTGGCGGGGTAAAAAAAATAGTTCTATATTGATAAAATTAGTTAAAATATTGTCATTACACATACATGTACTTAGTTCTATTTTCGCTAATTCTGATGTTAGATTTTGTGATCTTATGTGTATGTAGGGAACTTCAACCCCCTCCATTTTGAATTCGAGGGCACGGACTCCTCCATCTCGTCGTCTTCGTACCCCTGTTCGTACTCCAGGAGCTCCTGATGACTCTTCTGAGCATGAGATGTAGATTCGACGTGATTGACAACTTGCGGTAAGTTTGTGTATTTATGTAAATAATTTCATTCTAGTATGGTCTTAAATACATGTTGAAAACATATAAAAATTAAGTTTTGACAAAAAACATTGTTTGCATTTACAGGTTCATCTACAGACTGAGTATTCAACATAAGAGGACTCGTAGCATGGGCTCAGACGATCCAAAGTCATCTCATAGATCTCCATCTTCGTCTAAGGGAGGGCCTTCTTCGAGAAAGGCCAAGAGAGGGATATATTTTGATGATTAGGAAATATATGTCTTACATGACATTTTTTTGTATGCCTATGTGCATGGCATTGTATGTACGCCTATATGGCATTTGAACTTGATGGTATATGACCTATTTGGGAATTTTTATATTTATTATGCACATTAAAATACTATTTGGAACTTGATATTTTTGTATGAGACCTTACATTTCTGAGATTATTTTTGCATGAAACTAATATGATGTGCACTTGACAATATTTAAGACATTATGGATTATTTTTTCATTTATTGGTGATGTACATGTACTAGCGTTTTCAATGTATAATATGCATCAAACTTTGGAAATCAATATTTATATAATGTATGTATATAAAGAGTTACCTAATATGAGTAATTATTCATTCAATTTATCAATGTGTATATGTGTATTTACCTTACTTGCACTTCTTCTTGCTCATGGTCTCTTTGTACTGGTTCCTATCTTATCATACACCTACTACATTCTTCAATGCTTCTTAGTCTTCTCCCCTGTTAAAACACAAACATGGATAGAAGGATCTAAGAATGAGAGATTCAATATTTTGTCACAATTTGATGCCTTTCATATGTTGATATTTTGAGAATGTCTCTCCATATGCATTACTCCAATGCTCGAGAATGTCTCTAGATGCAATGACATTCTGATTCAGACACTCAATGATTCTTGATTGTCTAATCCTGTCCAATTCATGTTATTACCTTTAAATATGTAGACATTTCAAGTTATTTGGAAATCAAATCACACCCTTCACTAGGCTTGATGACTACCCCTATATTTTTGAAGGCACTTTTGAAAGCATCCATGGGTTTATCATAGCATAAATTATCAATGAATGGAAGGTCACTAAGTCATAGGCTAGCAGACTCCCATTTAGAACTAAACAAGAAAGATTTACTAGGCGAATGATAACTCCCATGTGTTCTTAGACATCCCCTATCAAATTCATTCTTAAGACAATCTAGTCATTGAACAAGAACTCCTAGATGAGGTAGTCCAGAAGCACCTAGAGTTTTTTCCTGATGAGACGTCTCTAGGTGCCACAGAGTCCAGAGAAATCAACACCAAGAGCTTCTGTTTGAAGATATAGCCTTATACTAACTCAAAATGTTGTTTTGCATTTTCTAATAGGGTTCTTGGAAACACCATGAGGGACTACATGGAGGTGTTGGATATGAGGAGACATCTCTAGGACAAGGTATCCCAGAAGCACAAGGAGCATAGGTAAAGCCCAGAAATTTAGAGACTCTCCCTCTAGCAGAATTTATCTAGGCCATACAAATGTGTATGTGCATAGTCGGTTTGGTGCCAAGAGCTTCCGTTTGCAAAGTATTGCGTCTGGCAGCCTTACACTGACTTAAAACTATAATATTTCATGTGTTTGCAAACAATAGGACAATGAGAGAACCGAATGGAGATGGATAAAACCACGTGAGAGGATTTCATAGAGGGCCATGATATGGAGGTGTCAGATTTGACAGATACATCTCTAGGTGCCACGGAGTCTGAGAAATCACCTATCAAAGATATAATGTGTTTTGTTCTCAGGGCTCTTAAGGGACTACGCCCAGACGAGGTAGCACAGAAGCACAAAGAGCATAGGAAACCAAAACAACACATCCCATAACATTTACCAGGCCATCCAGATGTGTATGCATATTCGGTTTGGCGCCAAGATCTTTCGTTTGCAAAGTATTGTGTCCGACAACCTTACACTGACTAAAAATGTAGTATTTCATGCGTTTGTAAACAATAGGACAACTGAGAGAACCGAATGGATATGGATAAAACCACGAGAAGATTTTGTAGAGGGTCCCAACATGTAGGTGTCACATCTGAGGAGACATCTCTAGGTGCCACGGAGTTTGAGAAATCACCTGTCGAAGATATAGCGTGTTTTGGTCTTAGGGCTCTTAAGGGACTACGCCCAGACGAGGTAGCCTGAAAGCACATGGAGATGTAGGAAACCAAAAAAGACCCTCCCCTAGAATTTTCCTAGCCACCCCAATGTGTTGGCGTAGTCAGTTTGGCACCAAGAGCTTTCGTTTGTAAAGTATTGTGTCTAGCAGCCTTATACTGACTCAAACTGTAGTATTTTGAGTGTTTGCAAACAATATGAATTGAGAGAACCGAATGGAGATGGATAAAACCACGAGAGGATTTTGTAGAGGGACTTGACTTGGAGGTTTTGGATCTGACCGAGATGTCTCTAGGTGCCATGGAGTCTGAGAAATCACCCTGTCGAAGATATAACATGTGTTTTGGTCTCATGGCTCTTAAGGGACTACGCCTAGACGAGGTAGCCCAGAAGCACGAGGAGCATAGGAAACTCCAAAATGACACCTCCCTAGCATTTACTAGCCACCCTGATGTTTTTGGTGTAGTTGATTTGGTGCCAAGAGATTCCATTTTCAAAGTATTACGTCTGACAACCTTACACTGACACAAACTGTAGTATTTTGCACGCATTTGCAAACAATAGGAAAACGAGAGAACCAGAATGGACATGGATAAAACCACAGAGAGGATTTTGTAGAGGGTCGTAACATGGAGGTGTTGGATCTAATGAGACATCTCTAGGTGCCATAGAGTCTGAGAAATCACCTATCAAAGATATAACATGTTTTGGTCTCAGGGCTCTTAAGGGACTATTTTTCCCGGACTGAGGTACTTTAACGAAAGCACGGGGGAGCTGACCTAGGAATTTTACATTAAGAAATGAAACCTCTATATAGCATCTTTAGACTAGAAAAGAACATCTACATGTTGTATGCATGGTCAGTTTGCTACCATATTGAGCTTCCGTTTGTAAAATATTGCATTACAAACAGAAGCCTTACACTGACTCAGCTAGTCCACTATTTCACGGCATGTTAGGTAAACAATAGGACAACCAGAGAACTGAATGGATATGGATAAAAGTGTGAGATAATTTGTGTAGAGGGACCTAAGACCAAAAAAATGGAGGTATCTTGGATGATTACTCAGATACGTCTCTAGGTGTCCACGAAGTCCTAAAGAAATAAGGAACCTATATGAAAGATATAGCATGTTTCCCAGGTCTTAGGGCTTTTCACGTGACTAATGTCTGAAACAAGGTAGCGCGAAATAATGTAGTTTAAGGAGTGTAGGGAACTATAAAATGACATCCTCTCCTAACTATTTAGTTCACCTTTCGGACATGGCTTGGTGTATTAGAGCAGGCCTCAGTTTTGCTCCCTAAGAGCTTCCGTTTACTAAAATATTGTGTCTGAGGGTAGCCTTACACTTGACTCAAACTACACTATTTCGCCGCGTTTACTCAAACAATAGGACCGAAATGTCCCGTCAGAACACGTCAACTAGGAGATGGATAAATACTATATGAGTTTTTTCCATCTCCTTTTTGTCCTAGAGGTTTACCAACATTGAGGTTTTGGATTTGAGTGAGCTACCATCTCTAAGTATTTTGCCACGGAGTCTGAGAAATCACCCATGTTTCGAAGATATACACCTTGTTTTGGTCTCAGGAGCTCCCTTGAACAATTTTGGGACTACGTCATCCAAAGAGTAGTCCCTTATAGATCCCTAATACCAAAAAACACTAATATCTTTGATAGGGATTAGACTCCGTAGGAAAGATGTCCTGTTAGATACAACACCTCCCTATGGAAGTTTATAGAAATTATCTAATAGTTGTCCATGCGTCCTTTCGGTGTTGACGCCTGTTCTATTATTTGAAAATTCATAAAATATTGCATGCTAGAGTCAGTGTAAGGCTGTTCAGATGCAATATTTTACAAACGGGTAGCTCGTTGGCACCAAACCAAATATGCCAACAATCATCCAAATGACCTATGGTAAAACACGTAGAGGAGGTTTTGTTTTGAGAGGTCCTAAAGCTCCCCATGCTTCCGGGATACCTTGTCAAGACGTGACAGTCCCTTAAGAGCCCTGAGACCAAAAATCACGTTATATCTTCGACATAGTGTGTTTATCGGACTCAGTGGCATCTAGAGATGTGCCTCGGTCCAGGTATCCAAAACATCCACATAGGGAACCTCTAAAAATCCTATGATAGTTTTTACCATCTCCTTTTGACGTGCTCTCGGTGTCCTATTGTTCCCAAACTACGGTTTGTAAATAGTGTAGTTCTGAGTCAGTGTAAGGCTGTCAGACGCTATATTTTGCAAGCGTTTACAATCATGGGACAAAACTGTCTACACCAACACATCCGGATAGCCTGGTGAACAAGATAGTAGAGGCCTCTTTTTGGATCCCTACACTCCCTATTGCTTCTAATGGATACCTCATCTAGGTTGTAGTTCCTCAAGAGCCCTGAGACCAAAACCCGTATAACTTCGATGGGTGATTTCTTGGACTCTGTGGCACCTAGATACAAAAGTCTAGTTAGATACTAAACCTCTACCTAGGGAACCTCTACGAAATGACCTATGACCGGTTTTGTCCATCTCATTTCAGTGTTCTCGCTATCCTATTGTTTACTAGAAACATTCGTAAAATAGTTCTACATTTAATTCAGTGTAAGGTTGTCCATTGCTAATCACCTAAATAATATAGGTGGTTCATACAATATAGGTGGCGAAATGAAAATTTTAATAAGATATTTTTACAATATAGGTGGTGAAATGAGAATTTCTATTTTTTGTTCCTTTCTAATATTGAATTTCTCTTAGCTTCACTTGGCTTTGAGAATAATAAATTCTCTACTGATAGTGCCAAGTGACATGAATGTGGAAGTTTTTTGGCACCACTAACAGGTACATAAACATGTTAGTAAGCAATTAAATATAATTTTAAATCATAAAAAATTATAAACAAAATCATTAAAGTAAATATTCAAATTAAATTCATGAAGAGCATCACCTTTGCAAAATTCAAATCCAATGAACCTCAATAATCAACCACTACTCTTGATAATAACAAGAATTGCTTCATGATTTGATTCATGAACCTTCACTAGATTCTTGTGTAATAGCCGCTGTCTAATATTTGATCAATTTAATATTTTGTTTGCAAGAACCAAATGTGAATAGTGAAGTATCTTTCGATGTACCTCATAGTCTTCAAACAACTAAGTGTTTGATTTTTTTGATAGGATATCGTTAAAGCCAAGTTTCAGTGACTACCACTAACCCAATGGGATACTCAAGGTCTTCACCATCAATGACTGTGGAAGATAATTTTTTCCCTTTACACAGCTGAGACAAGAAGTAGTGTGTTCCCTCTTCGTTAAATTCCATCACAATAACTGAAAAAACATGCCCTACATCACAATGTAAAACTCAAGTCAAATTTAAAATACATTAAGAGTTGACCATTTAATAATTTATAAATCTAAAATATGGCTATGTACATATATGTATGGACCTTGTTACCACTAAATCAAAGACTTGGTCAAAGTCAGGTGATGTTGTTATTTGATCTGAATCCTATTGTAAGTTGTAATTATCATGCAAACTTGATGTGTATTCTGAGTGGAATTAGAGGTCTACAAGTCCATTGCCATCCACCAATACTATGAATCACATTCATTCCATGCAAAATAAATGTATGATATACACAAACATTCCATAACACATTAGTATAAATAGTCCAAGCATTTGCATCTGAACTACGGAATGAGTGCATATCACTTGATCCTGCAACTATCATACAATATTCAAAGTATTGATAGATCCACTTGTTCCTTTATCAACCAAAAATATCTACTGAACCATTGATCTCTCTTGAGATTCATGAATCATGTTCTTGACACACCAATACAAAAATGTTTTTTGCATTTGTAAATTTAGCACTATCCATGAACTTTAATTCTTCTCTTGCAAGTTCTCTTTTCACACATGCTCATGCACCATTATGCTCTCCTTTTCCATGCCCCACCTCAGTAAAAATCATGAAGATATAATGGACATTTGTTTCTTTTTGCATCCTTCTTAGTCAATAAAACATCCGTGCATTCTTGAATTGTGATTAGCAATTGTTCAACCAAATGTAATGTTGATTGAAACTAATGTTCCTCTCATTCAAGTTCATATAAAACACCTGGAAACACCCTAGTACATATTATGTAGAATGTGTCTGATCATCACTGATGTAGAAATGATACTCTCTTAATATTTTTCGATCTTGCTAAGTAATTTTTGGAGAGTGCATGAATGCTATATACACGAAAATAACAACTTGCACTGAGTTATAATATTGAGGCTGAACCTCCATTTTTGGTTGATAGTTTGTAATTCTCCGCGACGCTCAACTACTGACTACAATAGATCCGAGTGGGAATGTGTCCTTTCTTAACTTGAATTGTTCATCCAACAATTGAGTTCTATGTGTGTGCCTCGCATACTCATAAAAAATTTCCTCTCTGAATTTGACCATATATTCTTGTTACAAGTAATTGTTTTGTAACAAGCTCATACTCTTCGTTAGATTCTTTTCCATCTTTTAATTGATATGCCACCGATTTATATTTGCTGAAACCAACCAATTCTTTTCCTATTGAATCTGTACTCTCCTCATGGATACAAATTTTTAGATTTGGCAAGCCACCACATACATTGCACATTCCATCCAAACATGCTTTGTTATAAAAAATTGTCTAGTTGATTTTTCACAAAATATTGTCAGAATAAATTCCCTTGAATATTTTGGTGGGACATTTAATCCACACTCCTGCAACATGATGTCAGTATGTAAAACATGACGTATTTGACAAAAAACATCATAATGCATTGAAAATTCAACATGATGCCTGCAATAACAAGTGGTACGTGAGTGATTGATTTTCACATAAAAGGGTTTGCTCATTTCAAAGAATCTTTGGCTAATGTTAATTTGTGGATTTTCATTCTTAAACTTAGAGAACAATTGTGTTTGAGTCATATCTAAGAAATATTTTACACACAATTCATGATTACGAGAACCTATTCTTCTTTTTACTTTATCTCTTCTATTCAGTGACACCCTTGTGTTCTCATTCCAAAATTTTACAATTAATTCTTTTAGAATATCAAATGTATTCTTGTCTTTCTATGGAAGTCTTCTAGAGAAAGCCCAATAGTCAGTGTTATTGACTGACTCAAGATGTTTATGTCTCTCTATTACTTTCATTAGTGTTTTTTGTTTAGCTTCAAAGCACTGCTTGTTTTTCTAATCAAGTGTTTATTAACTGTTTTATCACTTACTATACAATTAGTAAGTGCACGCCGTATAGCATTACTATCTTTGGTGCGTCTTTTGCCACCTATAGTTTGGTATGCTTTATGTATGTTTTCAACAATTGACACATTTTGATCAGCAACATTAGATGTTCTTAACCCCAGGGTCTTCATTATAGGTCTCATATTAATTAATTTCATCAATGTAACAAATAATTGACATCTTTGTGTGTCATTTAAATTCTCAAAGTAATTATCCCAAATTCCACTAGCTTTTCTTCTTGCATTTCTTTCAGACATTTTGTTAGGCATTGGTTTTATAATGTTTTCATCAATTTCAATTAAGTGAATTGGTTTTCTTCACAAAATAGAAGGAGTGTTCTTAGAGGTGAAGATTTGTTTACAAGGTTAATTTCTTCATTCAGTGTTTTCATACAAATTTCGGGGTTAACATTTGGATTCTCAGGTAAAGGTTCAACAATTGGATTCATATCAATTTCTTCATCCATACAAACATTATCATTCAATTCAATATCATTATTCATTAAAAAATCATTATTCATTGCAAAATCATTATTCTCTACATTTTCATTATGTATTTCATCCCCATTTTCTAATACATTAGCTACATTTGATATAGCAGATGTACCTTTCCCTACACGAAGTTTTTACATTCTCTTCAATTTCTTTATTCTCATCTCTTCCAATTGCTCCAGTGTCTTGTTCTTGACTTTCCTCTTGTCCTTAGCTTCGGATGTTTATCGCCCATAGATTAGAAAAAATCAACTAGTGGGGTAGGGGACAAAATGAACTACTAAAAAATCATGTAAGAATGTACAGAAAATTGCAGACCAAACATAGAATGTATGCACAAATCCTGTGAAAGAGATGAAAGGGACGTTGGGGGACCATAATATATAAACAAAGAAAAAGCATAACGTTATGTACACGTTATGATTTTTGTCCTTTTCCAACCACATTCCTCAAGGCTTGGGATCCGGTTTGGATCCCCAAGCCTAAGGCATGGACCTACACAAACACAATAAACCATGTGTTTTTGCAGGAAAATACAAAACTCCAACTTCCTCCATGATAAATCAACATCAAATGATCAATTCATTTTTAAAAAATTATACCGCAATGTAAAGTAGAGTTTCTTCTTTGTATAAATATAATTTTCTCATTTTTCTAACAAATATAAGGTTTCCATATTATTTATTTACTAATTATTCCTTTTTATAGCTATTTTTTGAATTTTATACATGTCTATCTTTTATGGTGTATCTTTTTTTTGACTCATCGAAATTGAATAATTTTTTTAGCACAAACTAGGACTAATTCTATACATATTAAAAAAAACTAATTTTTGATAGTTTTTGAGGTAGTTAGGGGGGGGGGGAGAGGGCACGGTCGGAGCTCTATTATTTTTCAAAACATAAAATTTATGTACTAGAAAAATCATAAATAAAAAGTTTTACTTCGCTATAAAAATCTAAAAAAATTCTAGCACAAACTAGATGCTCCTAGCTATCTTTCTACCAAAGGGTTTTCAAAAATACTAAATGGTGCTCAAAAAATGGTGGGGGGCACGAAAGTCACTCTATTATGTTTTTTAACAAAAACATGAGCACTTGTTGGTATTTTAGTTATTTGACCCACTTAAACTTATATGTTATCAATAAAATTTAGTAGCTTAGAAACTAGAATTAAAATGCTACGATTCATATTTCTACAATATCTTCCAATTTTGAGTGTAACTATTTCGAAAAACTCGTACAAGTTGAAAGTTTTTATTTTTCAGAAAAATACGCCCACTTAAGACCCCCTTTTAGCCCCCCAACTTGGTGCACTTACCCTATTATTGATGATTGGTTATATACTTTTCTATATGAAAACAATAAAT
The DNA here is from genome assembly GCA_019776745.2 of Taxus chinensis. Taxonomy (NCBI): domain Eukaryota; kingdom Viridiplantae; phylum Streptophyta; class Pinopsida; order Cupressales; family Taxaceae; genus Taxus; species Taxus chinensis. The sequence goes on from CM034149.1 coordinate 152,335,368, forward strand.
GAAAATGGGAATGCTTATAAGAATTAGTAAGAAGACTTAGATATTATGTTATCACTAAATATAATGAACAAGATTTCAATTGCTATTGTTTACATTGTTAAACTATAGTAAGAAACTTAATGATCTTACTTACTTGATATAGAAATCAGATTTATCAATAAGTTGGAATTAATGGTTTGAGAATAAAGTTCATACATTGCATGAACATCATTTTTTATACATGCATCATCTTCAATTGGTGTAAATTTAGTAACATTTCAACTAATCCTTTCTTTAGATCAATTGTACTTATGTGTACCACAAAATTTGGTGCATTGTTTAATGGTTAATTAAAGAATGTTTACCACAAAATTTATGTATTTTTTAATAATATACATGTTTTTACCACAGTATGTTATGTCTTAGTTGAATATAATTTTAAAAAGTAGGTTATCGTAATATGAGGGGCAATGCAAACTAGATGGCCTACCCTTATAATGATGCCGAAAGGTCATTACAAGGATATTGTGAATGGAGCCGTCCTGAATGCTAACAACAGTCAGAAACTAAAAGTTCAATTTACTCGATTGACAGAAGTGGAAATTTGGTTCAGGGGTTCAACTCTAAACAAAGTTAGACACATGGACCAAACATGTAGTAGTCAACTTGTGGATTGGATTCTTAGGGTACTCTGAAACGACACCCAATCGACCGAAATTTGATTGACAATGTCTATTTATCCTAAGGAACCACGATTTTAGTCTGTCCACTAATAGTTGCTATGTGGCTACCCCTATTTAGTGTGAAACTTTAACACCGAGTTTGGTCTGACAGGAGTTAAGGAAGACTAATCTACCATTAACAATTCGTGATAAGGGGTGAAAGACATATAGCTATTCGACAAGTATGCCATCTTGGAATGTAAACATGGTAAACATGTTAAAACTTTGGCCAAAGTATCACAAACTATCAATTACGTTGTCTTATGTCACCTAGTCTAAGTTTTGGGATTTTAGATGAATATCGGAAATAGATATTTAGATAGGCTTCTTAGATAGAACACTTAAGTGATCTCACTAAAATGGGTAAAAAGAACCAAAGTTTATATCTTCCTTATATTACGTTAACAAGTTTGAGAGAATCGGATGCAAAGACCGAGTAGCTATTCCAAAAATGAGAGATCAGTGTCTTCACCATAAGATTCTAGATTACAGTTGCAAAAGTATGGTTTTCTGTAAATGTGTATGGATTGTGCAATGGAAGGGGGTAGGTCCTTTGATATTGCTATCTAATTTAGAACAGAGAACATTATGTAAAAAACAAATTCCTTTTTTCTAAGTCATAAAAAGTGGATGTTACACTTTTGGGTTCCTAGTAGAATCCCCTTTGTTGTAGTTTAAGGCTTATGCCAATGGGAGTTTCTCCTAGTTAAGCGGTCAAACTGTAGCTCTTAACCAAACCTGCAATTACAATGTTTTTAATCTAGTGTTTTTTTATCTTTGAACTTAATGTGGTTTAGTCGTATACCATTTGGCAACCTGCATGAAATTGCATTAGTATTTTGTTTCGATCTTGATTCTTTGGCAAGCGTATTTAGGTCCTACACCTGCGATGTTTTAGTGAGTAAATCCACACGAGTCCAAAATACTTAATTAACTAAATATAGATAATTACATTGATTGAAAGAGGATTCTAACTAATGAATTGTCGTTAATTGACATCCGAAATGGGAGAATGAGCATACGTTACTGAACACAGTGTCAATTAATTAAATAAAATGGAGGGAAACACTTAACTCATTAGATGCACAAATCCTTCAGTTTATCCAATTGAAGTTCATTCCCTTAGTAAAAAGTTTAATTAGATGTTTTTGAAAGCATGGAAAAGGTGTAGTATTGTTTCTGATTCCCAAGATCACCTAAAAGGTGCAAGGGAAGAGAGTACGTGATCCTAGCCTCATAAACAAAAATGTAACATTCATCAACTTTAAACAAGCAAATTAACACAAAGCATGATCAAATATACACTACAAATCAATAGTTAGCCTCCTCAAGTTTAGATAAGCTGATGAAAGAGGTCGATTAGAAATATCAAAGACCAAGGATTTTACAGAATTAGTTTAGACAATTTTAGGAAATGAATATACAATCTAATAGAGGGGGAAAGACCATAAACCTGTGTTCTAATAAATAAAATAAACTAAGGAGGGGGAGGGGGGATAAATATCCATCTGTGTAGTTCACTTCAGGTGACCTTTTCCAACGCAAAAACAATGGAGTTGTTTTGAGTTTGGGAGCTAACGTTATGGCCTTCGGAATATAGGTTATGAACATAGTTCAACATTTGCACGTGACTAATGACATATGTGTGCCCTTTCAAGCATATGCATGCACGCACATATTTTTTTTCTCCCATAGAGGCATATGTGTGCCTAGAGAGGCATATACACGCCCAGAGAGACGTGTAAAATGCCCTTGAAAAACTAAAATAATAACATTTGTGCGCCCCTGTGCTAAAATAATAACTACATGTAAGGGTATACATAACCTACGTGCAATACCAGAAAGTAAACATATGTGTGCCCTTTGACAGGGTGACATAATAAAATACAAACATTATGATGTAAACAACGTTCAAGAAAGGTGCACCAATGTTTTTGATATCGAGATTCATTTCTCAAATGTTCGATTTAATGACCCAGGGTCTAAATTAATGGATCCTTGAGCAAGAATCAACACATGCAGGTGAAGTATAGCAAAGGACACATGGGTCATAAGGAATTCAACATATTGTACACTGTGTAATAGTAACAAGTAACTTGTTAGTGCAAAATTGAAATAACATACATACATAAGAATAACAATACTAAGGGACTAAAGGATCCATCTACCGGATGATGCCACGATGTGCGTTATGTGTAATTAACTATGCGAGGACTAAATTGAAACTAACACCTTGTAGTTCCAAATTTCAATGTTTGAAGATAATGAAACTGATAAATGCTTCATCTAAGATAAGCATGATTTTAAAGAGATTAGACATCAACAAAGGATTTTTTGGATAAAACTAATGATGTTAAGCAATTATTCTCTGACTCTTTGAAAGCTAACTAGAAATGGACCTATGTAGATCCTTAGCAATTAAAATGATGATTATTATAATACATCACCAAGGGTTTGAGAATGGAGTCTCATCAAGACATGGCTACAAGACCATTTTGATTCTCTCCATATTACTCAAGGACTTGGTCGTCAGATGAAATGCAAGATGAAGATGCCCTAGCTCAACGAACTAATAAGTGTGTGATGCGTCAAAGACTGAAAATTGTTAAGGTAGTTCATGATATATGCCAATGAAAAATGGGTGAGCTTTAGATGGAGCTTGAGTGCATGGTAGCGCATAACTTGAATGCTATGGAGAAGATGAGCTATTGCAACTTGGTACATGTGAGATAAGGGGATAAGTCATGTCTTAGAAAATAGTTAGACCAAATCTGAAGGTGAGTATAAACACTGTCGGGTTAACACTTTAGTTAGTACTTTATGAATAAATTAGGGCACCTTAGGAATTATATCAAAGATAATTAATTAATAGATAAAAAGAAAGCTTATAGTAATCTGATGCAGAGGAAGATTAGTATGATTTGAGAGATGCATAAGCAACATAGGAATCTTCGATCCAATAGATGAAAAGGTTATTGACGCCCAGAGTTATAGGCGTAATTAATTAATGAATAAATAACCATTGGACAGTATAAGTGACTCACTTATATTACACATATGCCCACAGTTATGTTGGATCACAACCTCCTGGAATGCCTTAGCAAAGAAGGCTTTAATTAATTAGATGCCAAAGATTGTCAGATTAATGCCATACCGAAGAGGAATGACTAGCTGAATCTAGTAGGATGTAAAGTCGGATCCATCAGAGTGTTATCTAAAATGAATCTTACTGATGTATGGCAGATCAGTCAGCACCGAAGAAGGAAATTTGATTTGAAACAAAGGTTCTATATTTATGACATACCTCAATAGGGTATGACAGTGCTGCTAAACAAATGATTAGAGCGATTAATGGATTGTAGATACCACCACCTAGCCAGGGTGGTGGATCCTGTGATCGGCTGGTCTGCACTGGGTGACAATCCCGGCTCTTTCGAATTCCCACTTTTTTTGATAACGAACAGTGCACTATGAATATGGATAGAGAGGTCTATTTGCTGGGGTCAATCTATACTAGCCTCACATGTACCTGTCCCATCCTCCAATGCACGAGACGACATAAAAAAGGATATAAATACATGTAGGAAGGAGATTTTGTTATTATCGAAGCATGAAAGCAAGTGAGAAAGAAATTCTTAGTCTTGGAATTGTGTTTGTAGAAGAAAGGAGTGTTGATGCAGAGGACAACAAGTCAAACATGGGAGGAAGTGTGAGATATTATCTACGTTCTCTTTCATGACTTATTGTAAATTTGTATAATTACTTGGCATCCCATTGAATTGTGCCAATAAAAAGTGGGAAGAAAGAGAATTTATATGCTAATCCTGACTATTTTTCCTGACACTCTAGTAGGTCTCAAAGCAAGGAAAAAACTTGTTGGTGTTACATAATTTTATAGTCTTTCCTTTCCTTCAATTTTTTTTATTCCAATGCATAAAACATGAATTCATTCATCTAATGCTTATCTCATGTCATTTTCTAAGTGAAATGTAGAATTGCCAACACCGTTTAATTGTGATTCTATGAACAATTCCATAAGTAGATCAGTTTTACAGATCATTTAGATGAAGATAAGGATTTCACTAACAATGGCTATCCAAGACTATGGTATTCGTTCTTGGATTTACTACTGACATATGAGACAATGGATACTAAAGGAAAAGAGGATTTACCTATAAGCTGATCCAGATATTTACTAGAAAAAGTGAAGTGTTTGAAACAGATGTAAGGTGTCAGGGACAGGGTGGAGGTCCTTTAGAGAACTTTCCAATTCGGGAGAATCAAGCATGCTGGAGACCATGATGGGGTATAGGATAAAGTTGATTTAGAAGATAAGAAGAACTTGCCGATTTTCAGAAGATAGTTAACAAGTGATTAAACAAGAATTCATGGGAGTTTGAGATGGTTCGAAGCTAATCAATTAGGAAAAATTAATTGGCTATAGAGAGGAGCCACCATGAGGAATATTATTGGAAAAGAGTGTAGAGGGAAGAGACTGTCATGATTGTGAAGATTTGAGAAAGGTATTTAATCTGATCATGAGAGTTTATTGAAGTTGAGACGAAAGTTAAAAAGGCTTAATTAGATTTGAAGGATAAGTAGATGCAAAGTTGCTTGATAAGATGGATTATAAACAACTAGAAGTCTCACTAATTGACGTCCAAAATGTCATTGAAGGTATAGTTAATTATCGACCTGTTGTTAACTAACCAAAATGGAGGGAAACGTTAGTTAATTAGCAGAAAATCACCAATTATAACGAAAATGATGGGAAAGAGGATAATTAGTGCAATGTTAGTATTAAAACTGCGTAAGTAGATTTTAGGTGTCTTTATTTGCCTCTTTTTGGGGTGGCATAAGAGACGCCACTTCAAAGATAGTAGACAATTACAAATAAATAAATTTTGATGGAGTGGAAGAAAAATTAGTAGAATGAAGGATGCCCCCTCGAGTGTCGATGGGGTGATGAAAGAGTTCGATTGACAATCGAAAATAAGAAGATTGAACACAAGCCTAGGAGGCGAGTGTGCAATATGAGTGAGGGGGAAAGAAAATATGGTGTTTCAACAAATAGAAGAAACAAGGAGGGGGAGGGGGGATAAATATAATCCATATTTCCCCTGATATTGAAGAAAACTTTGGAATAGAAGAAAATGATATGAAAAAGAATGGAGAAAAAGAGAATGGAAACAACTTTCATCCAACTTAGCTCAACAAAAAATTTGTTTCATAAATTTTCTTTATGATCTACATCATTGGACCTTTATTATATATAAACATACAACAAAAGTGTAAAATAACATGAAAAACTAAAATACTAAGATTTAATCATTGCTAAAACACTAACTAAATGCAAGATACATAATGTAATGAAATATGAGAAAGTAAATTAGCTAACCTGATAGGGAAACAAGTACAAACACAAATACTTAAACAAAGAACATTCAAGATAGTTTCACCAATGTTTTTGTTATCAAGCTTTAGTTCCCAAATGTTTGAGTTAACACTAAGGGTTAAAAGTGGCACCCAAGCTAGGATACATGTGATGTGAATATACAGAGGACACAGGGGTCCTATGAAAAAGAAATCGTGCACTATGTAATAGTACCAAGTAACTTGTTGTGTAAGGGAGTATACACATAGTAAGCAAACCAACTTTGTTAATAAGGGTGGATCTAGATGATTCCCAAGTTGTTTACAAGAATAATTGAGGAAAAAAGAAAGATGTTTTTTAGGACAAATTTTGATGTTTGAGGATGATGCGTGCGATAAATGCTTCAGTTGCGTGCATGATTTTTACCAAAATTTGAAATTTTATTATTTTTTTAGATTTTTTCATGATTTAACATTTTTTTCTGACTTTTTGAATTTTTAGGAAGAAAATGATGTAGAAGAATGACGATGTTGTGGTACATCACCAAAAATTGCTTGGAAGAAAAAACATGCCCCACGTAGAAGACAAGGTCACTAGGAAGAAAAAATATGCCCCAACACAATGAAAAATGCTAGAAAAATGATTAGTTAGTAAAAATAATCATCACGATAGAACACCAACACATGGCGAGAAGGATATAGAAGAACCACGTTAGTTATCTAACCCCTAGAAGGAGAGAAAAAATGACAAATTAGATTAAATCAGGTATCAATAGGAGGTCGGGAGGGATAAAATCCATCGCGACCAGTTATTGTTATTAGACCCTTTTGAGATTTGGAGAGTTTTTTTCTTTGACCTTGGATAGAGATGACACAAATTTAGAGACATAAACACCGTTCGGATTGAGTTCGAGAGTTCGAGAGGCCTCTTACGGATGTTACAACGTTATGCAAACAAAGATTTAATTTTTGAGTGTATTTATTATGTTTTACAACTAGGGAAAAGTGACAGGGTCACACTAGTGCAAAACCTAGGGGTGCTAGCATCTAGGGTCATGCGTTGGCATAAAAGGGTCACACACTAGTGCAAAAATAAGCACGTGAGAGAAAAAATAGAATCTAAGGTAGGTTAGGCTTGTGCCAACGAAAAATGAGTGAGTGAGTGGTGAAAAGTATGTGCTAGTGTAGGCTTGTGCTAGGGCGAAGATGAGCGAGCGAGCACGAAAATGAATGCTTTAGCAAAGGCTTGCGTGAGTGCCAAAAGGGGTGTGTTAGTGAGGAATTTGTGCCTTAGAAAAATTTTAGAAGAAATTTGAAGATTTGTAGAAGAACATTGGATGAATAGAAGAATGTAGAATCAATTAGAACACCTTAGGAAGATGTTATAAGAATAAATGATGTTAACCAAATTCTTTGTGTAATCTTATAGGAGAGATTACACAAGTTGGAGGTGCGTGACGGTATGGACATATTTAAGCCTATAAGCAGATTTTTTCATGCCAATTGCATATTTTTATGACTTTGAAATTGTAGGGTACAAGACTCTATTATATTGCAAAGATGTCCCACATTATGTTACATCATTACCTGTTGACTGCCCTAACAGAGAGGTGGTAGAGCGAGAGCTAGAATTGTAGGTTTCCGAACGACGATATGATAATGACTTTAGAGGATGTATATCGGATCCTCAGAGTGTAAATTTAGGGAATCTTGCTGATGTATGATGGATATCACCACCGGATCCTAGATTGCATTTGGGACATGTTTCTACGATGGGACATACCTCGATAGGGTATGACAATGATTCTATACAGATGTTTTGAGGATCGACGGATTGCACATATACCCATATACTTTAAGGTTCTTGTTAGCGGCCACTTACTTCCTGACAAGACTAGCACACAATTCTAACTTGGTTTGACAGGAGTAGTGCACATGCTTATGGATGGAGAGGTATTTAGTTGGGGTTAGTGTATATTGGCCCAAAAATATTGGGATTTTCATTTGATCGCATACAAAGGTATGAGGAACTTGGGACCTTCCACACAATTACAAATCTGGGCATGGGACCATATTATGATCGGGAGCCCATATAGAGTGTTAAGAGATAAGGATCCAAATGAACCCTTTTAGATGGGAAAGGATCTAGAGGGCGAGGACATCAGATCACACTTGAGTGCTACCACATATTATAGACAAGCCTTTGATGACCTATAACTTCGTATGTTTACTTGGCATCCCACCAGGTGCGCCAAATGTATGTATGCTAAACTTTCTATGCTAATTGAAAGAAACTAACACCTAGTAGTCTCAAAGCGAAGCTAAATCTACAATTAACATCATGATAAGAGCTTACATGAAATAACTATTCTAATGCATAAACATGAATGAACATCTAATTCTAAACCATTCCCACTCTTGTAAACGTATGATTGCTATCAAATTATGAACATATTTATATCATAAGCAATCAATTTGTTTGTTGTCTCTAGATGAGGGAAGGAGCTCACAGAAATGGCTACAAGGGCATGTTTAGATCTTCCTTTACTACTCAAATATGAGAGAATGGATGCAAAGATGAAGTAGCTATTCCAACAATGGAGAAGGCTCTTATCAAGAGCTTATATATTTCACTAGAAAAAGTGTGGCATTTCTAAAGTCATAAGGTGTGAAGGAAGGGGGTAGTTCCAATATATAGCTTTCTAATTTGGGAGATGCTTGCAAACTAGTGCATGTGGGGTAAAGGATAAAATAGATTTAGAAGAAATAAGCTTGATTAGAAGAATTACCAAGTGATTAACAACTCATGGGAGTTGGAGATGATTTAATTAATCAACTAGGATTAATTAATAGGCTAGAATAACCTTAGAAAGCTAATTAGAGATGATTTAGAGGGAAATAGGTATGATTTTGAGGATTTGAGAGGGGGATTTCACAAATAAGAGGGTTTATAGACTAAATACAAGGTTAAAAAGGCTTAATTAACTAAAGATAATTATTTAATTGACTGAAATAGGATTATAACTAACAAAGTATTGTTAATTGGCATCGAGAATGGAAGAAAGGATAGTTAATTAACGAAGTGTCGTTAATTAACCAAAATGGAGAGAAACATTAGTTAATTAGCATAAAATCATCAATTATAACATAAAGGATGAGAAAGAGTATAATTAGTGCAATGATATTATTAAAACTACGTAAGAGGATTTTAGGTGTCTACATTTTCCCTTCTTTGAGGTGGCATAAACGACGCCACTTGAAAGATAGCAAACAATTAAAGACAAGTAAATTTTGACGGAATGGAAGAAAAATTTCTAGAATGAAGGATGCACTCTGAGTGTCGCTGGGGTGATGAAAGAGGTTAATCGATGATCAAAAATAAGAAGGAAATAAGAAGATTTGACACAAGATTAGTAGGCGAGTGTGTAATGTGAGTGAGGGGGAAAGAAAAGATCGGTGTTTCAAAATATAGAAGAAACAAGGAGGGGGAGGGGGGATAAATATAATCCCTATTACCCCAGGTTATATTGAAGAAAAATTTGGGATAGAAGAAAATGATATGAAGAAGAATGCAGATGAAGAGAATGGAAATAAATTTCATCCAACTTAGCTCAAGAGAAACTTTGTTTCATCATTTTGCTTTATGTTCTACGTCATCAGCCCTTTATTATATATAAGCACACACCAAAAGTGTAAAATAACATGAAAAGTTGAAATACTAACATTTGTTCATTTCTAAATCACTAACTAAATGCAACATACATAACATAATGCAATATGAGAAAGTAAAAAAACCAACCTAACAAGGAAACAAGTACAAACACACATACTTAAACAAACAATGTTTAACATAATTGCACTAATATTTTTATTACCGAGCTTCAGTTCGAAAATGTTCGAGTTAACGATAAGGGTTAAAAATGACACCCCAAGCAAGGATACATGCGAATTGAATATACGGAGGACACAAGGGTCCTATGAAAAAGCAATCGTGCACGATGTAACAATACCACACAAATCGTTGTGTAAGGGAGTACATACATAGTAACGAAACAAACTTTTTTAATAGAGGTAGATCCAGATGATTCACGAGTCGTTTGCGAGAACAACTGAGGACCAAAGAAAGATGTTTTGTAGGACAAATTTTGATGTTTGGGGATGATGTGTCTGCTAAATGCTTTAGGTGCATGTATGTTTTTTACCAAATTTTTAAAATTTACAATTTTTTTGGATTTTTGGATTTTTGGATTTTTTGGATTTTTAATGATATAATGATTGTTCTGATTTTTTGAATTTTTAGGAATAAAATGATATAGAATAATGACGATGTTGTGGTAGATCACCAAAAATTTTTGGGAAGCAAAAACATGCCCCAGGTAGAAAATAAGGTTGTCGGGAAGCAAACATATGCCATAACACAATGAAAATTCTACAAAAATGATTATTTTATAAAAATAATCATCACGATGAAATGCCAACACGTGGTGGGAAGGATATAGAAGAAACACATTAGTTATCTAGCCCCTAGAAGGTGATAAAAAATGATGAATTAGGTCAAATCGGTTATAAATATGAGTTCGGGAGGGCTAAAATCCATTGTGACAATTATTGTTATTAGACCCTTTTGAGAATTGGAGAGATTTTTGCTTTGACCTTGGAGAGAGATGATGTAAATTAAGATATGTAAACAATGCACGGATCACGTTTGAGAGTTTAGGAGGTCTCCTACAGACACTAAATTGATACGCAAAACAAAATTTTTAATTTTTGAGTGCATTATTTCATTTTACAACTAGGGAAAAGTGGCGGCGTCACACTAGCACATGCCCTAGGAAGCACTAGCATCTAGGGTCACACGCTAGTGTAAAAGGGTCGAACACTAGCACAAAAACAAGCGCGTGTACGCAAAACTAGATGCTAAGGTAGGCCAAGCTCATGCCAACAAAAAAATGAGTGACTGAGTGGAGAAAAGTGCGTGCTAGCATAGGTTTGCGCTAGGGTGAATATGAGCGAGCGAGCCTGAAAAGACATGCGCTAGAGAAGGCTTGCACGAGTGCCAAAAGGGGTGGACTAGTGCAAAATTCATGCCTTCGAAATTTTTTATAAGAAATTTGAAGATTTGTAAAAGATCTTAGGGATGAATAGAAGAATGTGGAACCAATTAGAACACATTAGGAATATATTATGATAAGAAATGATGTCAACCAAATGCTTTGTGTAATATTGTAGGCGCGATTACACAATTTGGGGGTGCATGAGTGGCATGGGCATCTTCAAGCCTTTGAGCAGAATTTTTCATGTCGAGAGTAGATTTTTTTGATTGTGACATTGGAGGCTACATGCCTCTCTTATATTGCACAGATGCCGCACATTATGTTAGATCACGCCCTCCTGACTACCTTAGCAAAGAGGTGGTGGAGTGAGAGCCAATTTTTCATATTTCCAACCAACGAGATGACCGTGACTCTAGAGGGTGTATATCGGATCTTTAGAGTGCAAATTTGGGGGAGCTTGGTGATGTATGATGGAGATCACTGCTAGATCCTTGATTGCATTTGGGACATGTTTGTACGAGGGGAAATACCTTAAAATGGTATGGTAGTGATTCTATAAAGATGTTTCGAGGATCGATGGATTACATGTACACCTGTATACTTGATGGCTCTTGTCAGCGGCTACTTTCTGCTTGACAAGTCTAGCACACACTTCCCACTTGGTTTGACAGGAGTAGTGCACATGTTTATGGATGGAGAGGTATTATGCTGGGGTCAGTGTATACTGGCCCACATATATTGGGATTTTCATTTGATTGCATACAGAGGTATGAGGAGCTTGGGGCATGCCACACTACTATAGATTTGGGCATGGGACCATATTGCGATCGGGTGCCCACATGGAGTGTTAAGAGCTAGGGATCCTTATGAGAGCTCTTGGATGGGATGGGAGCTAGTGGGAGAGGACATCAAATCAAACATGGGTGATACCACATATTATAGATGTGCCTTCGATGACCTACAACTTCATATGAATACTTGGCATTTCATTGGGCGTGCCAAATGTATGTATGCTAAACTTCCTATGCTAATTGAAAGAAACTAACAACTAGTAGTCTCAAAGCAAAGATAAATCTACCATTAACATCATGATAAGTTTTGAAAGGAAATAACTATTCTAATGCATAAACATGAATGAATATCTAAAGCTAAACCATTCCTAATCTTGTAAATGTATGATTGCTATCAACTTATGAACCTATTTAGATCATAAGCAATCAATTTGTTTTTTGTCTATAGATGAGGAAAGGATCTCACTCAAATGGCTACAAGGCCATGTTTAGATCTTCCTTTACTACTCAAATATGAGAGAATGGATGCAAAGATGAAGTAGTTATTCCAACAATGGAGAAGGATCGTATCATAAGTTTATAGATTTCACAAGTGAAAGTATGGTGTTTGTAAAGGTGTAAGGTGTGAAGGAAGGGGGTAGGTCCTTTATATAGGTTTTCAATTTGGGAACAACTTACAAACTAGTGCATGTGTGATAAATGATAAAGTAGATTTAGAAGAAATAAACTTAATTAGAAGAATTAACAAGTAATTAACAATTTAAAGGAGTTGGAGACGATTTAATTAATCAACTAGGATTAATTAATAGGCTAGAATAAGCTTAGAAAGCTAATTAGAGATGATTTAGAGGGAAATAGGTATGATTTGTAGGATTTGAGAGGGGGATTTAACTAATTAGAGGGTTTATTGACTAAATACAAGGTTAAAAAGGATTAATTAACTAAAGATAATTTAATTAATTTATTTAAAGAGGATTATAACTAACAGAGTATCGTTAATTGGCATCCAGAATGGGAGAAAGGCTAGTTAATTAATGAAGTGTTGTTAATTAACCAAAATGGAGGGAACCATTAATTAATTTGTGGAAAATCACCAATTATAATGGAAATGATGGGAAAGAGGATAATTAGTTGAATCTTAGTATTAAAACTGCGTAAGTGGATTTTAGGTGTCTTCATTTGCCCCTCTTTGGGGTGGCGCAAGCGATGCCACTTCAAAGATAATAAACAATTACAAACAAGTAATTTTTGAAGGAGTGGAAGAAAAATTAGTAGAATGAAGGATGCCCCCTTGAGTGTTGATGGGGTGATGAAAGAGGTCGATCAACGATTGAAAATAAGAAGGAAATAAGAAGAGTCGACACAATCTTAGGAGGTGAGTGTGCAATATGAGTGTGGGGGAAAGAAAATCCGGTGTTTTGATAGATAGAAGAAAAAGGAGGGGGATGAATATAATCCCTATTGTCCTAGGTGATATTGAAGAAAAAATTGAGATAAAAGAAACTTTTATGAAGAAGAATGGAGATGAAGAAAATGGAAATAGCTTTCATCCAGCTTAGCTCAAGAGCAATTTTGTTTCATCATTTTGCTTGATGATCTACGTCATCGTCCCTTTATTATTTATAAGCATTCAAAAAAATAGTAAAATAACATGAAAAACTATAATTCTAACATTTGTTCATTACTAAAACACTAACTCAATGCAACATACATAACATAATGCAATATGAGAAACTAAACAAGCTAACCTAACAAGGAAACAAGCACAAACACACATACTCAAACAAAGAATGTTCAAGATAGCTGCACCAATGTTTTTATTATCGAGCTTCAATTCCCAAATGTTCAAGTTAATGACAAGAGTTAAAAATGACACCCCAAGTAAGGATACATGTGAGGTGAATATACAGAGGACACAAAGGTCTTATGAAAAAGAAATCGTGCACTATGTAACAATACCAATCAACTTGTTGTGCAAGGGAGTACAAACATAGGAAGCAAACCATATTTGTTAATAAAGGTATATCTAGATGATTCACAAGTCATTTGTGAGAATAATTAAGAACCAAAGAAAGATGTTTTATAGGAAAAATTTTGCTGTTTGTGGATGATGTGTCTGATAAATGCTTCACCTGTGTGCATGTTTTTTTACCAATTTATGTTTTACAATTTTTTTGGATTTTTTAATGATTTAACGATATTTTTAATGTTTTCAATTTTTTACCAGTCACGTGCATCCTCCTCAAGAGTATGAATAAATAGTTTTATATACACATCCTCAAATTCAATCTCAAAGTCTTCCATCATATTGACAAAAAGCTTTAAGTTTGATCACCAGTAATAACATTATTTCCTTGAAAATTAGGCAGTCTATTTTTGACATCTTGGGGCACAACATTTGGATATCCATCCATACCTATAAAATTTATAGGACCGAAGGTATTAACAACACATGGAGGTCTGGGAGGGGGCCGGGCCATGTTGTTTTGATGTGAATTTGCAGGAGATACAAAATGATGAGGGGTGAGAGGTCTGTGGGACACAAGTATGCAATTTGCAGAATGAATGTTCTCTAAAAACTCTGTTTCTTGGAAGATCCTATCAGCTTTGGAAAACACAGGGATAGAATGAGACAAAAAATTTTCAAATACAAATGAAGGCCCCTCTCCAGATGGAGACTTTTGATCTACAAAAAGACTACCCGATTCAGAAGCACTTGAGGAAGTGTGGTAGTATTCAATGACATACTAATCAGTTTCCACAATTGATAACTCTTTTCTTGATTTCTGATCTCCGATAACTTTCCAGATTCTTCTGCCTTCAGAATTTGTCTTTCCTAGTTATGGAAACAGCTTTTTGGTAGGGTCTCTAGTGAAGAAAGATCTTCTTCCTTCCACCTTTGCAAATATTAGTGATAAATTTCAATTGACAGAGGTTAAGACACTGACATTTATCAAAAATTAATTCAACACGGAGTCGCCACTAAGGATTTGCACCTTAGTTGTGCAAATGCACTAAAATTGATTTGTCAAATTTCTGTCAACACTAAATTCATGCAAAGCTTCACAGATACAACCTTTCTTTACTTGTATTTAACATTGATGATGTAAGCTTAGTGTAAAAAACCAACAGAAACTGGAAATATTGCACACAAAACTTATAACTTTG
The DNA here is from genome assembly GCA_019776745.2 of Taxus chinensis. Classification (NCBI taxonomy): domain Eukaryota; kingdom Viridiplantae; phylum Streptophyta; class Pinopsida; order Cupressales; family Taxaceae; genus Taxus; species Taxus chinensis. Next base: position 152,350,455 of record CM034149.1, read on the forward strand.
CACAATTCTTACAAATCTCAACACAGGATGACATTTAACAATGCATTTACACATAGAGCATGTAAGAAACATTACTAGGGCCAAATATATGAATGCCTTTGAAGGTCCTTGACAAAAGCGCCAATCTGGTGTTGGTGCCGCACAAATAGGTCACAAAGTTCAAATAATCCACGGCAACGCTAATAAATCCCCAAAAATGCTAATATGTCCCCGTAAACGGTGCCAAAAGTGTTTTTGTCCCACAAATAAATCTCGGAGTTCAAATAATCCTAGACAATGCTAATAATTTCCCTAGTAACGACACCAATCTAGTTTTAGTATCCAAATTGATTCTCCTTTGCAAGATGAGCAGCATCACATATTTAACAAGAAGCCTAGAGATAGATAAATCATCATGTATGTCATTTTGTAGTTGGTGAGGCGATTAAGCTGGTTCTTTTTCACTCAGATGTTGGAGAAATGGATAGCACCATATAAAAGGATTTGATCTATCCTCACTACTTTAGGTCGTGCCTTTCGACCAAGGTGAGAGGACCCATTTTGTAACCTCTGTTGGTGAAGGAGAATGAAGATATCCTTCTTTGCACAAATTTGAAAGGAAACCTTGAGAAAATATGATCAATGCACCACAATTTAACCCTCACGAGTTGTCACTTCTACAGAATGGTGATATTTTCTAAACAAGGTTAAGGTTACTAAAGACATTATGAAATCTTGATTGCTTCTGCATATTTTAGTAGTAGAATTTATTCATTTGTGGACATACAATGAAAACAGGGGTAGTTTAGGTAGGATTCATTGTTTTTGAATAATTTTTGGTGGGAGATTAAGCAGGATAAACTTGATTTTTCCAGATCTTTGAGAACCTTCACAACAATTGGAAAACTAAATGATAGAATACTTCAGAATAGCTAAAATATTCCTTCAACCAGAAGGTGTGCATCAATGGAGGCCCAGATTCACACGGTTTCACACAATCTCCAAGAATTTAACATGAAGGCTTGAGCTAAAGACTCAATTAAACATTAAATACCCGTGGTTCCTCACACTTAAGATACAATCAAAGGCTTACAGACAATATTTATCAACAAAATGACAGTAAAGTGATTTTAAATTGTTTATCTCATTACATGGTGAAGGCTCTTCTTGTAATGAAATTGAAAATGCCACTAAACCATCATAGGGATGAGATCCTGTGTGATTCAGAGGGATTTTAACACAAGATTGCAATAGGAATAACAAATACTATTTGCAGACATTCTGAAATAAAGTAGACACAAATTTTCCCAAGATTAACACAGATTAATTTGAAGTTGATTATATTCATCAGCAGGGGAAGGTTTCTTGAACAATCTCAGAGCTTGTCAATGGCTGTACACTTGCAACCAACTTGACATGATCAAATCTAAAACATAAGATATTAACATGTTTCTCATATGGTCTCTTAGCCTTTAGGAGGATGGGATTTCTCAAATTTTCTCGTAAGAATTCAACCCCCCGACCATTTGCATAACTAAAACATGCTTTTTATAACACTCAATTTACATCCAAGATTTCCCCCCAAGAAAAAAATATTCAAGGAACCTTTGTTTGTTACATGTTTGATCATGATTTCCAGAAAATGATGTTTAACAGGCTTACAACAAAATTTTTCTAGTTTCTCAAAAAGGTGAATCATTGCAAATATCTCCATCATTGTTTTAACTGGGGCACCCAGTCATCTCCTCTGGAAACACATTTTTCATCCTTTGCGCCTGCAACCTCCATCATTTCATCCTTTTCGCATTCTTTTATTTGCATCCAACTTCTTTGGTAATTTGCATTTTTGCAAGTGCCTGAGCAATTCCAACTTCAAAATATCAACCTTTACATTCCTTGGACTCAAAAATTAAGCTCTAAATCAATTTAATTGAACTTTGTAGACAAAAATGACAAGGAATTTCATCAAAGAATGATGAAAAACAATGCATATTCACATCTCTAGGAGTCTTGGGGGAAAATGGCAACAAAATCAGATGCAATGCACAACAACCGTTGATTATGCCCTTTTTCAAATTTAGATTAGAGCCATCCACGTGGAAAATTCCGATTCAAAGCGGGCCTAGGGTTGCCTTTTGTATATTATGAATTTTGGAGAAAATGTGCAATTTTCACATTTTTCCCTGTCCCTCCGCCTTTGAAAATCGGGCTTGACACATGGCTTAATCTGGGCCTTTAATGGAGTCGCAGCTGATTTATGCAATTTTACCCTTTTTCCAATTTTCCTTTGCCAACCCGCCTTCCTGATTTTATCCTTTGATGTGGGCCCCAGCGGATTTGCGCGTCAATTTATAATTTTTCTCCTTTTTTACAAAAGGGCAAAAAACTTCAAAACACCCCAGTGACCCGCCTTTCGCTTCTAACTTTTGAAATATGCCACGTGTCCTTCTTTGGAGTCAAAGTAATACTTTTTCCCTACCACTTCATATTTACTGAATAGTGAATCAAGTGCTATCGGGGCCACGGGGCCAATTTGGTATTTTTTACAAATGAGATAAAAGTTACAAATTTCACCAAAAAGACCCGTTGGGCCACATCCAATCAGAAAGGACCACGTTTCCACAAATGATGTTAACCAAATGCTTTGTGTAATCTTACATGTGAGATTACAAAATTTGGAGGTGTACGAGTGACATGGGTGTCTTTGAGCCTATGAGAAGAATTTTTTATGCAGAGAGTAGATTTTTCTGATACGAGATTGGAAGCTACATGACTCTCTTATATTGAATAGATGCCCCACATTATGTTGGATCATGCCCTCCTGATTGCGTTAGTAGAGAGGTGGTGGAGCGAGAGCCAGACTTTCATATTTCCTACTGGCGAGATGACCATGACTCTAGATGATGTATATCGGATCCTTAGAGTGTCGATTCAGGGTAGCTTGGTGACGTATGATGGAGATCACTGCCGGATCCTAGATAGCATTCGGGAGATGTTTCTATGACAGGACATACCTTGGCATGGTGTAAAAATGATTTTATATAGATCTTTCAAGGATCAACGAAGTACATGTATACCCGTATACTTGATGGATCTTGTTAGCAGCTACTTGCTACCTGATAAGACTGACACACACTTCCCACTTCGTTTGACAGGAGTAGTGCACATGCTTATGGATGGAGAGGTATTCTGTTGGGGTTAGTGTATACTGGAAAACATGTACTGAGATTTGCATTTGATCACATACAAAGGTATGAGGAGCTTGGGGCCTGCCACACTACTACAGATCTGGGCATGAGACCATATTGCAATTGAGTGCCCACATGGAGTGTTATGAAATAGGGATATAGATGAGCCCTCCTACATGGGATGGGAGCCAGTAGGCGAGAATGTCAGATAACACATGGGTGATACCGCATATTATAGACGTGCCTTTGATGACATACAACTTCGTATGATTACTTGGCGTCCCACCGGGCGTGCCAAATGTATGTATGATAAAATTTCTATGCTAATTGAAAGAAACTAACACCTAGCCGTCTCAAAGTGAAGCTAAAGCTACCATTAACATCATGATAAGATCTTAAAGGAAATAAATATTGTAATGTATAAATAGGAATGAACATCTAATGCTAAACCATTCCCACTCTTATAAATGTATGATTGTTATCAAAGTATGAACCTATTTATATCATAAGCAATCAATTTGTTTGTTGTCTTTAGCTGAGGGAAGGATCTCATTGAAATGGCTACAAGGCCATGTTTAGACCTTCTTTTACTACTCTAATATGAGAGAATGGATGCAAAGATGAAGTAACTATTCCAATAATGGAGAAGGCTCTTATTAAAAGATTATAGATTTCACTAGCAAAAGTGTGGCATTTGTAAAGTTGTAAGGTGTGAAGCAAGGGGGTAGCTCCTTTATATAGCTTTCCAATTTGGGAGATTCTTGCAAACTAGTGCATGTGGGATAAAGGATAAAATAGATTTAGAAGAAATAAGCTTGATTAGAAGAATTACCAAGTGATTAACAACTCATGGGAGTTGGAGATGATTTAATTAATCAACTAGGATTAATTAATAGGCTAGAATAAGCTGAGAAAGCTAATTAGAGATGATTTAGAGGAAAATAGGTATGATTTTGAGGATTTGAGAGGGGTATTTAACCAATAAGAGGGTTTATTAACTAAATACAATGTTAAAAAGGATTAATTAACTAAAGATAGTTAATTAATTAATTGAAAGAGGATTATAACTAATGAAGTATCGTTAATTGGCATCTGGAATGGGAGAAAGGTTAGTTAATTAATGTAGTTTTGTTTATCAACCAAAATGGAGGGAGAAGTTAGTTAATTAGTGGAAAATCACCTATTATAATAGAAATGATGGGAAAGAGGATATTTAGTGCAATCTTAGTATTAAAACTGCGTAAGAGGATTTTAGGTGTCAACACTTTCTTTGGTGCGAGTGTAGTTATGTCATTATGTTGCATGGATGGATCAAAATCAGACACGAAGCAAGTGATTTATTAATTTTATAGGAGTAGCGGTACCTGTTAAATTAATAGCCATGTCGGAAAAGTAATATGTGAGTGTGGATGTAGTAGAATTCTTGGTAGCGATATAAAGCGTACTATAATGGTTGAGAGCTATGAAGTTGATCGCCCACTGTGTATCGCATGGAAAAGGGATTATCCTTAAAGATTATTGGGTCGTGTTGGTATCCAAATTGATTCTCCTTTGCAAGCTGAGTAGTATCATAGATTTAACAAGAAGCCTAGAGATAGATAAGTCATCATGTATGTCGTTTTGTAGCTAGGGAGGCGATTCAACTGGCTCTTTGTCACTTAGATGTTGGAGAAATGGATAGCACCTTCAAAAGGATTTGATCTATCCTCACTACTTTAGGTTGTTCCTTTCAACCAGGGTGAGAGGACCCATTTTGTTACCTCTATTGGTGAAGGAGAATGAATATATTCTTCTTTGCACAAATTTGAAAGGAAACCTTGAGAAAATATGATCAATGCACCAAAATTTAACTCTCATGAGTTGTCACTTCTAAAGAATAATGATACTTTCTAAAAAAGGTTAAGGTTACTATAGAGATTATGGAATCCTGATTGCTTATGCATATGTTGACAGTATAATTTATTCATTTGTGGACATACAAGGAAAAAAGGGGTAGTATAGGTAGGATTCATTATTTTTGAATAATTTTTTGGTGGGAGATTAAGCAGGAAAAACTTGATTTTTCCAGATCTTTGAGAACCTTCACAACAATTGGAAAAATAAATGACAAAATGCTTCAGTATAGCTAAAATATTCCTTCAACCAGAAGGTGTGCATCAATGGAGGCCCAAATTTTCATGGTTACACACAATCTCCAAGAATTTAACACGAAGGCACGAGCTAAAGACTCAATTAAACATTAAATACCCCTGGTTCCTCACACCTAAGATACACTCAAAGGCTTACAGACAATCTTTATCAACAAAATGGTAGTAAAGTGATTTTAAATTGTTTACCTCATTATTGGATGAAGGCTATTCTCGTAATGAAATTACAAATGCCACTAAACTATCATAGGGATGAGAACCTATGTGATTCAGAGGGATTTTAACAATACTATTTGCAGACATTCTGAAATAAAGCAGACACAAATTTTCCCAAGATTAACACCGATTAATTCGAAGTTGATTAGATTCATCAACAGGGGAATGTTTCTTGAACAATCTCAGAGCTTGCCAATGGGTGTACACTTGCAACCAACTTGACATGATCAAATCTAAAACATAAGAGATTAGCAGGTTTCTCCAATGGTCTCTCAGGAGGATAAGCTTTCTCAAAATTTCTCGTAAGAATTCAACCCCCGACCATTTGCATGACTAAAGCATGCTTTTTATAACACTCAATTTACATCCAAGATTTTCCCCCAATAAAAGAATATTCAAGGAAACTTTGTTTGTTACATGTTTGATCATGATTTCAAGGAAATGGCGTTTAACAGACTTACAACAAAAAGTTACCAATTGCTCAAAAAGGTGAATCATTGCAAATATCTCATTCATTGTTTTAACAAGGGTACCCAGTCATCTCCTCTGGCAACACATTTTTAATCCTTTGTGCCTGCAACCTCTATCATTTAATCCTTTTCCCATTCTTTCCTATGTAACTTTGCTCTGCATCCAACTTCTTTGGTAATTCACATTTTTGTAAGTTCCCAAGCAATTCCAACTTCAAAATATCAACATTTACATTCCTTGGACTCACAAATTAAGCTCTAAATCCATTCAATTGCACTTTTCAGACAAAAATGACAAGGAATTTCATCAAAGAATGATGAAAAACAATGCGTATTCACATCCCCAGGAGTCTTTGAGCAAAATGGCAGCAAAATTAGATGTAATGCACAACAACCGTTGGTTCTACCCTTTCTCAACTTTAGATTATAGCCGTCCACGTGGAAAAATATGATTCAAAGTGGGCCTTGGGTTGCCTTTTGTATTTCATAACTTTTGGATAAAATGTGTAATTTTCACTTTTTGCCCCGCCCCTCCGCCTTTGAAAATCAGGTTTGACACGTGGCTTAATCTGGGCCTTTAATGGAGTCGCGGCTGATTTTTGCAATTTTATCCTTTTTAACAAAAAGGCAAAATTTCCAATTTTCCACCATCGACCCACCTTCCTGATTTTATCCTTTGATGTGGGCCCCAGTGGAGTTGCGGGTAAATTTATAACTTTGTTCCTGTTTTACAAAAGGGCAAAAAACTTCAAAATGACCCGACGACCCGCCTTCTGCTTCTAAATTTTGACATATGCCATGTGTCCTTCTTTGGGGTGAAAGTAATACTTTTTCCCGGCCACTTTATATTTGTTGAATAGCGAATCAGGTGCTATTAGGGCTGGGGGGCCAATTTGGTATTTTTACAAATGGGACGAAAGTGGCAAATTTCACCAAAAAGACCCACCGGGCCACATCCAATCAGAAAGGACCACGTTTCCATAGATATTGGGACAAAAATTGACATGGAAAACAAAACATGACTATGGAAAAACTGAAGGAAGGGGAAAAACCCAAATTTACGCCTAAGTTACAAATTCTTTCACATGGATAGATAAACGGAAAACAAATTCTGGACTTAATGTGATCCTCGACCAAAGGAAAGGACTGATCATGGCAACCAAATGAAGGAAAGAGCTTTCACGCCTCAATACGGGGAGATAGGAAATACGATGGAGCCCATAAATTGAAGACTTTCAAGGACAAACGGGGTGAGATCAAATTGAGCACCAAAATTGGCTCCGACTTGGGGATGGGCACTCCCTACGAGTGCCGTAAGAATAATAGAGTAGACCATGTGCCAAAAATCCATTGGGAAATGGAGTCAAGAACACACTTGAAGAGCATAATAACCAAATCCCCTAAGACGAGTTGAGAAACCAACAAAAACTGGTCACCGGGGATAAGGATGAACCAAAACAGAAAAACACGAAAGTAGAATGAAACAAAAATATTATACACTATACAATGGTGTCCATGCCCTGATTATGAGAAAACAATCAAGGAAAATTTTCAAGTGCCTTCGATTTTGGATATGACCATGCTAAGCAGTTCTGATATGTCTTTAACAACTGGTCATATGATTGTTTCTCTTTTCCATCCTAGTTGCTATTTGACCACATTTTTTCAGGCTTATCCTTTGTGCCTATGTCAAGTTTTTCAACATCTCTCGAGGATGCATTGAACATCAAATTCCTAGGAAAATCAACCTTCTCAGGATATCTACATTAATCAATTTCATACTCCTTGAAAACAACATAGCTCACAGAGTTATCAACATCAGTGTCTGCATGCAATACTTCATAAGAAACATTGTTGGGGTCCTCAATTAGATATAAAATTTTATTTTCACCAGGTAACTTAAACATGCTTCCCTCAATTGGTATGGTGGTATAAGACATGTCCATTTGCACAGTTCCACCCACACTAGCAACCCATTTTCTTGATAACAACATTCCCCATTTGGAAGGGCAATCAACAATAACAACATCTAGTTTTAAGTTCTTGCCTGGGTAGGCTTCAAGTTTCACTATCAAACCCTTGACATATCCAACCACTAGCACCTCTCTTGAATCCATGGCAGTACATTTCCCATAAGATGCTATTACTTTGAGATCCAACTCATTCATGACCTCAAGAGGCATTACATTACATGAGGCTCCTGAATCAAACATACAGTTATGTAACAACTTATCCTTAATAATCAGAGTAGTGAAAAATGGATCCACCTTCAGCTGAGACTCAACTAGAGAAGTTCCCAAATAAACCTCAGGTGGTTCACCCAATTCCTCCAATGCTTGTGGTTTTTCTAATTCGTCAATGGCAGGAGGAACCTCTACATTGTTTACAATTTTACCCTAGGTGACCTTTTCCTCTTTAAATCCCAAATACTCGAATGCTCTGTTCCTATGTTCAGGGATTCTAATAAATTCAACAATAGGAACAAAAATCTTGATCTGACTCAAGATTTGGGTTATGTCACAAGGAACATATTTGGGTAAGGTAGTATTAGGACAAAGGTTTACAAATTCATCTGATGGCACGAGATTTTTCATAATCTGAGCATGGGGAGGAACACAAGCTTTATTTGGGGTGACAAAGCCTTTTCCAGATGCATATTTATTAGGGTTTTCCTTAGGGATATTGGTAAGCACTGGATTTTTTGGTTTGGCCCAAGGCCATATCCCTTTGGCAACTTTGCTCCTGGTATTATATTCCTTTTCGTGGCCAACTACTGCATTCATTAACAACTATCTGTCCTCTTCTAAAGGAGTTCCTCCATCATACTTCTTAATCATTAATGCCCTTAAGTACTCAAAATCATTATTAGGAAAATCAAAAGCTTGTATCGTATCAATCTAAAAAGTAAGAGTGGGAGGAAGAGGTAATACCCGATGAATGCAATCCCAAAAATCTTTAACAATTCTGGCACTCATCAGCTCAGTTGAGGTTCTTCCCTGCTATGAACTTGTAGATCAATCCATCATCCATGCATCATCATCCATCACGAACTTGTTAAAAATGGTGTTGGTATCCAACTTGATTCTCCTTTGCAAGCTAAGCAGTATCATAGATTTAACAAGAAGCCTAGAGACATATAAATCATCATGTATGTCATTTTGTAGCTGGAGAGGTGATTCAGCTGGCTCTTTGTCACTCAAATGTTGGAGAAATGGATAACACCTTCAAAAGTATTTGATTTGTCCTCACTACTTTACGTTGTGCCTTTCAACCAGGGTGAGAGGACCCATTTTGTAACCTCTGTTGATGAAGGAGAATGAAGATATCCTTATTTGCACAAATTTGAAAGGAAACCTTGAGAAAATATGATCAGTGCACCACAATTTAACTCTCACGAGTTGTCACTTCTAAAGAATGGTGATATTTTCTAAACAAGGTTAAGGTTACTAAAGACATTATGGATTCCTGATTACTTCTGCATATTATGGTAGTAGAATTTATTCATTTGTGGACATATAGGGAAAACTGGGGTAGTTCAGGTAGGATTTATTGTTTTTGAATAATTTTTTGGTGGGAGATTAAGTAGGAAAAACTTGATTTTGCCAGATATTTGAGAACCTTCACAACAATTAGAAAAGTAAATGACAAAATGCTTCAGAATAGCTAAAATATTCCTTCAACCAGAAGGTGTGCATCAATGGAGGCCCATATTTTCACGGTTTCACACAATATCCAATAATTTAACACAAAGGCTCGAGCTAAAGACTCAATTAAACATTAAAGACACTTGGTTCCTCACGCCTAAGATACACTCAAAGGCTTACAGATAATCTTTATCAACAAAATGATAGTAAAGTGATTTTAAATTTTTTATATCATTATAGGAAGAAGGCTCTTCTCGTAATGAAATTGCAAATTCCACTAAACTATCATAGGGATGAGATCCTATGTGATCTAGAGGGATTTTAACACAAGATTGCAATATAAACAAGAAATACTATTTGCAGACATTTTGAAATAAAGCAGACACAATTTTTCCCAAGATTAACACAAATTAATTCAAAGTTGATTATATTCATTAGCAGGGGAAGGTTTCTTGAACAATCTCAGAGCTTGTCAATGGCTGTACACTTGTAACCAACTTGACATGATCAAATCTAAAACATAAGAGATTAATATGTTTCTCAGATGGTCTCTCAGGAGGATGGGCTTTCTCAAATTTTCTCGTAAGAATTCTACCCCTGACCATTTGCAGACTAAAGCATGCTTTTTATAACACTCAATTTACATCCAAGCTTTCCCCCCAAGAAAAGAATATTCAAGGAACCTTTGTTTGTTGCATGTTTGATCATGATTTTCAGAAAATGATGTTTAATACATTTGCAAGAAAACGTTTCCAGTTGTTCAAAAAGGTGAATCATTGTAAATATATCCATCATTGTCTTAACTGGGGCACCTAGTCATCTCCTATGGCAACTCGTTTTTCATCCTTTACGCTTGCAACCTCCATCATTTCATCCTTTTCCCATTCTTTTGTCTGCAACTCTACTCCGCATCTAGTTTCTTTGGCAATTCACATTTTTGCAAGTGCTCGAGCAATTCCAAATTCAATATATCAACCTTTACATTCCTTGGACTCACAAATTAATCTCTAAATCCATTCAATTGCACTTTGCAGACAAAAATGACAAGGAATTTCATCAAAAACAATGAAAAATAATGCGTATTCACATATCCAAGAGTCTTGGAGAAAAATGGTAGCGAAATCAGATGCAATGCACAACAATTGTTGATTCTGCCCTTTCTCAACTTTAGATTAGAGCTATCCACGTGGAAAAATCTGATTTGAAGCGGGCCTGGGGTTTCCTTTTGCATTTTATGACTTTTGGAGAAAATAAGCAATTTTCACATTTTCCCCCTCCCCTCAGTCTTTGAAAATCGGGCTTGACACATGGTTTAATCTGGGCCTTAGATGGAGTCGCAGCTCATTTATGCGATTTTACCCTTTTTAACAAAAAGGCAAAATTTCCAGTTTTCCTCCACCGACCCGCTTCCCAGTTTTATCTTTTGATGTGGGCCCTAGTGGAGTCACAGGTCATTTTATAACTTTGATCATTTGTACAAAAGGGAAAAAAAAATTAAAATGCCTTGGTGACCCGCCTTCCGCTTCTAAATTTTGAAAAATTCCACACGTCCTTCTGCGGGGTCAAAGTAAGAGTTTGTCCCTGACAGATTATATTTATTGGTTAACCAATTAGATGCTATCGGGGCAGCGGGGCCAATTTGGTATTTTTTACAAATGAGAAAAAAGTGGAAAAAATCACCAAAAAGACCCGCTGACCCGCATCCAATCAGAAAGGGCCATGTATTTGCAGATGTTAGAGATAAATTTAACAGGGAAAACACGCCCGTTGAACAGTAAGATGCAAGTGAACTTCACCATTTGCGCCCAGAATTGAATCTTTCTTTAAGGACAAAAAATTTGGAAATGATACAAGGCCTAAATGTGATCCACGACCATGGAGAAGGATCTTTCAACAACATACAAATGAAGAAGACCTTTCACGCATCCATTTGGGGAAATAAAAAATACGACAGAGCCCGCAGATTGAAGAATTTCGATGACAAATGGGGCGAGATCAAATTGAGCACCAACATTGGCTCCGACTCAGGGATGGCAACTCCCTATGAGTGCCACAAGAACAATAGAATAGACCATGTTCCAAAAATCCATTTGGCAATGGAGTCAACGAACAAGTTTGTAGCGTAGAATAACAATAACCATCTCCCCCAAGATGAACTGAGAAACCAACAAAAACTGGTCACTAGGGACCAGGACGAACCAAAATAGAAAAACATGAAAGCAGAATGAAACCAAAAGACTATACACTATATAATGGTGAGTACCTTGATTCAGAGAAAACAATCAAGGAAAATTTTCTAGTGCTTTCCATTCTGGATATGACCATGCTAAGCAATTCTGATATGTTTTTAATAGCTAGTCATATGATTATTTCCCTTTTCCATCCAAGTTGCTATCTGACCACATTTTTTTAGGCTTATCCTTTATGCCTATGTTAAGTTTTTCAACATTTCTCAAGGTTGCATCGAACATCAAATTCCTAGGAAAATCAATCTACTCAGGATTTATGTACTGATCAATTTCATAATCCTTGAAAACAACATAGCTCACAGAGTTATCAATATCAATGTCTGTGTGTAATACTTCATAAGAAGCATTGTTGGGGTCCTCAATGAGATATAATATTTTCTTTTGACTAGGTAACTTCACAAGGCTTCCCTTAACTAGTATAGTGGCATAAGACATGTCCATTTGGACACTTTCACCCACACTAGCTGCCCTCTTTTTGGATAGTAACATTCCCCACTTAGCGGGGCAATAAACAATAAAAAAATCTAGTTTTAAGTTCTTACTTGGGTAGGCTGCAAGTTGCACTATCAAAACCTTGACACATCCAACCACTAGTACCTCTCTTGAATCCATGGCAGTGCACTTCCCATAAGTTGTTGTTACTTTGAGATCCAACTCATTCATGACCTCAAGAGGCATTACATTACATGAGGCTCCTGAATCAAACATACAATTATGCAACAACTTATCTTTAATAATCAGATGAGTGAAAAATGGATCCACCTTTAGCTAAGACTCAACCAGAGAAGTTCCCAAATAAACCTTAGGTGGTTCACCCAATTCCTCTAGTGCTTGTGGTTTTTCTAATTCTGCAATGGCAGGAGGAACCTCTACATTGTTTACATTTTTACCCTGGGTGACCTTTTCTTCTTTTAATCCCAAATATTAGAATGCTCTATTCCTATGCTTAGGGATTCTAAGCAATTCAACAATAGGAACAACAATCTTGATCTGACTCAAGATTTGGGTTATGTCACAAGGAACATATTTGGGTAAGGTAGTATTGGGAGGAAGGCTTACAAATTCATCTAATGACACAAGATTTTTCATAGTCTGAGCATGGGGAGGAACGCAAGTTTTATTTGGGGTGAAAAATCATTATCTAGATGCATATTTATTAGGGGTTTCCTTAGGGATACTAGTAAGCACTGGAATTTTTAGTTTGGCCTGAGGCCCTTCCCCTTTGACAACTTTGCTCTTGGTATTATACTATTTTTCATGGCTAACTACTGCATTCACTAACAACCGCCCATCCTCTTCTGAAGGAATTCCTCCATCATACTTCTTAATCATTAATGCCCTTAAGTACTCAAAATAATTATTAGGCAACTCAAAACCTTGTACCATATCAATTTCAGAAGTATGATTGGGAGGAAGAGGTAATACCCGATGAATGCAATCCCAGAAATCTTTAACAGTTTTGGCACTCATTAGCTTAGTTCAGGTTTCTCCCTAATGTGAACTTGTAGATAAATCCATCGTGCATGCATCATCATCAGTGTCATCATCATCAGCTTCTTCCTCAACTCCCTTTTCAACATCACATGGGGAATGGGGTAGGAAACAACTATAACACTACTTAATTTTATGGGCTTCTTCAACAACAACTTTGGTAGCTAAAGGATCAGGAACCAATTTGTTTTCCCTAGGTTGGGGCTATCTATTTCTTGATCATATGGGTCCTTTGCCTCTATCATCAGATCTCTGATCACCCCTAGGATGATTTGCAAATCTTTCTTGACCTTGTGCTTTATGCTTACCTTGGGAACCTTGTCCAATCCCCTTCTCTACTCTGGCCAGTTTATAGGATATTTCCTTAATAGATCTGGCCAAAGTTTGTACAACCTCCTCCAAATCCACAAATTTACTTGACTGAGGTTTCTCTAGATTGATCAGCTTGATGCCTTCTCTCTTAGGAGGTTTACCAATTGCCTTAATGTTATTTTCAATCTGCAAAGCCATGGTGAAGGCCTGCCTTAATGTTGCTAGGTTCTTATCCCTCAAATAACAAGCATCCTTCTCATCAAAAGCATCAGAGTATTTTATCAAACTAGAAACATCACTTGGCCTCAGGATCACAGGTAGCCTATTCATGGTCTTATTGAACCTTGTATTGAATTCATGAACATATTCATTAGGATTCTTTTTAATATTTTCAAATTCTGATAAAAGAAACCTAGGGTTTGTTTTATCTCCATACTGCAATCTAAAAGCATTCTTCATTTATGTCCATGAATCAATGGAGTTGTCTGGAAAATATTTATACCAGTCATGTGCATCCTCCTCAAGAGTATGAATAAATAGTTTTATATACACATCCTCAAATTCAATCTCAAAGTCTTCCATCATATTGACAAAAAGCTTTAAGTGTTGATAATCAGTAATAACATTATTTCCTTGAAAATTAGGTAGTCTATTTCTGACATCTTGGGGCACAACATTTGGATATCCATCCATACCTATAAAATTTATAGGACCGAAGGTATTAAAAACACATGGAGGTCTGGGTGGGGGCTGGGCCATGTTGATTTGATGTGAATTTGCAGGAGATACAAAATGATGAGGAGTGAGAGGTCTGTGGGACACAAGAATGCAATTCGTAGAATGAATGTTCTCTAAAAAATCTATTTCTTGGAAGATCCTATCAGCTTTGGAAAACACAGGGACAGAATGAGACACAAACTTTTCAAATACAAATGAAGGCCCCTCTCCAGATGGAGACTTTTGATCTACAAAAAGACTACCCGATTCAGAAGCACTTGAGGAAGTGTGGTAGTATTCAATGACATACTAATCAGTTTCCACAATTGATAACTCTTTTCTTGATTTCTGATCTCCGATAACTTTCCAGATTCTTCTGCCTTCAGAATTTGTCTTTCCCAGTTAAGGAAACAACTTTTTGGTAGGGTCTCTAGTGAAGAAAGATCTTCTTCCTTCCAACTTTGCAAATATTAGTGATAAATTTCAATTGACAGAGGTTAAGACATTGACATTTATCAAAAATTAATTCAACACGGAGTCACCACTAAGGATTTGCACCTTAGTTGTGCAAATGCACTAAAATTGATCTGTCAACACTAAATTCATGCAAAGCTTCACAGAGACGACCTTTCTTTACTCGTATTTAAAATTGATGATGTAAACTTAGTGTAAAAAACCAACAGAAACTGGAAATATTGCACACAGAACTTATAACTTTGCACAATTCTTACAAATCTCAACACAGGATGACGTTTAAACAATGCATTTGCACTTAGCTCATGTAAGAAACATTACTAGGGCCAAATATATGAATGCCTTTGAAGGTCCTTGACAAAAGCGCCAATCTGGTGTTGTTGCCGCACAAATAGGTCTCGAAGTTCAAATAATCCCCGGCAACGCTAATAAATCCCCGAAAATGCTAATATGTCCCTGTAAACGATGCCAAAAGTGTTGTTGTCGTACAAATAAATCTCGGAGTTCAAATAATCCTCGACAATGCTAATAAGTTCCCCAGTAACGAAACCAATCTGGTTTTAGTATCCAAATTGATTCTCCTTTGCAAGATGAGTAGCATCACAGATTTAACAAGAAGCCTAGAGATAGATAAATCATCATGTATGTCATTTTGTAGTTGGTGAGGCGATTCAGCTGGTTCTTTTTCACTTAGATGTTGGAGAAATGGATAGCACCATATAAAAGGATTTGATCTATCCTCACTGCTTTAGGTCGTGCCTTTCGACCAGGGTGAGAGGACCCATTTTGTAACCTCTGTTGGTGAAGGAGAATGAAGATATCCTTCTTTGCACAAATTTGAAAGGAAACCTTGAGAAAATATGATCAATGCACCACAATTTAACCCTCACAAGTTGTCACTTCTACAGAATGGTGATATTTTCTAAACAAGGTTAAGGTTACTAAAGAAATTATGAAATCCTGATTGCTTCTGCATATTTTGGTACTAGAATTTATTCATTTGTGGACATACAATGAAAACAGGGGTAGTTCAGGTAGGATTCATTGTTTTTGAATAACTTTTGGTGGGAGATTAAGCAGGATAAACTTGATTTTTCCAGATCTTTGAGAACCTTCACAACAATTGGAAAACTAAATGATAGAATACTTCAGAATAGCTAAAATATTCCTTCAACCAGAAGGTGTGCATCAATGGAGGCCCAGATTCACACGGTTTCACACAATCTCCAAGAATTTAACATGAAGGCTTGAGCTAAAGACTCAATTAAACATTAAATACCTTTTGTATATTATGACTTTTGGAGAAAATGTGCAATTTTCACATTTTGCCCCGTCCCTCCGCCTTTGAAAATTGGGCTTGACACATGGCTTAATCTGGGCCTTTAATGGAGTAGCAGCTCATTTATGCAATTTTACCCTTTTTCCAATTTTCCTTTGCCAACCCGCCTTCCTGATTTTATCCTTTGATGTGGGCCCCAGCGGATTTGCGCGTCAATTTATAATTTTTCTCCTTTTTTACAAAAGGGCAAAAAACTTCAAAACACCCCAGCGACCCGCCTTCCGCTTCTAACTTTTGAAATATGCCACGTGTCCTTCTTTGGAGTCAAAGTAATACTTTTTCCCTGCCACTTCATATTTACTGAATAGTGAATCAGGGGCTATCGGGGCCACGGGACCAATTTGGTATTTTTTACAAATGAGATAAAAGTGGCAAATTTCACCAAAAAGACCTATTGGGCCACATCCAATCAGAAAGGACCATGTTTCCACAGATATTGGGACAAAAATTGATAGGGAAAACAAAACATGACTGTGGAAAAATAGAAGGAAGGGAAAAACCCAAATTTACGCCTACGCTACAAATTCTTGACTTAATGTGATCCTCGACCAAAGGAAAGGACTGATCATGGCAACCAAATGAAAGAAAGAGCTTTTACGCCTCAATACAGGGAGATAGAAAATACGACAGAGCCCACAGATTGAAGACTTTTAAGGACTAACGGGGCGAGATCAAATTGAGTACCAACAGGTCGAAAATCCTACAACATGGATGCTCGGTCAGCTCTAACTCTCATTCCATATAAAAATTATTTGCTGCAAACAAAATTTCTCTGACTCACCATCCCACCGTAAAATCAAGAGATTTTTATTGGGCCTTCAAATGTTCACTGTTATTCGAAAGTGGTTCGTTCTATAATTGGTTGATTGGAAATCCAACAGAAATATAACGTCTGGTAGATTGGATTCATTTCCAACAACTCGGCATGCAGAGAATGGTTGAGTTTGACATTTACAAAGCAGTCGAGGATCTCTACTGAGCCATCGTTGCCCCTTATTTAATTTGGAGTCTGGATTGGTGAAGAGGTGATGCAAAAAATAAGCTCCCATGGCTCTTGTTATATGGAACACCACTAACGGAATATCAAACTTAGATTCTGAATCTGCCGTGTAACCTGAGAAGGAAGAATAGAAGAACAACATTATTTCAACCATGGGCACATCATTGACACTTTCACAGGTGAGAGAGAGGCCGCCGATATATGGAAAAGACAGAGGCACGAATCGAATATCCGATCTCACTTCCTGGGATTGTAATTTTGAGGAACTGTTAGTGGTGGTGACGAAGCTGAAACTAAGACCTTCAAATGTGAGTAGGTTAGTGAGTTTTAGGAAAGGAATGAACTGGCCCTCTGCCATAAAGGGAAACATTACCACGTGTTGCCTTTCTACCATTGAATAATTCCTATAGAGAAATCTCTTCGCAAAGGATTGACGAGATACAAGAACATTTCGTGACTATATAGATCGTGATTTGTGTATAATTACATGCAGAAAGGAAATAAGTTAATAGTTTGTTTATTGTATTCTCAGAACCCCGAAAGTCGTGGCTTAATTCTAGGAAAAAAAATAATGGTACATACTCTCAATAGTCATGTTTGGTTGTTATTCCGAAAGTCATTCTAAATGAGAACGATCCTTCCCTAGTTGACAACAAAAAACTAGAAGGTGGAGATTGCGGCATAGACGATGGCCAACTCAGGTGTACATTGGTGCACAGACCGATGGAGGCCGTCGATCGCCACTTTCAACACACATTATAGGCTATGCGGTTGGGTTCTTCTCCCAAGGCATCACCCCTCTTTATTCAAGTGAAAGGCCAATTTTTATTTTAATGTGGTTCATTGTAGTGTGTATAGTTGGCATTAATAACGTCTTTTTTGCTCAGTTGTTCATCGCTATATGTTTCATTTATGGTAACTTTCATATAACAACAGTTTTAAGTAGTCAAATAAAACTATGAATCCGTTTATGCAAGGAGTTTACAAATCACAAATGAGCTCAAGTATTGTGATTTATTAAGATCATTCATGTCGTCGACGCTTCAAATGATTTCTTGTCATCTATAGTGAATATATTAGACATCCAATTATAAAAACATTATTCTTCCCCCATAGACGTATGTTTCGAACCCTTCCTTGATGTGAGGCAGAAGGGTTAAAATGGTTGTTTTTCCATGAGGTAGAGGTGTTGTGGCCACCAATAATCCCACGTTGTTCAGTTGATAACTACTGATGTAAATATCCATAGTCATTAACTGTGTATGTTGTAAAAACCCTCTTTCCCTGCTTGATAAATTGTTGGTTTGATGCCAATTATGCAAGTGCACTATCATAATGGTAGTTCGTAATTTTCCTATTCACTTCTGCTTCTTTGTATTTTTCGCAAGGATAAATCTGTTCATTATCATACATGTAAAATGTTTATGCATATTTTTGCAAGGCATGTGTCACTTCCTAGCTAGTCATGAGGTTGAAACCTAAGGGTATATTATTTGAAAATTAACTATTTGCATCTCTAAACCTTTGTCATTGTAGATCCCTTTCAGTATGAGGTAAAAGGGGGATGGAAGAACAATAGTGCTTTGGCTAATCTTGGAACAAAAATGAGAAAGTAGCTATTTGAATTGGATACTTCCAAACAAAGGAACAAAAATAGAGAAATTGCCAATATTACTATGCTTCCATATGATACTTAATGCATAAACTATATTACCCATGAAATAATTATTTATCATCTCCTGATGAATTAGCCTCATGCCTAAGTCAAAGTAAAAATCTTTATAACATAATGGAATCGACATATTTTTCTTTTATCTCAAACATTGCAACAGAGTCTATTATATAGAGAGTGCAACTTTTTCGATTAACTTTAATTCATATTGTATTAGATAGTAGTGGTTTCCATCCACCTTATAAGTGATGAATATAATTTTTCGTATCAGAGATAAATTACAGTAATGCTTATTCCAAACATGCACAAAAAAACCAAGCACCATTTCTACGCATTTGCAGGTGTGGAATTTGGTCACAGATAAGAATTATGAGGACATTTGGATTAAAGTGCAGTGGAAACCCCAATACCAGGTCCATGCAAAAAACCTCATGGCTTAGCTTTGTAGCAACAGTTGTTAAAAATGTAAAACACCACATGGCTTTGGCATGTAGCAACACCAAAATCAGTCTTCAGAATATAACTGAACTACATGTCAAATTGTAAGGGGAAAACAAAAATTTAATAATTTAACCAATCATATCTATGAAGGAGGAAGAGATGAGTTCAGGAAATGGTCGTGAAGCATTTGTGCATCTTTTCCCTCACCACCTCTAGTGTAGCCCGTAACCCAATGTCGAAGAGGACTCTAGGCCTACCCTTTTCATCCCCCAACCCAAATTGCGGGTGCACCTTCCTCTACAGTTCTAAATTCTATCATAATTAGTGACCATGCGAATATTCAGGATAATTGTCCATTAAAAAAATCTACTCTTTTTTTTTTGTGAAATTGAGTTTTAACAATGACCTTTGATGGAGAATTTCATTGTGAAATGAAATATATCATCCATGTGACAACTTAAAATAATTGAAAGACATACCATTAAGTTTCCAGGAACTGTCATTTTATTGTTAATGATCCAACTGAGCATATGGGAGGCGTGATAGGCACAAATATGACAAGTACACTATTATTAGTAATGTTTTAATGTCTCGTCTAATTGTAGAAAAGCCGAGGATGCGCAAACAAACATTGATAATTGATCCCCTCTAATGGTTGGTTAAATGAGCAAAACGAGGATTCTATCTTCCAATCGAAGTTTTAGACCAAGAATACATACAATTTCTCATCGACGAAAAAACATGCATTTAAACCACAAGCAACGATGACAAACGATTTTTCCTTTGAACCCATTTTGTCTCTTTTGTTGATTTATCCCCACTTTTGGCTTCGAGGATAGGCTTCATGATAATGATGTGATCTATGTTATCTACAACACAAAATATTTAATAATTTTCTTTCTAAGTTTCTATTTTCACTGTACTTTGTCAGGAATTAATTTATGTTCATAGCTCTGAAGAAAGAAGGTTCATGATGGTCTAGATACAATAGTATGCTAGGGTAACAAGCTTTCTTATCTATAGGGGCCAATGAAGGAGACTCTACGTATGCATCCACTTGGCCCCTTCTTATTGTGGACTCCAGTATCATTAAGTGTGACTTACACGAGCATATGCAAGCTTCCTATCTACATTCAATGGTGTAGGGAAATCTACAAAGGCTTTGAAGGTGGAAAACATGTGGATACTAAGGTCGATTCCTTGATTCTTTCCCCCTTGGGCATGGGTCATCACAGTTCCTCAGTAGTCAATGAAAAGTTTGAATTTGGAACCATATACAAAATTTCATTGTGTTGCCTCATCTACTAGGCATGTGCATTATGTGAACAATTATGTTTTTTGTGGGTACATTGGCGACCCCATTCATAGCATCCCATGGATTTATTTAGGTCCTCCATTTGTCTTGTGAGATAACATTCCTCTATTTTACATGAGACCGTTAGAATAGCGAATTGTTGTCAATATTCCCATATTTTCCATGCTAGCCACTATGCCAAAATAGTCGGGGATGACAATGTCCAGGATATCGTGTTTGTGCTTCCACATATCTTCTACGTATGCCAAATCATCTACTATAATTACGCCTCATATAACACTAATGTTGTTATTGAGAGTGTATACTTTGTTCCTCCCACTTTAACAAGGCTGCTTTGACATGGTGTTTCCTACTGTGAACTCCTGCAACATCACACGCCTTCTCATTTCTTATTTGTTAAGTGATTTAATTTTTTCTTTTATTTTAAAATAAATCCACATTATAACTTTTTGTATTATAGATGAAGAAAATTTACAACACTTGATCAGAAGGTTAAAAAAGATGTTTGCAAGCTTCCCTATCTCATTTTATGGTTCCATTCATTTGTCCCTCCGCTTCACATTCTCCTTTATAAAATTCCACTAAAAAAAATATTGCTTTTAATTTCAACCCTTTGCACCTCTTCCACTCTTCAATACTCTACCTGATCCTTTTCAGCATTCACATCGAACTGCTTACGTGGATTGCTAGTTAATAGTACACTTTACTAACTATACTACAAATAATTGGCCCACATATTTATTTGAGTTGAAATACTTTGTTTAATTTTTAAACCGATTTGACATGTAATTTAGGGGAGCATGCGCCAAAAAAGGGCGCATCCTGGATCAGGATAGCTAGTGCCAACCACCAATGAAACCAAAAAATTTGGCCCCAAATGTATAAAGGGCAAGTATAGGGGGTTCACGGGGGCACACTTTTTAAATGTTCATTTAGAAAAATAAAATGATTCCGCTGAAAGTTCTAGCTCCATTTTGTCACCGTCTTCTTCCAAACCATCTCTATATGTCACACACAGGCACACCACATAATAATACAGGAAATTCACAATGCCAAGCCCAGCAGAAAAACAATAATAATATTCAAGATGGCCTTGATCCAGATCCTGAGGCAGCCAAGCCTGGTCACCATTCTCCCCAGTGGCCTTGTGCACCACAGTGATCACAACGCTGCTCAGTAACAACCCAATTCCAATACTACACCAGAAGAACGCAACAGCTGCACTTTTCATGCTCTTGGGAAACTGCACATAAAAGAATTCGATCAACCCAATGGCGTAAAATGTCTCTGCCAGGCCTATCAGACTGTACTGCGGCGCAAGCCAAAATGCAGAGATAACAACCCTGCTCTGTTTCCGCTTAACCTCTACAAGTGCCGCAACTGCCATGGCCAGTATGGAAATGATGAGCCCTGCTCCGATCCTTTCTATTAATGAAATTCCTTGGCTTCTCTTTGTCAACCGACGGAAGAATGGAAGAACAAATCTGTCGTAGAATGGAAGCCATAAGGATATGGTCAACAGGGTGAAGACGTTGTAGGAGGCTGGTGGTATCTTCAAGCTGCCAATTTGAGAGTTCATGTGCTGTGCCTGATAGGTCATATAAGTGTGTGCAGGGCCTGATAAAATTAGGGCAGCCACAATTCCTGAGCTCCAAATAGGCAATATGCTTATCACTGACTTAAGTTCTTCAATCTTCTCAACTGTGGACAGTGTCCATGGATTGGGGATTGATGCGCCCTCTTTGAAATTTTCTTTTCTTACTATTGCAGCCTTGTTCAAAAACCTGAAGAAAGAGACATGGAAAGATTAGTATCAGAATTTTTGGGGTTTGAGATAAAACTGGGTAGAAATTTTAATTATCCTTAAAATAATCCATATTCAGGAATAGATATATGATTAGGATTATCACGTATTGTCAGTTTTGAAGTTGGTCTTCTTAGAGATTCATTTTGGTGGAGGTTTGTGGATAAGAAAACCACTATCTTTCTATTAAATATCTTGTATATTTAGCACTTTTTGATGTTATTGTACGTTTAATATATGGAAAATTAATAAGAATACGTTGTTTTATACTTGGACGTACTGACTACTTACACTCGGCATTAAGTATAGTTGCTTGTAATTTTTTTTAGTTTCTGTCACCATAAAACTATTCAAATTGGGGAATGATGAATCTAGTATCGTCTTCCTCCTTGATAATGGGTCTAATATTTTTATGGAAGTAATAATATCACTCAGTTGTATCCAAAAACCTTTGCTACCATGTGCTACTCTACTCATAAGGGAAGAATAGAGTTTAGTCTTGGCTTCCTCCTTGATAACGAGTACTCTAGTATATCCTCAGAAAACTCCTCATTAAAAAATGACTAGTCTAATTTTGCTTTCCTCTGTTATAACGAGTCTAGTATATCCTCAGAAATTATAATAGATCACAGCCGCTTGTATCCAGAAGCCTCCACTGTCATGTGTTATTCAACTCATCAGGGAATGACGAGTTTAATATAAGCTATATCCCTGATAATGAGTCTAATATATCAGCAAAAATAAAAATATCACATTTTTATCAAAAAATCCTCCACCCCGATGTGCTATTTGTAAAGATTCTCTTACTTCAAAATATGGGTATTTTTGGGTTTTTTATCTATATATATTTTAAAACATTAAAGTACAAAAGAAAGTTCATACTTGATCTTGTCTGTCAAACAGATTTTTGGAACCCCTTCTTTATCCAAGCTAGTGTCATAAAGTTCTATCGGATCACAAGGCATTGTAAGACTTCTCTTTCTAATGGATGCAACAATCACTTGAGCATATTTTGTCAATGCACTTCCCTCTGGATAGACTTTCACATAGTGGTTTGTTCCTAACAGGAATAAGCCTGTGGAGATAATCACCAGGAGAGTTGCCACACCAAATCCCAATTCCCAGCTGACAGTACTCTGTAGATAGACAAGGAAAGTCAAGCCCATCATGACAGACATGGTACCCACACAATAATACCAATTGAAGAAGCTCTACTGCTGTTTCCTTCCCTCATCATCATCACTATCAAATTGCTCTGCACCAAAGGGTAAAGTAGATGACTTCATACCACTTGAACCCAAAACCATCAATCCCAAAAAGATACACAGTAACCCAAGTCCACCACTTGATTCCCTTAATGCATATATAATAATAGATATGAGTGTGAGAAGACTCAATGCCTGCATCAACCAAACTGCAGGATGAGTTTTATAATACTTGAACACAACAAATCTTCACAAAAACTGAAAAAAAACAAAAACAAATTTCAACTATTTACCATGCCTTTCCCAAAATGGGAAAAACTCTTTAAAATGATTGTAGGACAATTTTTTAGTAAAATGGATGTAGCTGGCTCACTGTCCGGGTACCTCATCCATTTATGAGTATGGAGAATAATTTTACCTTCAAGAAATAATTACACCCGTTCAAAATGTGGGTATGATTATAAAGCTAAAGGTCTGGTGCATTCCTGCCTATTCATATATCCTTGTACATATTTCGGAGTTACTTATAGACAGAGCTTTTCACGCTGTCCCATTTCTCAAATCCCTAAAATAGCAAGTTATCAACAGGAAGGGAGAGCACAACACTTGCTTTATATATCTTGACTCTTCCTATAGGAGATGGCTTATAAATGAACGGTTAAAAGGTGTCCTAAAAAGGCTAGCTGAGAGGGTCTTAGGGATTTCTTGTGAAGTAATTGGGGGTGAAAGGAGAGGGCTTCCTTTGATAAATTGAGACCTTCATAGTATTTGAGGAAATGAAAGAGGGCAGGGAAGCCACAATGTTACAGCGTAAGTTGCAATTTTGGAAGGCTGTATCTAGTCGGTACGTTTGAAATTTGACTGATTTTGTATAAATTAAGGCAGGCCGAATATTTAACACTTGTTTATGTTCAGGTGAAGAAGTCAAAGCTATTCACTTGGATTTGGGAGGTGAGTGGGTTGAATCTTTTCGTTGCCAACTGCGGTGAACCTGCGGGCGAGATACGTTCATTCTACAACTTTAACATGGGAATGGATAATAGAAATATTTTTGGATGAAAAAGTATTATGAAAAATCTTTATACAATACAAAAACCTTAATGTTTAACATACAATAATGTAAATTTGGCATTATAGAATCAATATTTTTTAATTCCTTAATGCTTAACATACAATAACGTAAATTTGGCATTATTTTTAAAAGTAAATTTGAATTTTTCAATGGAAAGAAAGTGAAGGAGTAAAATGGAAAAGCTTGTACAACTTCGCTAAAGCAACAGACATTATTTAAGTGCCCAGTGGATACTAAGTTAGAGTGTTTAAAGTATAATCTATCTAAAGATTAGGTACCTTTTCGTATTGGGCAGCCCATTGACTAACAGTTATAAGATGAACATACATGATACATTATAAGCTTTACACAAGTAATGCATCCTCTCCAACTTT
This sequence comes from Taxus chinensis, assembly GCA_019776745.2. Taxonomy (NCBI): domain Eukaryota; kingdom Viridiplantae; phylum Streptophyta; class Pinopsida; order Cupressales; family Taxaceae; genus Taxus; species Taxus chinensis. The sequence goes on from CM034149.1 coordinate 152,375,564, forward strand.
CTTAATTTGTAATTATGTGTTTCTTTTTAAAAAATGATAACAAGCGATGTGATGGACTCGTGATAACAATTTACATACCAGTATATATGCAATAGAGGCAAGGACAATGGCCCAAAACCTTCCCAGATATGAATCTGCAATAAAAGCACCCACAAGAGGAGATAAAGAGTTGATTCCACTCCATATGGTATAAATTTTTGCAGCTCTGAGCCGATCCATGCAATATTCGCCGGTCAAGAACACCACCAGATTCACAGATAAACTTGCCAATGCCAGATTTGCACAGGTCTCATTTCCTGCAAGATTACATCAAAATCTTGTATTTATTACAAATAAAATCTATTTTTTGTAAACTAGAAAATAAAAAAAGGGAAAATCTGGTCTCTTGCCTATGATAAAAGGCATAATTTTCCATCCACCAATGGTTGCAGATTTTTGTTTTCTTGGCACGTCCTCACTTTTTTCACAATTTTCATTTTCTAGAATGTTCAATGGTGAGGCGGCTACCTTCACACTCAGCTCCATGTCTATAGAAGGTGCTCACGTTTGGGGTAACTCTTGAATGATAGAGGATGATCCGTTTAGGATAATCTTCTTAATGGATTAGAATCGAAAAATTATATAGAATGTGTGTACGTTTGGAGATGATAGAGGATAATCGGCTTCAGATAAACTTCTTAATGGCAGAGAATCGAAAAGCCGGTGAAGATGTCATCTCTGAACATCACCTGCTCAAATCAAGAAATCTCAAATAAATCATAAAACACATATGGGTATGTTTGGCACACATTTGGAACAACCCTTGAATGGTAGAGGATGATCGACTTCAAATAATCTTCTTAATGGATGAAAATAAAAAACCCAACAAAAATTTTGTCCTTGAACATCACCTGCTCAAATCATAAAACACATGCGAATATGAAACTCGCAAAGAAAATATGAAACTCGCACACAGGGAAAGAACCTGAGATATAGTGACAGGGTTGATATGATTTATAAGCATTCGCATCTGGTTATGTCATAATCAGCTTTAATTTAACGCATGTTCATGTTCTTTTTGGGTGGGCGTCAGATTCAATGAATGATATCGCCATTGTCCTTTACAGATGTGATACAAAAAAAGAACACGAATCACGATGATGTTACCATTGTGCTTACGATGCCAACCATTGAAATGATGCCCATCCGCATAGTTATTTCCAAAAACCAAAACACAAAACAATCTACAAATTAAAAAAGAACAACGATAATTCTATCAACAAAATAAGGAGTCATAACAAAGAATTTTGTCATTCAAATCGTTCCAATCAATATCACTGAGGTCTTTCTCCTCAGGTTATAAAGGCAAGGTGTCCATTTGATTAAAGTTCTGTTGTTAAGTAAACAAAATTAAGATGGACTTAAAAGACAAGTTGACACATTAACATTATTTAATATTTATATATATTTTGTTAGGGCATGACCAATTGACGTTTCCAGGTATTTTTTATTAATTGCATTTGTTTGTAAAGGCCTCCACTTAACCATTTTTCATTTTTGTATTTTTTTTAAAGAAGTATGGTTATTTATAATATATCTAAATTTTTGGTAGTATGGTAATGTAATTTATATATAAATAACTAATTTAAGGTATTATTTTCTTTTATTCCACACCTTAGTCTACTAGATGACAATTGTTCTCCAATTCAATTTTTTCAGAATCACTTCACATACTACAAAACATGTAATAAGACATTTACTTATCTTACGACTAATGCCCATAACACCATATGTCCATAGGATGAGTTCTTCTACAAACTTGTCAACCTCCATGAACACGTTCCTTGCATTTCTAAATATTAACCATCATTTTAAAGATTTAAGCATGTGGTCTCAACCAATATTAACATTATTCAATGTCTTTGAATTTTGTTATTGCAAGAATAATTGACCTTTTCAAATATTTTTTACTAATCACATATAAAAATATACTGTTAATTTTGTTTGTAAAGACCTCCACTTACCCAAACTTTTTTTTTGTCTTTTCATATAAATATGAATTAGAAAGTTTGTGAAGGGTATTTTGTTGGGAAATTAGTGCTTCATGGCGGGATAAAATTAGGAGTGACATATATTAACAATAAGTTTGTTGTGAGAGTTGTTAAATAAGAAGTTGTTATATGATTTACGTGAATGGTGGTTGTTATAACCACACACGTAGAATGACCATGAAAGATAATAGGTTTAGTTTTTTAGTTCCTTATTTATATGAGTACTATCACCTATATATTTTGTAAGTGATCTCGTATGAGAATATGAATAAATTAGAGATTTTTTTTGTGTTTATTCTATACGAATCTAAACTGAAACTATCATTTGGTATAAGAGCTTGTTATGATCAAGGGGGGATTAAGCCTTAGGTAGACTAGGCAACTGCCTAGGGCACTAGCTGTAATGCCCTGTTCGACATTACCCCAGTTCTTGTTCCGACAATTGTTAGAATGTGGAGCCTGTTTTCATTTGAGGAAGTCTTGAAGACTGTACACTAAGAGTACTGTACACTTTCTGCAGTTGTCTCACCGAGGTTTGGAGGTGCAGCCCCCGAATTTTTTTTGGCCTTAAAACGTGCCCGATATACCGGGAAACGTGCTTTTCTCGTATGGGTGGGATTTTTGACCCATAGGTTTATGGGACGGTTTTGGTCCACGGTTTTGTAAAACTGCTTAAGAAGTTGTCTATTTATATGGTTTTGTGCATATGGTAGGTATAATGGAACATTGCAGATGTGTTTTGAATTTGGGTGTGAATTTTGTAGAGTTTGTTGAGCATAGCTCCAAACAGATCTGGGTATTGTATTGAGAGAGCGGTGGTTTGTAATAAAATATGAGCAAGTGATTCTTGGTGGACATAGCCCAAATTGGGTGAACCACGTTAAATACTGTCTCTTTGCATTGTGTTATTTTATTCTGCACTTTTATTTGAGATCTGTAATATTTTCTGCATATTAGTTTCTACTGTTGCGATTCTGTGAGGGATTATTCTGCATAATTTATCCCTTATTTCCTAACAATTGGTATCAGATCCTGGTTTGGTTTGCTGAAGTGTTGAATCACAGGGAAATTTTTATCTTGAGTGAGAGCTATGGTAGATGATGGAAGATCTAGGGTTGATAAATTCAATGGGCAGAATTTTAGTTTTTGGAAGATGCAGATGGAAGATTACCTTTATCAGAAGGATTTTTATATTCCGCTGTCTGAGAAGGTGAACAAACCCTCGAGCATGATGGATGCGGAATGGGATTTGCTGGATAGGAAGGCACTTGGGACAATCTAGCTGTGTCTTGCATCTTCGGTATTATTTAATGTTTCAAAGGAAAATACTAAAAAAGAACTGATGGATGCATTAGGGAAGTTGTATGAAAAACCCTCTGCCTCAAATAAGATATTTTTAATGAAAAAGTTGTTTAATATGAAGATTATGAGAATGGTTCAGTAGCAGATCATTTAAATGATTTTAATACAGTTGTAAATATGTTAGCTTTGGTTACAATAGAATTTGATGAAGAAGTTAGGGCTTTTTTAGTTATATGCTCTTTACCCAAGAGTTGGAATAGCTTGGTAATGGCGGTAAGCAACTTGGTTCTAGCTAACTCAAAGTTGAAGTTTGAGGATGTTGTAGGGGTGATTCTAAGCAAGGAAATGTGAAGAAAAAGCTCTAGGGAATCTTCTACTTCAGGGAATGCTTTGACAGTGGAAACTAGAGGGAGACAGAAGAATAGAGGAAGCCGTGGAAAATCAAAGGATCGGGCAAGGTCAAAATCCAAAAGCAAGATAGTATGCTGGCACTGTGGAAAGTCTGGGCATGCAAAGAAGGACTGTTGGGAGCTTCAGGACAAGAAGAAACAACAAGAAGAAAATAAGGAGGTAAATGTGGGAACAGGTAATGTATGTTAGGATGCTTTGATTCTTTCTTAGGTTTTAGATTCGGGGGCTTCTTTCCATGCTACTCCACATAGGCATTATTTTGTTGATTATGTTCAAGGAAATTTTGGGCATGTTTTCCTTGGTGATGATGAGCCTTGCAACATAGTTGGAAAGGTTCTGTTTAGGTTAAGATGCAGAATGAGAATACTTGGCTATTGAAGGATGTTTGACATGTGCCTACATTAAGACAAAGTTTGATATCAGAAGGGCAGTTGGGAAGTGATGGTTGTACTGTGATATTTACATCGGACTCTTGGAAGGTTACCAAGGGTGCTCTTGTGGTGGCAAGAGGTAAGAAGGTTGGAACCTTGTATTTAACCACTTATAGCACTAATGTTTGTAATCTTGTGGCTTCAGAAAGTAGATACAACATTGTGGAACTATAGCCTCAGTTATATGAGCCATAAGGGCATGGAGATTGTAGTGCCTCATTGTAATGCTAAATTTTGAGGTGAAATTGTTGTTTCTACCATTGCTTTCCTCCCACGTTGGTTATAGATGTGACAGGCTAGACATGAGGAGATATAGACTGTATTTGTTTATTATTCTCTTTGGTAGTGGTTGAAGCGCATTTTCCTTTCTCCCTAGTTAGCTGGCCGCACTCATTTATTTCTGATTTACAAATCTTACCTGCTTCTTATTGACTGTCTGGAGATCTCCCTTGGATATTCTACGCGTGGAGTGGTTGAGGGACGTCTTTTCCTTTTGCGTGGGCAGAAAGGCGAGTAAAAAAAATAAATCCGTCCTGTCATCGCGTTTTTTCCTCCCTAATTCCTCCCTGCACGCATTTTTGTTTGACGAAGCTTCAGGCTCGTGAGGTAGGCGTGTTACCTCCACATTTCTATTGGTGGCTGCGAGGTGTGTCCTGGTCATGTGTTCGAGATGTAGGGGTGTTTAAGGGACTGGGCGCGAGGACCATTGTTTTCAGCTCTGCGGGGTTCCTTCTGTAGCGGCCATGCAACAAGTTTAGACAGGCAGCAGATAGGGTACAGAGTTGTAGAAGCCATCGTGAGCACCTCCAACAAGCAGGTCATCCGACTATGTTGTTTTCTGTTCATTTTAGAATGCATCCTCAATTCAGGATTTCTCCTTCAAGATATTTTCATCAAAATCGATTAAGTGACAGTGTGAGTGTTACCAGGAGACCTGATGAAATTTATTACAGAGATCCTCTACTGAGACCTTGCTTGTTCCAAGATGTTACTCATGGAAGAGGATCTCATCGAGGTGGATCTGTTTCATATCGGAATATTAATGAAGCACAGTTTGCTTGCAGAAGAGAGTTTTTAGGAGATCGATGAAGGATAGAGGGATTAAAAAGAAACTTGGTGTAGTTGGATTAAAGGCAATAAAAAGGTGCATGCTTTTTGTGTAGGTCACAGATCACACCCGTGGGCATAGGAGATCTATGCAATGTTGGAGAAAATGTCTTGGGAGATGAAGGTGGCAGGATATTTTTCAGATCCAGAGCAAACAAGCATTGAAGTGCATCCTGGGAGTTTGAAATAAATTTGTTGGTATCCATAATGCAAGTTAACCTCCATGTCAGTAGCTGTAACAGTTGTTTTTTTATGCAAAAAGGAAACTCGAAGACAGTTTTAGGGTTTTGAGTAATCTTTCAAAGCTGCACCGGATTTTTGAAATCACAAAAGGAACTAAACTTTCGAAGTTCAGTGGAAAGGATGTTGAATACTTTTCTCAGTGGTTGAGCAAGCAGTATGAGTTGTCTTTTTTTAAATTTTGTGTGCAGAGTTTATGTTTTGAGGTTTTTCAACAAATTGGTTAATCAAACAAGAATGGAACTATTTGAGTAAGGCTACTCTTCCATCATTATGCATAATCAAACATGAAGGAGGTCCTCGATGTGCTCAAAGCCTTTTCAAAAAAAAAAAGAACCAGTAGCAGAGGTCTGTATCAGTTATTCAAGAAACCAGGTAAAAGTTGAGTCTATAACAGCGTAAGGAAGATGTTAAAGCTCTGGAATCTTACAGAATGGCAACATTATCTTCTTGAAGTTTGAATCACAGTCGGGTAGACGCTAAAGACAGGTATATCTCTATAATGGGAAGTAAATGTTGTTCACGCTTCTAAATTCAAACTTGGGTTAGTGTTAGAGAAGCTGACGAGTCTCTATTGAGCTCTAATTCCTCAAACATGCTCCTAGCTCGATGAAGAAGTGCAAAAGACAGTTCTTGTCTTTTGACATTCCTGTCTCTTGAACTTGCTAGGAAAAGTGAACTGACCTTCTTGAGTTTTCAAGATTGAAAGGTCAACTTAGGAAGTTGAAGGGGTGGCTCGAGGTTCTTTTGAAGAGTGAGTTAGTGTTGTGTGGAATCATGAATAAATAGATAAGAAAGGTGTTTGAGAATTGGACCGAGAATTATTTGAAAATACAAGAGTTGAGAGTGAATGTTTTCCCCCGAGAGTTTGATGCTGTCCTCAAACCTGATGGAGGAAAAGGTTATTTATCATTACGGTAAATGCCTTTCAGAGCCAGGAGCATGTGGTAATCATTATGTCTTGTGTCCGAGCTTCAAATCATGGGGTTGGCTTTGTAGCTGTTTTTCACCGCGTGAATGTGGCACTAGCTCGAGCTCACAGAGCACTTTGAGCTAAGGACAAGCAGCGACATTGAAACAATCATATGCATATGGAGATGGCGTTTTAAACCAGGCATGTTAAATCTACTCCTTGTAATAGTTTTCTATCTTCTTTCAGTATCTTGAAATGAATTTTCTTTCCTACTGAATAGCGCCTAGACAAATGTTTTCGTGGTTGTTTATATCGCTGCCTGATTGTGTTGGTTGTTCCTTTAAATCTCGATCCAATTTTGCTAGTTTTGCTTGGAATGTTCTTGCCTCCCTTATAGCTTACTCTATTTCATATTTGTCTAAATGGGTTACTGCAATTTTGAGTGATGCAATCTAGTTCGTAGGGAAGGAAACATTATTGAGTTTTGTTTGCTTATATGACTCTCTTTTAAAAGAATTCTGTGATGGTAGTTATAACTGAAGGTTACTAAATGGAAGGTTAAGCCTTTATATCTCTGTTTGGTTGAATAAATACGTATTTCCTGTTTAGGGCCCTCCTGTTTTGCTAAAAGGTACATTAATAGTGACGTTTTGTTCTAAAACTTGTTTAAACCTGTGGGCATTCCTTACTTTTTGTTTGACTAGAGAATGGAATTTGGGTTTTGTTTTAGAACTGTACATGGTTGACTGTTGTACCTACTCTAGAGGAGGGATAACCTGACATCTATTTTGGCCTCTACGTGTTGAGAGAATTACTATACCTACTTCTTGATGCAAACTCTTGTTTGATTAAAGCAAGGGGAAACATTGTAAGTTTAATTGAATGAAATCTCTACCATTTTTTATTAAGGGTCACAAGCAAGCTATTACTAGCTGGACTGAAACAAAAGTTGTAGGTGAATCCATGGTACTGGACTCGTGAAATCGTTTCCTATTAGATGACAGCTGATTTCAGTGATAATATCATAGGTGGCTGTTATATTTATCTGTTTGATATTTGCTAGACTTTTCCTCGATAAGCCCACATGGATCGGGTAAAATTTCCATCTTTTATACCTTTGGCAAGGAGTTCATATAACTTCTAGGCCTGACTGCACTGCGTAACCTTCCTGATGGATATGTGCGTTGGTTCTTGTTTTATGCTTGTACTCGTGGTAAGGTCTTTTGAGTCTGGGGCATCATTGGTGTTTTACCCTCTGCGTATCGAATCCCTTTGTTTTCGAACTCGAATACCTTATACTTCAAACTTGGTTACTAAAAGGTCCCATTTTGTGGCCTTGTTAAGGAAATCAATTTTTATTTTAATGTTTATTGACATTGTCTGAATTATATAAAAATTATTAACGACTTTTGGGTTTAGTCTTCCCTTATATTATGTAGAGAAGTTGACAATCAGGATAGGGTTTGTTGGTAGAATAATGGCCCTTTCTGTGTCTCTTTTGTACGCTTTTGGAAAAGTGGATTTGTTTTGGTTAACTAGTACTACGTTTAAGAAATCCTATAAGGAGGTAGTGGTAAACTCCTTGGTTAAAACCAAAACTATAGTTGTGTTCTTTTAAGGGCATCGAACCCATATTACTATGAAGCCCCCCTGGGAGAATTGGATAACGTTGTTTTGCTTTGCGCCTACGATCATAATTAGTACGTTTTGTCTTATCTTGGACCCCTTTAGTTGGATGGAGTAAGTTTTGGATTCCAATCACGTAATCCATAGGATTACATGAAGGAGATATCAACACTCTTGACTTTCTTGTTCCTAACCCATAAGGTCTTGCCTTGTTTTATGTGATTTTGTTCTTATTGGTATTTTGACTTTCTCCTTGTTCGATGGTTTAGATTTCTTTCTCATGTGAATAATTTTAGAGTTGTGGGTTGTGTTTTAATCCATTTGTGAATTATAACATTCCTTTCTTGATATTGTTAAATGTTAGCTTACTGTTGCAATGTGTAGCCTTAACATGCTCAGTTCTTGCGAACTGACTTTAGCTAATATTTGTGTAGATGGATTATGCGAGTAGACTAGAGGAAAAGAGTGTTAAAGGTTCATCTGTACAATTTATGAAGTACCTTGTAAAAATGTCGAATGTATTGTAGAGTATTGTTGTTGTAACTGTTGAAACTTTGGTTTGTTTGGATAACATGTGAAAGATGAAATTTGATTACCACTTGGTTATGGGATATTCTAGTGTATTTTTAAATCCTTAGAATAGTAGTGTGGCATGTTCCATGTTATTACACTCTTGTTCCCTAGTCATGGATTAATAGAGATGGTATGTCCCTTTTGTTTGTGCATCGTGTTGGAAAGAATTGATGTAACCTTGTTTTGTTTTCGCAAACGAGTACTGTTAAACTTTGCTCTCGAGTTAGAATGTTGACTTGTAAATCCTTCTAAGGCATAGTAGCAATGAGTTGGTAAGCACTATAAAGTGGACTAGATAGTCCTTATAAAAGTTAAACGAAAATTTATGTATATGAACATATTAATGTAGATGTGATCTACTTGATAACCTTTGAGACCTGGAACAATTAAGAGGAAACTATCTTTTGTAACGAGATATGATTACTTATTAATTTTTTTTCCCAAGCCAAACTAATAAACATTATCCTTTTTCGGTGAAACCTTAAATGATCTCATGGTGAAATCAATGGTTAGATTTTAGAAGATGATGGGATTTAATAAGTAAGAGGGAAATTGATTAATAAAACCGTAAATATCTCTATATCATTGGAAATGTTCTCCTTTGTCAAACTTAATTAAGTAAAGTCTAGATGGAACATTTAACCAATCTTGATGAACTTTTAACTTCAATGAAAGATTGATAGTAAACATTGTGACCCTGAAGCTAAATTCTGTTGTCCTGTTCTGTTAACCCTTGCCTTGATTCATGGTGATATTTCTTAAGCAAGGTCAAAATTTAATCCTTAAACAAGAAGGCTATTGTTATGAACCCTAAGCGGTACTTTTCACTCAATCGGAGCTTATGCCTTCACCTGTGCAACAGAGGTGTGGATCATGTGTTAGTGGCTTGAATAAGATTAATTAACCTTGTAAGAAATGGAAAATGTTCTAAAATAAAATGAATAAGCAAGATTTGGACATCAAATTGATGATCCCAGTTTAGAAAGCTTGGCCTTAAGCTATTTAGTCAACCGTTGAAAAGAAAGAAGTTCTTCCTTGTGAAAAGAATTATGTGAATCATTACATGAAATTTCATAAGAATGTAAGTTAAGAATTAAGAGACACTTTAGTAAACAAGAAAATTTAACAAGAAATTCCTCATGGGATGCCCTAGCTGTGTGTGTGTCATGTGGATTGGACTTCCATGTTGTCTTGTCAAAAGAAGAGTACATTGTCCTTGATAGGTGTGAGCGTTTCCGTGCTGAACTTGTGGTCTCCCCCGTAACAAGTGGTTCCTAGTGTTGGTTGTAACCTTGTGACGACATGTGGTGTCGTGTTGTGTCAAAGCAAGTAAAATTTTTTTTTATCCTGTATTTCACCGTGTTGTTCGTGTGTGTTATTTGTGGGTCGTTACAGAGATCATAAAGAAGGATTTTGCTAGATATACAGAGACAGGTTTGGAGTTCTGTGAGGACTGCATATATGGGAAACAAAAGTGAGTAAGGTTTCTCAAGGTTGGACCTACAAAGAAAGAGAGTAAGTTAGAGCAAGTGCATTCTGATGTGTGGGGGCTGGCTCAGGTATCATCTCTTGGGGGTTCAAGTTATTATGTTACTTTTATTGATGATGCAATAAGGAAAGTTTGGGTTTATTGTATTAGAAACAAATCTGATGTATTTGACACTTTTGTTAAATGGAAAGCCTTGGTAGAGAATGAAACAGGTCTTAAGCTAAAATGTTTTAGGTTAGATAATGGAGGGGAGTATTGCATAAATGAATTTGATGATTATTGTTCTAAGAATGGAATCCACAAGCAAAATCCAGTTCCAGGAACTCCGCAACATAATGGGGTATTAGAAAGGATGAACAAAACAATAATGGAACATGCTAGGAGCATGAGGTTACATGCAGGATTTCCTCTTTCTTTTTGGACAAAAGCAGTGAGCACAGTTGTGTACTTGATCAACAGAGGACCTTCAAGTGCCTTGGATGGAGGCATACTTGAGGAGGCTTGGTATGGTAAGAAAGTTGATTATTCATTTCTTAGAGTCTTTGGATGTGAGGTGTTTGTCCATATAGACAAGGATGATAGGACCAAGCTAGAGGCTAAATAAAAAAAATGTACTTTCATTGGTTATGTTGGTGATGACTTTGGATATAAATGTTGGAGTATTAAGGAGAAGAAAATCATTCGATCTAGGGATGTGGTCTTTAATGAGAAAGTCATGTATAAGCAACAGTTGCAAGAAAATAGGGAAGAATCCAAGAAAGAATATACAATGATAGAGGATCTTCCTGATGGGAAAGTGGCACATGAATTAGTTCAGGAACCTCCTCAACAGGAACCCCAAACTCCTATATTGAGGAGGTATTCTAGGGTAAGAAGAGAGCCTGAACATTTTTCTCCTTCTCTTTATTATTTATTACTCACTGATAGTGGAGAGCTAGAGAGATTTGATGAAGCAATGCAGGTAGATGCCAGGAAGAAGTGGGAGCAAGCCATGGATGAGGAGCATCAGACTCTCATGGAGAACCAGACATGGGATCTGGTAAAGCTACACGAAGGAAAAAGAGAATTATAGAACAAGTGGGTGTTCAGAGTCAAAGAGGAAGAAGGAGGAAAGAAAATATACAAGGCCCGGTTGGTGGTCAAGGGGTTTACATAGAAAAAAGGTATAGATTTTGATGAGATTTTTTCTCCTGTAGTAAAAAATGACTTCTATTAGAACTATCCCAGGAATAGTTGTAGCAGAAGACTTGCACTTAGAACATCTTGATGTAAAGATTGCATTTCTCTGTGGTGATTTGGAGGAGGAACTATATATGTAGCAACCAAAGGGCTATGAGGTCAAAGGTAAAGAGGAGATGGTGTGCAAACTGAAGAAGAGCTTATATGGATTGAAACAAGCTCCACATCAATGATATACAAAATTTGATAGCTTCATGATGGAGCAAGGTTATATTAGATGTCATTTTGACCATTGCATGTATACAAAGAAATTTGAGGATGGAAGTTATATTATCCTATGTCTGTATGTGGATGACATGTTGGTTGCAGGTAAAAACATGCAGGAAATAAAAGTACTCAAGAAGTAGCTAAGTGAATCCTTTGCTATAAAGGATTTAGGGGAAGCCAAAAAAATCCTTGGTATGAGGATATCTCAAGATAGGAAGGAATGAATCTTGAATTTATCTCAGGAAGAGTACATTAAGAAAGTCTTGGAGAGGTTTAATATGCAGGATGCTAAACCGGTTGGGACTCCTTTGGCAGGCCATTTCAAGTTATCAAAGGAGTAGTGTCCCAAGATAGAGCAGGAGAGAAACCAGATGTCCAAGGTACCTTACTCATCAGCGGTTGGTAGTTTGATGTATGCCATGGTGTGCACTAGGCCTGATATTGCCCATGCAATGGGAGCGGTGAGTATATTTATGAGTGATCCAGGTAGAGATCACTGGCAAGTAGTAAAGTGGATCCTTCGGTATTTGAGAGGGACCATGGGGACAGTTTTTTCCTACAGTGGATCAGACACCAATTTGTGTGGTTATGCAGATTCAGATATGGCTGGAGATGTAGACAGCAGGAGGAGCACGACAGGTTATGTTTACACTGTAGGTGGGACAACAGTGAGTTAGATTTCATGACTACAGAAGTTGGTGGCTTTGTCAACCATAGAGGCTGAGTATGTTGCTGCCACAGAGGCAAGAAAAGAAATGATTTGGTTACAACAATTGCTTGAGGAGTTGGGGCATAAGCATGAGGAAGGAAAGTTGTATAGTGATAGTCAGAGTGCTATACACTTAGCTAAGAACTCTTCTTTCTACTCTAGGACGAAGCATATATAGTTAAGGTACCATTTCATCAAGACAACTTTGGTGGAAGAGAAGTTGAAGCTAGAGAAGATTCATACCAGTCAGAATCCTGCAGACATGATGACCAAGGTGGTTACAAGGGAAAAATTGAAGCTATGTTCAACTTTGGTTGGTCTTCAAGGAAACTAGTGAAGGGTTGAGAAGCTTGCTCAGAGGAAAACTAGTCTCTAAGTGGGAGATTGTTAGGTTGTGGAGCTTGTTTTCATGTGAGGAAGTGTTGAAGACTGTACACTAAGAGTATTGTACACTTTCCACAGTTGTCTCGCCGGGGTTTGGGGGCACAACCCCCGAATTTTTTTTTTGGCCTTAAAACGTGCCCGATATACCGGGAAACGTGCTTTTCTCATATGGGCGGGTTTTTTGATCCATTGGTTTATGGGACGGTTTTGGTCCATGGTTTTGATACCCATGGTTTTTTAAAACTGCTTAAGCAGTTATCTATTTATATGGCTTTGTGCATATGGTAGGTATAATGGAACATTGCAGATGTGTTTTGAATTCGGGTGTGAATTCTGTAGAGTTTGTTGAACATAGCTCCAAACAGATCTGGGTATTCAATTGAGAGAGCAGTGGCTTGTAATAAAATATGAGCAAGTGATTCTTGGTGGACGTAGCCCAAATTGGGAGAACCACGTCAAATAATGTCTCTTTGCATTGCGTTATTTTATTCTGCACTTTTATTTGAGATTTGTAATAATTTCTGCATATTAGTTTCTACTGTTACGATTCTGTGAGGGATTATTCTGCATATTTTATCCCTTATTTCCTAACAATGGCCATGTTGATAAATGGGGGTAGGTAGTGTGTGTCCTTCCGTTGACTGTTAATCGATCTCGACCGTATCATAGAGAAGGACTAGCATCCTTCCTCCCCATCTAGTATCCCTGTTTCCTTGTCGATGCTGCTAGTAGAAGGCCTCTACAACATCCTTGTACGATTACCTTGTTAAGGAAGATCGTGTCCTCAAAGCCTAGTGGGTGGTTGGAATGGTGTTTTGGTTTTGTTAGGGCGTGTCTGGTTAAAATGAATATCCATAGTAATAATTATTTTTAAATTTGTCAATTTTGACTGCTGACCATTGTGATTATAATTGATAATTATTTTGTAAGTTGTAAAATAATTATAATAGTAATAATAATGACATTATTATTTTATTATCGATCAACGATTATATTTTATTATTATTTTAATATCGATTGTTATGAATATCATCCTTAGTTATCGTTAAACTATTCTATTGTTTTGTTGGTCACATCCCCTGACCGAGATTTGTTTGCGCGAAAGAGGAGGAGGTTGTTTATGGTGGCGCCATGGTTTGGGAGTGGTGTTCATGTTTAATATTTTATTTAAGACTTCAGCCACCATTTTCCACCTTACCCGACCAATACTTCTTGCTTGGTATTGTTTTAAATTCCTAATTTCAAGTGTGGATTTAATGTGCTCCCTCCACTGACGTTGACTCTCTCTTTTGATCTTTTGTACCCTGCTTGGCATGGAGGGGGATGCGAATATTAACTACTGTTTTGGTTCCTTATTTGGTTGAAGGTGGGTGGATTTGATTTGATGGCCACCCGTCATTCCTTTAAACCTCCTTAATGCTAGACGTGTTGGACTCTTCCTTGTGGGTGGCCGCACTTTCCTTTATTTATTAATTTTGATTGGAAAATCTTTTATGTCTTTTGTTGTCTTCCTTCACCAATCTCCTCTGGCCACGTGAGCTTATATTGTGAAGGATTTGCATTGGGAGTTGTTGAAAAGTCTTTAAAATTGTAAATGTATGTTGGATGCCCTACTATTCCTCTTTGTTTCCTACGCTTCCTTCAATCTCTCCCATTTCTTTACTTCATAATTCTTTGAAGACCTCTAACCATTATCGAACCCTCATCTGCTGCTTTGTTTTTTCAGGTTCGACACATGGCGGTGATCCCTGTGAAACTAACATCGGGTGATTGTGACTACCACTGTGACTGCCATCGCACTGGTTGTTGGAGCTATATATCTTGCAAGGTTGAATCTTTGGATTCGGTAAAGGCATCCCCTTAATATGGAGCATTTTAAAGGCTTGCTAGATTGCCCAAATTTGGGGTTCCAAAGCACTATGTCTTGGAATTGCGGCCTGACTTGGAGGTGTGTAAATTTGGTGAAAAATTGGTTCTTACATTGGATGATTGTCGATAAAACTAGGTACCCCGGTACTCAATGCCGCTGATTTGGTGATCAAGGATAAATTTGTCTCTTTGCGCAGAACAACTTCAATAAAGGTCAAATTTCCATCCAATGTTGCTCTTGATGCAGAAGATGAGATTCTGGTGATAGAATTTGATGATGCCTTGCCTCACGGTGAGGAAATTTTGGCTACTGAATTTTAGGGAACTTTAAATGATCAGATGAAATGTTTTTTTATAGGAGTACATATGTGAGTAATAGAGAGAAAAGGAGCATGATAGTTACATAGTTTGAACCTGTACATGCTCGGAGATGTTTTCCTTGTTAGGATGAGCCTACTTACAAGGGAGATAGTTCGGTTATGTGGGAAAAGCATTAAAAACTCTCAAAAAAATGTTGTCACAACTATTTTCTTATCCTTTTGTCGCTTTCTCCCTTCCTATGCCAAAACGTGGCCATGAACTTGGTCGCCCAGGAAGCAAGTCAAAGGAAGATTGTTAGATGTTTCAGTAGTAAGGGCCTGGTGGATGTCACTGCATTTTCGGAAGCTCCATTCAGGCATGTTAAGTCTATCCCTTGTAATGCTCTGCTATTTTTTTAATCACATGAAATGAATGTTTCTTTTCCTATGACGGTATCTAGAAATGGGTATTCTCTAGACTTTGGAATTACTTGCCTAGGAAGTTATGGAAGGTTTGTTCTTACGTGACTTTTTTTTATGATTTATGACTATTAAGGTAGATGGCGTAAAATGTAAATAAATGGGTTTAATGGGTGAATCCATTCAAAGGATTGTGCATATGCTGTTTTGCTAAAATAGATCCCTAAAATCTAAAAAAAGGAAGTGGTTGTTTGCAACTCAGAGATAATAACGCCTTATGGGGATATAGGGTGTTGAAACTTGTTTTCTTCTGAGTATAAATAAATTTTATTATTGGACGTGTTTTCTCTTGTTGTGGATGTCTTAGTTGAATACTGTTATGAATTGTAATCTCTCTTAAAGACCGTTGAAGTGTAAAGAAATTATAGATGTAACTACCTATTATCACCGAATCACAGCACCCCTGGATGTTGATCAGATTTCTAGTTTGATCACTCTAGGCATCCAGTGTGATTGGATAACATGGGTACTATCTCCAAGTTGTGGGACTTGCTACTTGAGATAGACCTCCAGAGAAAGCTGGTTCTTACTCCTAAACTACCTGCCACAATCTACTCTAATGCAGGATAAGCTAACTATTCTAATCTAAATTTCCAAGGGACCAGGGAAAGAGAATGCATAAAATGAAAGCCTACACTAAAGCGGTGATACACCAGAAAAGGAGGATGTGAGAGTAGTCTCCAAATGTGTGAAATACAGAGGCAAAGTGCACACTAGAAGAGGTGATGACAGTTCTCCATAATCTAGCAAAATGCATTCACAGCAATATTCCAAGTATACACAATGATAATGAATTCCTGCAAGAACATAATAATAGACACAATATTCTTGTAGAAAGATAAAAGGGGCAAGAAGAATGCAAGAAAACATAGCAGGGGAAGATACATCCACAAACTTGTATTTTATTGCTTCCTGGTATGCACAGTTCAGTCTATTACAAGATAAGGGCCTGGATCACCATGCAAGGAGTCCACTACAAGGGCCTGCAACACACTAGCTTCACAAAGAAATTTTGACAGAGCTTTGCTACCCAAAAACTCTCTCTTTTACAATGAGCCCAACACTCCAATTTATAGAAAAAATGAGAAGGAGAAGAGAAGGAAAAATGGAAATCCCGAAATCTGTCCTTCAACCACCTGTAAGAGGCATTAAATTGAGTGGAATGATTATATATTACTTGCAAAAGGCTCCCCATACTTTCCCATGTGCTGCAGCAGAGAAATAATGATGGCCATGCCTCTTAATTGCACTCCCAGCTACCAAATAAAACACTGTTCTGAACCCGGCCACGTTTTCTTAAAAAACTCGATCAATTTCTGATCAAAACTGTAATTTATTGAATTATGTGCATCGGGCTCAGAACCACGATTCCAACGGTACCAATTTTGTGTGATTTTGTTGAGAAATGCAAAAGTTATGGCCTTCTGAGTGCGGGCAGCTATTTTGGGCCTGGCAGGCGTTTTCTGTCATTTGACGGGAATGAGCATTGACTGACTGGAGCCGAATATGTTTATTTTATTTAAATATATCTACCCTCATTAAAATTAAGAAATCTAGTTTTTGTGGCGTAGAGGACGTCGTGCTCGTTCCAGAAAGTCCAATTTTGTGAAAATCGGAGCTCGGAGTCAAAAGTTATGGCCGTTTGAAGTTCCACAGACCAAACGTTGACTTTTCTTCTCTGCCTTCGGCCACTTCAAATTTTTACGTCCCACGCGTCCCTTTGTCCCATTTTTCCCAAATGCTGCGCGGGAAAAATTCTTCCGAACTGCCCGAAATGGGCTTCCATGTCCCTTTTCTGCCGGTGACACGTGGCGTGATCTGATTGGCCTTCGGCTCCTTCAGCTATCCGCGTCCCACGCGTCCCTTTGTCCCATTTGGCCCAGTGCTGAAGTTCCCTGTTTCAGCCGAACTGGCCAGTTCGCGTACTCGCGGCCCAGATGTCCCATTTGCTTTCGGACCGTTTGGGACAATTTTTCCCGATTCGCCCGGTTTGGCCGGTTCGCGTACTTTTGTCCTGTGCGTCCCAGACTTTAAGTTCTCATTTCGGCCGATCCGGCTGGTTCGCGTACTTCACGTACTTTTGGCCCAACTGTTCCAGGCTGCCTTGACTCATTTCTCATACTCCGCGTACTAAATGTCCAGATGTCCCAGACTGCCTGTTTGAACAGTTAGTCAAATTTTTCCATTTTTCGGCTAGTTCCGATTTCCGCGTCCCGCGCGTCCCTTCGTTCCAAATGTCTCAAATGCTGCGCAGACCGCCTAGCGGCCTTTCGGCCGGTTCGCGTCCATATGTCCCAAATGTCCCAACTATTGCAAGGACTAGGACTTAGCCATTTTTCATGATTTTTTCTGGCCCGAGCTTGTTTTTTGCAATTTTTCTTACCTTTCCTCAGAACTTTCTCTCTTCTACTTGGACAGGGGAGTTAGAAAAATATGAGGGGACCCTATAAACATGACTTTTCGCCCTGAATCAATATAATTGTTTGGGACTAAAGAATTTGATGCATGTTATCAAAATTACCTTGAGGGGTGAATTTTGGATAACACTACCTTTTCAATAAGCTTATAGGTAAGCATGATTACCTTCTTCTTTACTGAACTTTTGGAAATTAATAAGCTTGTGATCTTGAAAAGTTCTTCAATCTGTGAAATTTTATTTGAATTACCACGGATGAGAATCAGTTTTACCAGTTTAGAATGATGTATTTTTATATACTTAAGTATACCATGCCCATAGATGGGTGTAGTGAATGAATTTTGATACCACTATGTTGCTAAGCTCTCTCATAAATTAGAATTGTTTGATGGATTTGAATGTAGAGGTTTGGTTGCGTAATTGATTGTCCTTTTCATTGAGGTGTACATGTGGAGCAATGAGCTCGTCAAACATGGTTAGGTGTTTCAAACAACTCAAAGGGGCTATGAAGTAATGTTCCGATTTATACTTTGTTAAAACCATTAAGTTGAATACTGAATCTTTCATATTTGGGTATCACACTTGGATTATTTTATAAGTATTGGTTTATTCAGATGAGTGTAGTTATTTTTTTCATTCATGGATTAAATTGTGTTTATTTATCTGGATCATTAGTGAATGTACTGTTAATTATCATAAGTTTATGACCAAACCTCTTTGTTTGTTTTAGAATTCGAAATGTGTTTGTGAATGACTATAGCCATTATTGAAATAGGACTCTTGTTAACTCATAACTTCTGGTGATACGTTATGAGGGATACGTCTTGAGATTAAGAAAGGAATTTATTATTTAAATACATTGTTGTCCTATGTAGAAAAGTGTTAAAAATTATTAATGACATTTGATTACTTTTCATTTATATTATTTAGATAAGTTGACGACATGATGAGAGTTTGTTGTTAGAATAATGGATTGTTATGTGACTCATTTAAATACATTTGAAGAGAGGTTTGATTATGTTAAAAGTACTATTTTTTAAGAGATCCTGTAAGGAGGACGTGATAGACAACTTGGTTTAAAACTGAAACTATATATTTTTTTTTTGGTGATAGTACAAACCCATATTGCTATGGAACCTTCCCTCCTGGAATGGATTAGATAACCTTGCTTTGTTTCACGTCTATGATCGTAACTGAATTTTTTACTTCTCAAGTTCTTCTTTTGAGATGGAGTGGATTGAGTATATGATTTCAATCATGTAATCCATAGGATTACATGATTGAAATCCCAATCTTATTTATCCTTTTTGCCTTACCAATAAGGTCTTGACTTGTTTATTTGAGAATATAATTCTTACTAGAATATTTGGCTTCCTCCTTGTTTTTGGTGAAAATATTTTATCACATTTGAAGAATGATGATTAGTGGTTTTCTTTGAACCATTCTTGAAATAGAACATTCCTTTCATGATATTGTTAAATGTTAGCTTACTGTTGCAATGGGTAGTCTTAACATGCCTAGTTCTCGTGAAATGACTTGAGTTAATACTTGTGTAGATAGATTATGCGAATAGATAAAAGGAAAGAGTTGCAAAGGTTTCATTGGTTTGATTTATGAAGTTCCTTATATGAATGTCAAATGTGTTGTAAATCTTGTAATGGTGCTTGTAAAGGATTTTGGAAGGCCTCTTGCCTTCGATTTTTTGCTATTTGTGAAATAAAGTTGTCTTGTCCTTTTGTAGTGAAACTTGTAATTATTTTTGTGAGGAATAAAAATCGATCATCACCTTGTTATGTGTAATTTCTTTATGATATTATTTTTCACTCACAAAAATGTTGTATCATGGTTGACCAATTTTATTACCTTCTTGTTCTCATCCAAATTCAATTGAATCTTTTGACACCTTTGTTTTGTGTGTCATGTTGAATAGAAATGTTATAACCATGTTTAGTTCTCTTGATTCGTAATGGTAGTTTCTTCTTTAGTGTCTTAAAACTTTCAGGTATATAACCCCCCCAATGGTCTTGGCATCAGTGCAATTCTATGTATATTTTAGTGGGTGGTAATATTTTTTCTAAAGTTAATAAAAATTACAATAAAATGAATACATAGATGAATACATGAATAAGATAATAATGAAGTTGTGTTTTTATAGGCAAATTTCAGAGAGTCCTTAATTGCAAGACGAAAGGAGTTTTGGACCGAAAATGCAAAAGAATCCACGGCTCAGCCAAATTGTAAGCTAGAGATTCCAAAACTTACCACGAACAGAGGCAGTTTCTGTGAACAAAAGCAAGAAAATGGTTGCTGAGGCTCATTACCCAAATGCTTATACAATCACAGAATTCTATGTTCAGTGAAAATGGAGAGGATAGAAGAGAAGAGGAAGATGAAGATTATGCTGATGATGATGAAATAACTTGACCTTTTCTCTCTAACCTTTGTCATGGTTCTTTGTAATGTTCTCTTAAACGTGGTTAATTGTTGATCTTTGCACCAGGAGGTTGTATTTCCGAACCTTAATGGTATTCCACTCTAGTTAGATCTTGTGTTTGTCACCTTGTGCAATGAAGGTTTGGATCAAGATTTTGTAGCTTGGGTATGATTAAGCAACCTTGTGAGAGATGGAAGGTGTCCCTTTTGATCAAATGATTTTAGCCAGTTTTTGTAGCCTTTAAATGAACCTCATTCCAAAAACTTGTTCTCAAGCTAATTAGTCAATAGTATAAAAGTAATAAGTTCACCTTTGTAAGAAGAAATGCTCGATTCAAACCTGAATCTTCTAGTTCGTAAATTTGGGTCTTGAAAGATGTTTTTAGAAAAATTCATAACCTTAAAGGATTTTACACCGTGGGGTGCACTTAATTGAGATTGTGTAGTGTGGTTGGTCTTGTTTCGTGGTGCCTTGTCAAAGAGAGAAGTCAATTGTCCTTGTTGGGTGTTGGATGTTCTATGTTACCTATGTGGTCATAGTTGTGTCAGGTTGTTCGAAGAGTTAGTTGTAACCTTTGTGTCCTCTTGTAATGTCATTCTATACTTCAAACAAGTCAAAAAAAGTTATCCTATATTTTTCTATGCTGTCTCATTGTGTTTGAAATAGTGGGCGTTACACCAGCAATCAGGGGGAGTCTAAATATAAGGATTTTCATTATTTTTTGTTATTATTAGAACTTAAAATTAGCAGTTTTTAGATGAATTCAATATTAATCGACCCTTTTATTGATACTATTATAAAGTAACATAAACTTCATGCATACACATATAAGGTATTATACTGTTTGTATGTAAAAATAAACATACAATTTTCTTGGTATTTTTACCCATTGTCTAATGTAGCTCTAGATAATTCAGGTATGTTATTTTTCTTAGAAAAGGTTCATGTAATTTTTATAATTTCACTGTTATAACTAGTAGAGGCAAGTATAATTCAAGGAAATAATTAATTATTTATTTATTCCTAATGTTTAATAGGAAATTTATATTTTTTATGGATGAATTAGTAGCCTTGGTACAAATACCACTCTTAATAAAACCATGTGAGCTACCTAAGAATTTTTATTGATTTGTGAAAAATGGTATTTTGTTTAGTTTTGAGTTCCATCACCTACTTGATATTGTTAAATAAGATAACCAACCTTGTATAAAATATTGTATTTGTTGCATTTTGAACATCTCATGCACTACAAGAAAATAGGCCCTTTATCCACAATTTTTTCACAATTTGATTGTAGATAACTTAATCAAAATTGTGAATCCGATTTTGTGGACTCCACCTACAATAAAATTGTAGAAATTTTCACAATTTTAACATTGTAGAACTTGTCACAAATATACAATTGTAAAACTTTCCACAATTTTAAAATTGTAGAATTTTCCATAATTTTAAATTGTAAAACTTTGCACAATACAAAATATATGAAAATGGAATATATATTAATAGAAATTTATATTCATAATTTTTTTATAAAAGGAAATTTAAAAATTATTTTCAAAATTCATATTCATTCTTTTCCAAATCACGCAATCAAAATTATGAGATAATTATAAAAATATTATTAAAAACAATAAACAAACATAAAATATTATAGATAACATGTTTTGGATATGAGAATTCAATGTATCATAAATCATTCCAATTAGTAAATTTTCTGATTCATAGCCTGAAAGTTTTGGCTGACTTCCGTACTTATGTTTTAATACATAAAATGCACACACTTCAACAAAAAAAATGAAATGGAATGTGAATAAAATCTGAACTTTGAATACAAATAGATATAAAATCGTGACTAAGATTGACTGTAAACAGCCGAGTACCGCATATTTTTTCTATAGAGGTCTTAGCAAACTAAAGCATCAAGATTTAACTATCTAAATGTTATCCCTAAAACATTTAAATATTTGTTCTCCCCGAATATTATCATTATTTGTTTTATTGAAAAAACATGCAGAAACATCAATGAATATATTGGGATTAAATGTATATGCAAGATATGTTGACATACATTTGATTTCTTTCTGAGGATCATCATTCCTAGAGTTTGGAGTACATATGTTTCCTCTTCAAAAATGATTTATTATTAAAGTTTTTGGTAAATTAAAACATATCATATATATATATATCTTACTTTCCCTATTTCAATCCACCCTTCCTCTTAAGCAATACCATATGGTATTTCCTCCTCTTAAGCAATACCATCTGGTATTTCCTTTTCCCTAGAGTAAGAGTTTTGGAATCAATAATAATAAAACATCCATGTTAGCTTGATGCGTATCTTTCCTTTGTTTCCCACAATTCATCCATCTTTAAAATTTAGTATTGATAAATTTCTTCTTTATTTCTCCTGTGACCCTAAATAAATCTAAAAATCTGCACAAAAGGTAAGATGATATCAGTATAAATCTGCACAAAATACTACAATACTTTTGAAAAACAATAAAATATGATAATCACTGTAAATCAATTTTAAATCTGTAAATAAAAAATGTATAAATTAAAACTTAGAGAAATAAATAGAAACATTAAACAACTGTTACAAATAAAATTAAAATAGAAGGAATTAGATCAACTGAATAGAATGTTTAATGGTTACATGCACAATGTTAAAATGCATTATTCATAATTTTTAATAGTCATATGCACATTGTCCAGTAGGATTTAATTCGGGACAGATGTGCTTCCTCTAAATATTGCTACATAAATCCATTTCATCCCTTCCTTAGCAGGATAAATAAACCGAATCAGTTATATTTGTCAAAATTAATTGCATGAATGTAGGCAAAATCAATTGCAGGTGTTACAACTTTACATTTTTGAAAGATACGATTTTATTGAGTTGTTAAATTTTGATAGAAGATTTTTTTAATTTTGATGTTGTTTTCTATTTGTTTTTAAATAATTAGTATTTAATATCGTTGAATACCTATACATAAATTATAAATTGATTGATTATAAAATATTTTATGTTATGATTTTTAATTATTAATAATACTTTTAATTTGTATATCGGATCTTTAGAGGGTGACTCTAGAGGGTGTATATTTTTCATATTTCAAACCAACGAGATGACCGTGACTCTAGAGGGTGTATATTGGATCTTTAGAGTGGAAATTTGGGGGAGCTTGGTGATGTATGATGGAGATCACTGCTAGATCCTTGATTACATTTGGGACATGTTTGTACGAGGGGAAATACCTTGAAATGGTATGGTAGTGCTTCTATAAAGATGTTTCGAGGATCGATGGATTACATGTACACCTGTATACTTGATGGCTCTTGTCAGCGGCTACTTTCTGCCTAACAAGTCTAGCACACACTTCCCACTTGGTTTGACAGGAGTAGTGCACATGTTTATGGATGGAGAGGTATTCTGCTGGGGTCAGTGTATACTGGCCCACATATATTGGGATTTTCATTTGATTGCATACAAAGGTATGAGGAGCTTGGGGCATGCCACACTACTATAGATTTGGGCATGGGACCATATTGCGATCGGGTGCCCACATGAAGTGTTAAGAGCTAGGGATCCTTATGAGAGCTCTTGGATGGGATGGGAGCTAGTGGGAGAGGACATCAAATCAAACATGGGTGATACCACATATTATAGATGTGCCTTCGATGACCTACAACTTCATATGAATACTTGGCATTTCATTGGGTGTGCCAAATGTATGTATGCTAAACTTGCTATGCTAATTGAAAGAAACTAACAACTAGTAGTCTCAAAGCAAAGATAAATCTACTATTAACATCATGATAAGATCTTAAAGGAAATAACTATTCTAATGCATAAACATGAATGAATATCTAATGCTAAACCATTCCTACTCTTGTAAATGTATGATTGCTATCAACTTATGAACCTATTTAGATCATAAGCAATCAATTTGTTTTTTGTCTATAGAAGAGGAAAGGATCTCACTCAAATGGCTACAAGGCCATGTTTAGATCTTCCTTTACCACTCAAATATGAGAGAATGGATGCAAAGATGAAGTAGTTATTCCAACAATGGAGAAGGATCGTATCATAAGTTTATAGATTTCACAAGTGAAAGTATGGTGTTTGTAAAGGTGTAAGGTGTGAAGGAAGGGGGTAGGTCCTTTATATAGGTTTTCAATTTGGAAACAACTTACAAACTAGTGCATGTGTGATAAATGATAAAGTATATTTAGAAGAAATAAACTTAATTAGAAGAATTAACAAGTAATTAACAATTTAAAGAAGTTGGAGACGATTTAATTAATCAACTAGGATTAATTAATAGGCTAGAATAAGCTTAGAAAGATAATTAGAGATGATTTAGAGGGAAATAGGTATGATTTGTAGGATTTGAGAGGGGGATTTAACTAATTAGAGGGTTTATTGACTAAATACAAGGTTAAAAAGGATTAATTAACTAAAGATAATTTAATTAATTGATTGAAAGAGGATTATAACTAACAGAGTATCGTTAATTGGCATCCAGAATGGGAGAAAGGCTAGTTAATTAATGAAGTGTTGTTAATTAACCAAAATGGAGGGAACCATTAATTAATTTGTGGAAAATAACCAATTATAACGGAAATGATGGGAAAGAGGATAATTAGTTGAATCTTAGTATTAAAACTGCGTAAGTGGATTTTAGGTGTCTTCATTTGCCCCTCTTTGGGGTGGCGCAAGCGATGCCACTTCAAAGATAATAAACAATTACAAACAAGTAATTTTTGAAGGAGTGGAAGAAAAATTAGTAGAATGAAGGATGCCCCCTTGAGTGTTGATGGGGTGATGAAAGAGGTCGATCAACGATTGAAAATAAGAAGGAAATAAGAAGAGTCGACACAATCCTAGGAGGTGAGTGTGCAATATGAGTGTGGGGGAAAGAAAAGCTGGTGTTTCGACAGATAGAAGAAAAAGGAGGGGGATGAATATAATCCATATTGTCCTAGGTGATATTGAAGAAAAAATTGGGATAAAAGAAACTTTTATGAAGAAGAATGGAGATGAAGAAAATGGAAATAGCTTTCATCCAGCTTAGCTCAAGAGCAATTTTGTTTCATCATTTTGCTTTATGATCTACGTCATCGTCCCTTTATTATTTATAAGCATACAAAAAAATTGTAAAATAACATGAAAAACTATAATACTAACATTTGTTCATTACTAAAACACTAACTCAATGCAACATACATAACATAATGCAACATGAGAAACTAAACAAGCTAACCTAACAAGGAAACAAGCACAAACACACATACTCAAACAAAGAATGTTCAAGATAGCTGCACCAATGTTTTTATTATCGAGCTTCAGTTCCCAAATGTTCAAGTTAATGACAAGAGTTAAAAATGACACCCCAAGTAAGGATACATGTGAGGTGAATATACAGAGGACACAAAGGTCTTATGAAAAAGAAATCGTGCACTATGAAACAATACCAATCAACTTGTTGTGCAAGGGAGTACAAACATAGGAAGCAACCATATTTGTTAATAGAGGTATATCTAGATGATTCACAAGTCATTTGTGAGAATAATTAAAGACCAAAGAAAGATGTTTTATAGGACAAATTTTGATGTTTGTGGATGATGTGTCTGATAAATGCTTCACCCGTGTGCATGTTTTTTCACCAATTTATGTTTTACAATTTTTTTGGATTTTTTAATGATTTAACGATATTTTTAATGTTTTCAAATTTTTACCAGTCATGTGCATTTTCCTCAAGAGTATGAATAAATAGTTTTATATACACATCCTCAAATTCAATCTCAAAGTCTTCCATCATATTGACAAAAATCTTTAAGTGTTGATCACCAGTAATAACATTATTTCCTTGAAAATTAGGCAGTCTATTTTTGACATCTTGGGGCACAACATTTGGATATCCATCCATACCTATAAAATTTATAGGACCAAAGGTATTAACAACACATGGAGGTCTGGGTGGGGGCCGGACCATGTTGTTTTGATGTGAATTTGCAGGAGATACAAAATGATGAGGGGTGTGAGGTCTATGGGACACAAGAATGCAATTCACATAATGAATGTTCTCTAAAAAATATGTTTCTTGGAAGATCCTATCAGCTTTGGAAAACACAGGGATAGAATGAGACATAAAATTTTCAAATACAAATGAAGGCCCCTCTCCAGATGGAGAACTCTGATCTACAAAAAGACTACCTGATTCAGAAGCACTTGAGGAAGTGTGGTAGAATTCAATGACATACTAATCAGTTTCCACAATTGATAACTCTTTTCTTGATTTTTGATCTTCGATAACTTTCCATACTCTTTTGCCTTCAGAATTTGTCTTTCCCAGTTATGGAAAAAACTTTTTGGTAGGGTCTCTAGTGAAGAAAGATCTTCTTCCTTCCACCTTTGAAAATATTAGTGATAAATTTGAATTGACAGAGATTAAGACACTGACATTTATCAAAAATTAATTCAACACGGAGTCACCACTAAGGGTTTGCACCTTAGTTGTGCAAATGCACTAAAATTGATCTATCAAATGTATGTCAACACTAAATTCATGCAAAGCTTCACAGATACGACCTTTCTTTACTTGTATTTAACATTGATGATGTAAACTTAGTGTAAAAAACCAACAAAAACTGGAAATATTGCACACAGAATTTATAACTTTGCACAATTCTTACAAATCTCAACACAAGATGACGTTTAAACAATGCATTTGCACTTAGAGCATGTAAGAAACATTACTAGGGCCAAATAAATGAATGCCTTTGAAGGTCCTTGACAAAAGCACCAATCTGGTGTTGGTGCCACACAAATAGGTCACGAAGTTCAAATAATCCCCGACAACACTAATAAATCCCTGAAAACGCTGATATACCCCCGTAAACGGTGCCAAAAGTGTTGTTGTCACACAAATAAATCTCGGAGTTCAAATAATCCTCAACAATGCTAATAATTTCCCCAGTAACGACACCAATCTGGTTGTAGTATCCAAATTGATTCTCCTTTGCAAGATGAGCAGCATCACATATTTAACAAGAATCCTAGAGATAGATAAATCATCATGTATGTCATTTTGTAGTTAGGGAGGTGATTCAGCTGGTTCTTTTTCACTCAGATGTTGGAGAAATGGATAGCACCATATAAAAGGATTTGATCTATCCTCACTGCTTTAGGTCGTGCCTTTCGACCAGGGTGAGAGGACCCATTTTGTAACCTCTGTTGGTGAAGGAGAATGAAGATATCCTTCTTTGCACAAATTTGAAAGGAAACCTTGAGAAAATATGATCAATGCACCACAATTTAACCCTCACGAGTTGTCACTTCTACAGAATGGTGATATTTTCTAAACAAGGTTAAGGTTACTAAAGACATTATGAAATCTCGATTGCTTCTGCATTTTTTGGTAGTAGAATTTATTCATTTGTGGACATACAATGAAAACAGGGGTAGTTCAGGTAGGATTCATTGTTTTTGAATAATTTTTGGTGGGAGATTAAGCAGGATAAACTTGATTTTTCCAGATCTTTGAGAACCTTCACAACAATTGGAAAACTAAATGATAGAATACTTCAGAATAGCTAAAATATTCCTTCAACCAGAAGGTGTGCATCAATGGAGGCCCAGATTCAGACGGTTTCACACAATCTCCAAGAATTTAACACGAAGGCTTGAGCTAAAGACTCAATTAAACATTAAATACCCCTGGTTCGTCACACCTAAGATACAATCAAAGGCTTACAGACAATATTTATCAACAAAATGACAGTAAAGTGATTTTAAATTGTTTATCTCATTACACGGTGAAGGCTCTTCTTGTAATGAAATTGAAAATGCCACTAAACCACCATAGGGACGAGATCCTGTGTGATTCGGAGGGATTTTAACACAAGATTGCAATAGGAATAAGAAATACTATTTGGAGACATTCTGAAATAAAGCAGACACAAATTTTCCCAAGATTAACACAAATTAATTTGAAGTTGATTAGATTCATCAGCAGCGGAAGGTTTCTTGAACAATCTCAGAGCTTGTCAATGGCTGTACACTTGCAACCAACTTGACATGATCAAATCTAAAACATAAGATATTAACATGTTTCTCATATGGTCTCTTAGGAGGATGGGATTTCTCAAATTTTCTCATAAGAATTCAACCCCCAACCATTTGCATGACTAAAACATGCTTTTTATAACACTCAATTTACATCCAAGATTTCCCCCCAAGAAAAAAATATTCGAGGAACCTTTGTTTGTTACCTGTTTGATCATGATTTCCAGAAAATGATGTTTAACAGACTTACAACAAAATTTTTCTAGTTTCTCAAAAAGGTGAATCATTGCAAATATCTCCATCATTCTTTTCACTGGGGCACCCAGTCATCTCCTCTAGAAACACGTTTTTCATCCTTTGCGCCTGCAACCTCCATCATTTCATCCTTTTCGCATTCTTTCCTCTGCATCCAACTTCTCTGGTAATTTGCATTTTTGCAAGTCCTGAGCAATTCCAACTTCAAAATATCAACCTTTACATTCCTTGGACTCACAAATTAAGCTCTAAATAAATTTAATTGAACTTTGTAGACAAAAATGACAAGGAATTTCATCAAAGAATGATGAAAAACAATGCGTATTCGCATCTCCAGGAGTCTTGGGGGAAAATGGCAACAAAATCAGATGCAATGCACAACAACCATTGATTATGCCCTTTTTCAACTTTAGATTAGAGCCATCCACGTGGAAAAGTCCGATTCAAAGCAGGCTTGGGGTTGCCTTTTGTATATTATGAATTTTGGAGAAAATGTGCAATTTTCACATTTTGCCCCATCCCTCCGCCTTTGAAAATCGGGCTTGACACATGGCTTAATCTGGGCCTTTAATGGAGTCACAGCTCATTTCTGCAATTTTACCCTTTTTCCAATTTTCCTCTGCCAACCCGCCTTCCTGATTTTATCCTTTGATGTGGGCCCCAGCGGATTTGCGCGTCAATTTATAATTTTTCTCCTTTTTTACAAAAGGGCAAAAAACTTCAAAACACCCCGGCGACCCACCTTCCGCTTCTAACTTTTGAAATATGGCACGTGTCCTTCTTTGGAGTCAAAGTAATACTTTTTCCTTGCCACTTCATATTTACTAAATAGCGAATCAGGTGCTATCGGGGCCACGGGGCCAATTTGGATATTTTTTACAAATGAGATAAAAGTGGTAAATTTCACCAAAAAGACCCGTTGGGCCACATCCAATCAGAAAGGACCACGTTTCCACAAATGATGTTAACCAAATGCTTTGTGTAATCTTACAGGTGAGATTACAAAATTTGGAGGTGTACGAGTGACATGGGTGTCTTTGAGCCTATGAGAAGAATTTTTTATGCAGAGAGTAGATTTTTCTGATACGACATTAGAAGCTACATGACTCTCTTATATTGAATAGATGCCCCACATTATGTTGGATCACGCCCTCCTGATTGCGTTAGAAGAGAGGTGGCGGAGCGAGAGATAGACTTTCATATTTCCTATTGGTGAAATGACCATGACTCTAGATGATGTATATTAGATCCTTAGAGTGTCGATTCAGGGTAGCTTGGTGACGTATGATGGAGATCATTGCCGGATCCTAGATAGCATTTGGGAAATGTTTCTATGATAGGACATACCTTGGCATGGTGTAAAAATGATTTTATATAGATCTTTCAAGGATCAACGAAGTACATGTATACCCATATACTTGATGGATCTTGTTAGCAGCTACTTGCTACCTGACAAGACTGACACACACTTCCCACTTGGTTTGACAGGAGTAGTGCACATGCTTATGGATGGAGAGGTATTCTGTTGGGGTTAGTGTATACTAGACAACATGTACTAGGATTTGCATTTGATCACATACAGAGGTATGAGGAGCTTGGGGACTGCCACACTACTACAGATCTGGGCATGAGACCATATTGCAATTGAGTGCCCACATGGAGTGTTATGAAATAGGGATATAGATGAGCCCTCCTACATGGGATGGGAGCCAATAGGTGAGAATGTTAGATAACACATGGGTGATACCGCATATTATAGACGTGCCTTTGATGACCTACAACTTCGTATGATTACTTGGCGTCCCACAGGGCATGCCAAATGTATGTATGATAAAATTTCTATGCTAATTGAAATAAACTAACACCTAGCCGTCTCAAAGCGAAGCTAAAGCTACCATTAACATCATGTTAAGATCTTAAAGGAAATAAATATTGTAATGTATAAATAGGAATGAACATCTAATGCTAAACCATTCCCACTCTTATAAATGTATGATTGCTATCAAAGTATGAACCTATTTATATCATAAGCAATCAATTTGTTTGTTGTCTCTAGCTGAGGGAAGGATCTCATTGAAATGGCTACAAGGCCATGTTTAGACCTTCTTTTACTACTCTAATATGAGAGAATGGATGCAAAGATGAAGTAACTATTCCAATAATGGAGAAGGCTCTTATTAAAAGCTTATAGATTTCACTAGCAAAAGTGTGGCATTTGTAAAGTTGTAAGGTGTGAAGCAAGGTGGTAGCTCCTTTATATAGCTTTCCAATTTGGGAGATTCTTGCAAACTAGTGCATGTGGGATAAAGGATAAAATAGATTTAGAAGAAATAAGCTTGATTAGAAGAATTACCAAGTGATTAACAACTCATGGGAGTTGGAGATGATTTAATTAATCAACTAGGATTAATTAATAGGCTAGAATAAGCTGAGAAAGCTAATTAGAGACGATTTAGAGGCAAATATGTATGATTTTGAGGATTTGAGAGGGGTATTTAACCAATAAGAGGGTTTATTAACTAAATACAAGGTTAAAAAGGATTAATTAACTAAATATAGTTAATTAATTAATTGAAAGAGGATTATAACTAATGAAGTATCGTTAATTGGCATCTGGAATGGGAGAAAGGTTAGTTAATTAATGTAGTTTTGTTTATCAACCAAAATGGAGGGAGAAGCTAGTTAATTAGTGGAAAATCACCTATTATAATAGAAATGATGGGAAAGAGGATATTTAGTGCAATCTTAGTATTAAAACTGCGTAAGAGGATTTTAGGTGTCTACACTTTCTTTGGTGCGAGTGTAGTTATGTCATTATGTTGCATGGATGGATCAAAATCAGACACGAAGCAAGTGATTTATTAATTTTGTAGGAGTAGCGGTACCTGTTAAATTAATAACCATGTCAGAAAAGTAATATGTGAGTGGGGATGTGGTAGAATTCTTGGTAGCGATATAAAGCATACTATAATGGTTGAGAGCTATGAAGTTGATCGCCCACTGTGTATCGCATGAAAAAGGGATAATCCTTAAAGATTATTGGGTCGTGTTGGTATCCAAATTGATTCTCCTTTGCAAGTTGAGCAGTATCATAGATTTAACAAGAAGCCTAGAGACATATAAATCATCATGTATGCCGTTTTGTAGCTGGGGAGGCGATTCAACTGGCTCTTTGTCACTTAGATGTTGGAGAAATGGATAGCACCTTCAAAAGGATTTGATCTATCCTCACTACTTTAGGTTGTTCCTTTCAACCAGGGTGAGAGGACCCATTTTGTAACCTCTGTTGGTGAAGGAGAATGAATATATTCTTCTTTGCCAAATTTGATAGGAAACCTTGAGAAAATATGATCAATGCACCAAAATTTAACTCTCATGAGTTGTCACTTCTAAAGAATAATGATATTTTCTAAAAAAGGTTAAGGTTACTACAGAGATTATGGAATCCTCATTGCTTATGCATATGTTGGCAGTATAATTTATTCATTTGTGGACATACAGGGAAAAAAGAGGTAGTTTAGGTAGGATTCATTATTTTTGAATAGTTTTTTGGTGGGAGATTAAGCAGGAAAAACTTGATTTTTCCAGATATTTGAGAACCTTCACAACAATTGGAAAAATAAATGACAGAATGCTTCAGTATAGCTAAAATATTCCTTCAACCAGAAGGTTTGCATCAATGGAGGCCCAAATTTGCATGGTTACACACAATCTCCAAGAATTTAACATGAAGGCTCGAGCTAAAGACTCAATTAAACATTAAATACCCCTGGTTCCTCACACCTAAGATACACTTAAAGGCTTACAGACAATATTTATCAACAAAATGGCAGTAAAGTGATTTTAAATTGTTTACCTCATTATAGGATGATGGCTATTCTCGTAATGAAATTACAAATGCCACTAAACTATCACAGGGATGAGATCCTATGTGATTCAGAGGGATTTTAACACAAGATTGCAATAGGAACAAGAAATACTATTTGTAGACATTTTGAAATAAAGCAGACACAAATTTTCCCAAGATTAACACCGATTAATTCGAAGTTGATTAGATTCATCAACAGGGGAATGTTTCTTGAACAATCTCAGAGCTTTCCAATGGGTGTACACTTGCAACCAACTTGACATGATCAAATCTAAAACATAAGAGATTAGCAAGTTTCTCCTATGGTCTCTCAGGAGGATAAGCTTTCTCAAAATTTCTCGTAAGAATTCAACCCCCGACCATTTGCATGACTAAAGCATGCTTTTTATAACACTCAATTTACATCCAATATTTTCCCCCAATAAAAGAATATTCGAGGAACCTTTGTTTGTTACATGTTTGATCATGATTTCAAGGAAATGACGTTTAACAGACTTACAACAAAAAGTTACCAATTTCTCAAAAAGATGAATCATTGCAAATATCTCATTCATTGTTTTAACAAGGGTACCCAGTCATCTCCTCTGGCAACACATTTTTAATCCTTTATGCCTGTAACCTCTATCATTTAATCCTTTTCTCATTCTTTCCTATGTAACTTTGCTCTGCATCCAACTTCTTTGGTAATTCACGTTTTTGTAAGTTCCCAAGCAATTCCAACTTCAAAATATCAACATTTACATTCCTTGGACTCACAAATTAAGCTCTAAATCCATTCAATTGCACTTTTCAGACAAAAACAACAAGGAATTTCATCAAAATGGCAGCAAAATTAGATGTAATGCACAACAACCATTGATTCTGCCCTTTCTCAACTTTAGATTATAGCCGTCCACGTGGAAAAATATGATTCAAAGCAGGCCTTGGGTTACCTTTTTTAGTTCATAACTTTTGGATAAAATGTGCAATTTTCACATTTTTCCCCGCCCCTCCGCCTTTGAAAATTAGGTTTGACACGTGGCTTAATCTGGGCCTTTAATGGAGTCGCGGCTGATTTTTGCAATTTTATCCTTTTTAACAAAAAGGCAAAATTTCCAATTTTCCACCACTGACCCACCTTCCTGATTTTATCCTTTGATGTGGGCCCTAGTGGAGTTGCAGGTAAATTTATAACTTTGTTCCTGTTTTACAAAAGGGCAAAAAACTTCAAAATGACCTGGCGACCCACCTTCTACTTCTAAATTTTGACATATGCCACGTGTCCTTGTTTGGGGTCAAAGTAATACTTTTTCCCTGCCACTTTATATTTGTTGAATAGCGAATCAGGTGCTATTAGGGCCGGGGGGCCAATTTGGTATTTCTACAAATGAGACGAAAGTGGCAAATTTCACCAAAAAGACCCGCCGAGCCACATCCAATCAGAAAGGACCACGTTTCCATAGATATTGGGACAAAAATTGACATGGAAAACAAAACATGACTATGGAAAAACTGAAGGAAGGGGAAAAACCAAAATTTACGCCTAAGTTACAAATTCTTTCACATGGATAGAGAAACGGAAAACAAATTCTGGACTTATTGTGATCCTCGACCAAAGGAAAGGACTGATCATGGCAACCAAATGAAGGAAAGAGATTTCACGCCTCAATACGGGGAGATAGGAAATACGATAGAGCCCACAAATTGAAGACTTTCAAGGACAAACGGGGCGACATCAAATTGAGCACCAAAATTGGCTCCGACTTGGGGATGGGCACTCCCTACGAGTGCCGTAAGAATAATAGAGTAGACCATGTGCCAAAAATCCATTGGGAAATGGAGTCAAGAACACACTTGAAGAGCATAATAACCAAATCCCCTAAGACGAGCTGAGAAACCAACAAAAATTGGTCACCGGGGATACGGATGAACCAAAACAGAAAAACAGGAAAGTATAATGAAACAAAAATACTATACACTATACAATGGTGTCCATGCCCTGATTATGAGAATACAATCAAGGAAAATTTTCTAGTGCCTTCGATTCTGGATATGACCATGCTAAGCAGTTCTGATATGTCTTTAACAACTGGTCATATGATTGTTTCTCTTTTCCATCCAAGTTGCTATTTGACCACATTTTTTCAGGCTTATCCTTTGTGCCTATGTCAAGTTTTTCAACATCTCTCGAGGATGCATTGAACATCAAATTCCTAGGAAATTCAACCTTCTCAGGATATCTACATTAATCAATTTCATACTCCTTGAAAACAACATAGCTCACAGAGTTATCAACATCAGTGTCTGCATACAATACTTCATAAGAAACATTGTTGGGGTCCTTAATTAGATATAAAATTTTATTTTCACCAGGTAACATAAACATGCTTCCCTCAATTGGTATGGTGGCATAAGACATGTCCATTTACACAGTTCCACCCACACTAGCAACCCATTTTCTTGATAACAACATTCCCCATTTGGAAGGGTAATCAACAATAACAACATCTAGTTTTAAGTTCTTGCCTGGGTAGGCTTCAAGTTTCACTATCAAACCCTTGACATATCCAACCACTAACACCTCTCTTGAATCCATGGCAGTACATTTCCCATAAGATGCTATTACTTTGAGATCCAACTCATTCATGACCTCAAGAGGCATTACACTACATGAGGCTCCTAAATCAAACATACAGTTGTGTAACAACTTATCCTTAATAATCAGAGTAGTGAAAAATGGATCCACCTTCAGTTGAGACTCAACTTGAGAAGTTCCCAAATAAACCTCAGGTGTTTCACCCAATTCCTCCAATGCTTGTGGTTTTTCTAATTCGTCAATGGCAAGAGGAACCTCTACATTGTTTACAATTTTACCCTAGGTGACCTTTTCCTCTTTAAATCCCAAATACTCGAATGCTCTGTTCCTATGTTCAGGGAGTCTAATAAATTCAACAATAGGAACAAAAATCTTGATTTGACTCAAGATTTGGGCTATGTCACAAGGAACATATTTGGGTAAGGTAGTATTGGGACAAAGGTTTACAAATTCATCTGATGGCACGAGATTTTTCATAATCTGAGCATGGGGAGGAACACAAGCTTTATTTGGGGTGAAAAAGCCTTTTCCAGATGCATATTTATTAGGGTTTTCCTTAGGGATATTGGTAAGCACTGGATTTTTTGGTTTGGCCCAAGGCCATACCCCTTTGGCAACTTTGCTCCTAGTATTATATTCCTTTTTGTGGCCAACTATTGCATTCATTAACAACTATCTGTCCTCTTCTGAAGGAGTTCCTCCATCATACTTCTTAATCATTAATTCCCTTAAGTACTCAAAATCATTATTAGGAAAATCAAAAGCTTGTATCGTATCAATCTAAAAAGTAAGAGTGGGAGGAAGAGGTAATACCCGATGAATGAAATCCCAAAAATCTTTAACAGTTCTGGCACTCATCAACTCAGTTGAGGTTGCTCCCTGCTATGAACTTTTAGATCAATCCATCGTCCATGCATCATCATCCATCACGAACTTGTTAAAAATGGTGTTGGTATCCAACTTGATTCTCCTTTGCAAGCTAAGCAGTATCATAGATTTAACAAGAAGCCTAGAGACATATAAATCATCATGTATGTCATTTTGTAGCTGGGGAGGTGATTCAGTTGGCTCTTTGTCACTCAAATGTTGGAGAAATGGATAACAACTTCAAAAGGATTTGATTTGTCCTCACTACTTTACGTTGTGCCTTTCAACCAGGGTGAGAGGACCCATTTTGTAACCTCTGTTGATGAATGAGAATGAAGATATCCTTCTTTGCACAAATTTGAAAGGAAACCTTGAGAAAATATGATCAATGCACCACAATTTAACTCTCATGAGTTGTCACTTCTAAAGAATGGTGATATTTTCTAAACAAGGTTAAGGTTACTAAAGACATCATGGATTCTTGATCACTTCTGCATATTATGGTAGTAGAATTTATTCATTTGTGGACATATAGGGAAAACCGGGGTAGTTCAGGTAGGATTAGTTTTTTGAATAATTTTTGTGGGAGATTAAGAAAGATAAATTTGACTTTGCCAGATCTTTGAGAGCCTTTACAACAATTGGAAAAATCAACATGACAGAAATGCTTTATAATAACTAAAATATTCCTTCAACCAAAAGGTGTGCATTAATGGAGGCCCAGATCTGCACATTTTCACACAATCTTCAAGAATTTAACATGAAGGCTCAAGTTAAAAGACTCAATTAAACATTAGAAGATCACCTAGTTTATCACGCCTAAGGTACACCCAAAGACTTACAAACAATATTTTTCAATCAAAGTGATAGGTAAAGTGATTTTAAATTGTTTATTTCATTACCAGGATGAAATCTCTTCTCATAATGAAATTGCAAATTCCACTAAAATATCATAGGGACGAGATCCTATGTGATTCAAAGTAGATTTTAACACAAGATTACAATAGGAACAAGAAATACTATTTTAAGACATTCTGAAATAAAGCAAACACAAATTTGCACAAGATTAACACAAATTAATTCAAAGTTGATTATATTCATCATCAGGGGAAGGTTTCTTGAAAAATATCAAAGCTTGTCAATGGTTGTCCACTTGCAACCAACTTGACATGATCAAATCTAAAACATTAAGAGATTAACAAGTTTCTCATATGGTCTCTTATGAAGATGGGCTTTATCAAATTTTCTCGTAAGAATTCAACCCATGACCATTTGCATGACTAAAGCATGCTATTTATAACACTCAATTTACATCCAAGCTTTCCCCCCAAGAAAGGAATATTCAAGGAACCTTTTTTTGTTACATGTTTGATCATGATTTCAAGAAAATGACGTTTAACAGGTTTGTAATAAAAAATTGCCAATTGTTCGAAAAGGTGAATCATTGCAAATATCTCCATCATTGTTTTAACTAGGAGCAATGTTTTCATCCTTTGTGAATGTAACCTCCATCATTCCATCCTTTTCCCATTCTTTCCTCTGTAACTTTTCTCTGTATCTAGATTCTCTGGTAATTCACATTTTTGCAAGTGCCCAAGCAATTCCAACTTCAAAATATCAACCTTTACATTCTTTGATCTCAAAAATTAAGCTCTAAATCCATTCAATTGCACTTTGCAGACAAAAACGACAAGGAATTTCATCAAAAAATGATGAAAAACAATGGGTATTCACATCTCCAGGAGTCTTGGAGAAAAAATTGCAGCGACATTAGATGTAATGCACATCAAACATTGATTCTGCCCTTTCTCAACTTTAGATTAGAGTCGTCCACATGGAAAAATTTGATTCGAAGCGAACCTGGGGTTGCCTTTTGCATTTTATAACTTTTGGAGAAAATACACAATTTTAACATTTTTCCGCACACCTTTGCCTTTGAAATACGGGATTGACACATCGCTTAATCTAGGCCTTTGATGGAGTCACACCTCATTTATGCAATTTTACCCTTTTTAACAAAAAGGAAAAATTTCCAATTTTCCTTTGGTGACCCGCTTCCCACTTTTATCTTTTGATGTGAGCCCCAGTGGAGTCACACTTCATTTTTATACTCTGCTCATTTTCACAAAATGGAAAAGTCTTAAAAAACCTCCAGCGACCCACCTTCCCACTTTGACTTTTCAATTCTGAACCAAAAAACTTCAAAGTTCTCTGGCGACCAGTGTCCCTGCTTGTAACTTGGAAATATGGTCATGTGTCATTCTTCGGGTTTAACGGAAGACTTTTACCTTGCCTCTTCCTATTTTCTGAATAGCCAATCAGAGACTATCAAGACTGCACGGCTAATTTGGTATTTTATACAAATGTGACCAAAGTGGAAAATTTCACCAAAAACACCCGTCGACCCGCTTC
The DNA here is from genome assembly GCA_019776745.2 of Taxus chinensis. Lineage (NCBI taxonomy): Eukaryota > Viridiplantae > Streptophyta > Pinopsida > Cupressales > Taxaceae > Taxus > Taxus chinensis. The sequence continues at coordinate 152,413,771 of CM034149.1, forward strand.
CCCGCTTATAACTTGAAAACCTGCCACGTGTCCATCTTCGGGTCAAAGTAAGAATTTTTCCCTACCACTTCGTATTTACTGAATAACCAATTAATACTATCAGGGCCGCGGGACTAATTTGGTATTTTTTACAAATGTGACCAAAGTGGCAAATTTCACTAAAAAGACCCGTCGACCCGCTTCCCCCGCTTGTAACTTAAAAAACTGCCACATGTCTAATTTTGGGGTCAAAGTAAGAATTTTTCCCTACCACTTCATATTCACTAAATATCCAATCAGAGACTATCAGGACGTGGGGCTAATTTGGTATTTTTTCAAATGTCACAAAAGTGGCAAATTTCACCAAAAATACCCGTTGGGCCCCAACAAATTAAAAATGAACACGTATACACCTTCGGGGGAAAAAAGAGAAATTCAGTCCGCCTTTATAAGTTTGACCCGCCAATCATAACTCAATGGGGCTGCAGGGCCAAATTGATCTTTTTTGCAAACATATAAAAAAGTTACAAGTTATAAAATAGACCCGACGTGCCTCATCCAATCAAAAGAGACCACATAGATGAAGAGCTGACCATATAATTTGATGGGTAAAACATGCCCATCAAACCATAAAATGTAGGTAAATCACCATTCCACAAATAATTCATGGCTCGACAAGCATTCCACAACCATAGAGATAGGATTTACAATAACACCCTAGTAAAGATAAAAACTTGTACGCATCCATTCGGGGAGATATAAAATATGACGAACCAAGTAGATTGGGAAATTTTTAGAAAAAACGGGGAAATATCAAATTGAGCACCAACATCGGCTCTGACTCAGGGATGGGCACTCCCTACGAGTTCTGCAAGAACAATACAAATGACTATGTGTGAAAAATCCATTAGGAAATAGTGTCAAGAACAAGCTTACAAAGAAGAAATAAAATAATCAAATCCCCCAAGATGAGTTGAGAAACCAAAAAAACTTGTCATTAGGGACCAGGAAACACTGAAATAGAAAAACAAAAAAGCAGAATGACCATTTTGAAAAAACAATCAAGGAATATTTTCAAGTGCCTTTGATTCTAGATATGACCATGCTAAGAAATTTTGATACGTCTTTAACAACTAGTCATATGATTGTTTCTCATCTCCATCCAAGTTACTATCTGACCACATTTTTTAGGCTTATCCTTTGTGCCTATGTTAAGTTTTTCAACATCTCTCAAGGGTGCATCAAACATCAAATTCTGAGGAAAAACAATCTGGTTAGGATATCTGCATCGGATCAATTTCATACTCCTTGAAAACAACATAGCTCACAAAGTTATCAACATCAGTTTCTGTGTGTAATGCTTCATAAGAAGCATTTTTGGGGTCCTCAATGAGATATAACATTTTATATTCACCATGTAACTTCACAAGGCTTCCCTTAATTGGTATGGTGGCATAAGACATGTCCATTTGCACACTTCCACCCACACTAGCTTCCCACTTTCTGGATAGTAACATTCCCCACTTAGCAGGGAAAATCCATGATTACTACATTCAAAGCTTTAAGTACTTTCCTAGATACGCTCCCAAGTTGCACTACTCAAGCCTTTCACACATCCAACTACTGGAACCTCTCTTGAATCCGTGGCAGTACATTTCCCATAAGTGTTGTTATTTTGAGATCCAACTCATTCATGACCTCAAGAGGCATTACATTACATGAGGCTCCTTGAATCAAACATATGGTTATGTAACAAGATTATCCTTAATAATCAGAGTAGTGAAAAATGGATCCACCTTTAGCTGAGACTCAACCCAAGGAAGTTTCCCAAATAAACCTCAGGTAGTTCACCCAATTCCTCCAATGCTTGTGGTTTTTCTAATTCTGTAATGGTAGGATGAACCTCTACATTGTTTACATTTTTACCCTGGGTGACCTTTTCTTCTTTAAATCCCAAATATTCGAATGCTCTTTTCCTTTGTTCAGGGATTCTAAGAAATTCAACAATAGGAACAAAAATCTTGATCTAACTCAAGATTTGGGCTATGTCACAAGGAACATATTTGGGTAGGGAAATGTTAGGAGGAAGGTTTAGAAATTCATCCAATGGTATAGGAGTTTTCACAATCTGAGAATGGGGAGGGACACAAATTTTATTTGGGGTGACAATTCCTTTTCCATATGCATCTTTATTAGGGGTTTCTTTAGGGATATTGGTAAGCACTAGAATTTTTGATTTAGCTTGAGGCCCTACCCCTTTGACAACTTTTCTCCTAGTATTATACTCTTTTTTGTGCCTAACTACTGCATTCATTAACAATTGTCTATCCTCTTCTGAAGGAATTCCTCCGTCATACTTCTTAATCATTAATGCCCTTAAGTACTGAAAATCATTATTAGGAAACTCAAAATATTATACCATATCAATCTCAAAAGCATTAATGGGAGGGAGAGGCAATACTCGGTGAATGCAATCCCAGAAATGTTTCAACAGTTTTGGCACTCATCAGCTCAGTTGAGGTTGCTCCCTGATGTGAACTTATAGAGCAATCCATCATCTATGCATGCATCATCTATATCATTTGTATCATCATCATCATAAAATTATTTCTCAACTCCCTTTTTAACATCACATGGGGAATGGGGAATGAAACAACCATCACACCACTCAATTTTATGAGCTTCTTCAATAGCAACAACCTTGGTAGCTAAAGGATCATGCACCAATATATTTTCCCAAGGTCAGGGCTATCTATTTCCTGATCCCACGAAGGCCCTAAATACCCCTGTCATCTGATCTATGATCACCTCTCGGATGATTTGTAAATATTTCTTGACCTTGTGGCTTGTGCATACCTTGGGAACTTTTTCCAATCCCCTTCTCTACTCTGGTTAGTTTATAGGATATTTCTGTAACAGCTCTAGCCAAATTTTTTACAACCTCTTCTAGATCCACAGACTTGCTTGATTGAGGATTCTCTAGATTGATCAGCTTGATACCTTCCCTCTCAAGAGGCTTACGAACTAATTTGATATTGTTTTCAATCTGCAAAGCCATGGTGAAGGCCTGCCTCAAAATTCCTGGGTTCTTTGCCCCTTAAATAATAGGAATCCTTCTTATCAAAAGCATCAGAGTATTTTACTAAAGAAGAAACATCACTTGGCTTCATGATTACAGGTAGCCTATTCAGGGTCTTATTGAACAGAGTATTGAACTCATGAATAGATTCATTAGGAACCTTCTTATTAATATTTTCAAATTCTAGACAAAAGAAACCTTGGGTTTGTCTTATCCCCATATCGCAATCTAAAATTATTCTTCATTTCTGTCCATGAGTCTATTGAGTTGTCTCGTAAATATTTATACCAATCACATGCATCCTCCTCAAGAGTATGAATAAACAGTTTTATATACACATCCTCAAATTCAATCTCAAATTATTGCATCATATTGACAAAAACTTTTAAATGTTGATCGCCAATGATAACATTATTTCCTTGAAATGTAGGCTAGTCTATTTCTAACATCTTGTGGCACTGCATTTGGATATCCATCCATACCTCTAAAATCTATAGGACCAAAATTATTGAATAAAAAATGGAGTTCTGGGTGGGGGCTAGGCTATATTGTTTTGAGGTGGTGAATTTGTAGGAGATACAAAATGATGAGGAGTGAGGGGTCTGTGGGGTACAAGAATGCAATTCTCAGAATAAATGTTCTCTAAAAAATCTATTTCTTGTAAGATCCTATCATCTTTGGAAAACAAAAGGACAAAATGAGATGTAAAATTTTCAAATACAAATGAAGGCCCCGCTCTAGATGGAGAATTTTGATCTACAAAAAGACTACCTGATTCAGAAACACTTGAGGTAGTATGAAAATCTTGAATGAAAGGCTGATCAGTTTCAACAACGGATAACTCTTTTCTTTATTTCTGATCTCCAATAACTTTCCATATTCTTCTTCCTTCATAATTTGTTTTTCGTGATTCTTAAAACAACCTTTTAGCAGGGTGTTTAACGAAGAAAGATCTTCTTCCTTCCATATTTGTATAGATTAGTGATAAATTTCAATTAACAGAGGTTAAGACACTGGCATTTATCAAAAATTAATTCAACACAAAGTCGTCACTAAGGATTTTAACCTTGTTGTAAATGCACTAAAATTGATTTGTTAAATGTATTTCAACACTAAATTCATGCAAATATTCACACATCTGACCTTCCTTTACCCGTATTTAACATTAATGATGTAAACTTAGTACAAAAACCAACAAAAACTAGAAATATTACACACAGAACTTATAACTTACACAAATCTTATAGATCTCAACAAAGGATGATGTTTAAACAACACATTTACACTTAGATCATGGAAAAAACATTACCAGGGTCAGTATGTGTACACCTTTTTTCAAATAGTCCCTGGCAATGGCACCAATCTGTTGTTGTTGCCGCATAAATAGGTCCCAGAGTTCAAATAATCCCCGACAACACTAATAAGTCCCCCACAATGACGCCATTCAGGTTTTTTTGCTGCACAAATGGGTCCCTGAGTTCAAATAATCCCCTGAAATGCCAATAAGTCGCTGACAACAAAGCCAATCTAGTGTTGTTTTTGCATAAATAGGTCTTGGAGTTCAAATAATCCCCGATAACAACGCCAATCAGATGTTGTTATCACACAAATGGGTCCTGAAGTTCTAATAATCCCTAGCAACGTTAATAAGTCCCTGAAAATGATGCCAATCTGGTGTTGGTATCCAAATTGATTCTCCTTTGCAAGATGAGCAACATCAAAGATTTAACAAGAAGCCTAGAGATAGATAAATCATCGTGTATGTCGTTTTGTAGCGGGGGAGGAGATTCATTTTGTTCTTTGTCACTTAGATGTTGGAGAAATGGATAGAACCTTTAAAAGGATTTGATCTATCCTCACTACATTAGGTTGTGTCTTTTAACTAGGGTGAGAGGACCCATTTTGTAATCTCTATTGGTGAAGGAGAATGAAGATATCCTTCTTTGCACAAATTTAAAAGGAAACCTTGAGAAAATATGATCAATGCACCATAATTTAACTCTCACGAGTTGGCACTTCTAAAGAATGGTGATATTTTATAAACAAGATTAAGGTTAGTAAAGACATTATGGAATCCTAATTTCTTCTGTATATTTTGTCAGTAGAATTTATTCATTTGTGGACATCCAGGGAAAACAGGGGTAGTTTAGGTAGGATTCATTGTTTTTTTATAATTTTTTGTGGGAGATTAAGCATGATAAACTTGATTTTTTCTAGATCTTTGAGAGCGTTCACAACAATTGGAAAACTAAATGATAGAATGCTTCAAAATAGATAAAATATTCCTTCAACCAAAAGGTGTGCATCAATGGAGGCCGAGATTTACACGGTTTCACACAATCTCTAATAATTTAGCACGAAGCCTTGAAGTAAAGACTCAATTAAACATTAAAGACCCCTAGTTCCTCATGCCTAAGATACACTCAAAGTATTACAAAAAAATATTTATCAACAATAATGATAGTAAAGTGATTTTAAATTGTTTATCTCATTATAGGATGAGGGTTCTTCTCGTAATGAAATTGAAAATGCCACTAAACTATCACAAGGATGAGATCATATGTGATTCAGAGGGATTTTAAAACAAGATTGCAATAGGAACAAGAAATACCATTTGTAGACATTCTGAAATAAAGAAGACACAAATTTTCCCAAGATTAACATAGATTAATTCAAAGTTGATTAGATTCATCAATAGGGGAAGGTTTCTTGAACAATCTTAAAGCTTTTCAATGGATATACACTTGCAACCAACTTGACATGGTCAAATCTAAAACATAAGAGATTAATAGGTTTATCATGATGGTCTCTCAAGAAGATGGGATTTCTAAATTTTTCTCGTAATAATTCAAGCCCCAACAATTTACATGACTAAAGAATGCTTTTTATAACACTCAATTTACATCCAAGCTTTCTCCCCCAAGAAAAGAATATTCAAGGAAACTTTATTTGTTACATGTATGATTATGATTTCTAGAAAATGATGTTTAATAGGTTTGCAACAAAAAGTTGTTATTTGTTCAAAAAGGTGAATCATTGCAAATATTTCCATCATTGTTTTAACTGGGGCACCAGGTCATCTCCTCTAGCAACACATTTTTCATCCTTTGCGCCTGTAACCTCCATCATTTCATCATTTTCCCATTATTTCCTTTGCAACTTTGCTCTACATCCAGCTTCTTTAATAATTCACATTTTTGCAAGTGCCTGAGCAATTCCAACTTCAAAATATCAACATTTACATTCCTTGGACTCACAAATTAAGCTCGAAATCCATTCAATTGCACTTTGTAGACAAAAATGACAAGGAATTTCATCAAAAAATGATGAAAAACAATGCGCATTCACATCTCCAGGAGTCTTGAAGGAAAATGGTAGTAAAATCAGATGCAGTACACAACAACTGTTGATTTTTCCCTTTCTCAACTTTAGATTAGAGTTGTCCACATGGAAATATCTAATTCGAAGTGGGCGTGTGGTTGCCATTTGTATTTTATGACTTTTGGAGAAAATGTGCAATTTTCACATTTTACCCCACCCCTCTGCCTTTGAAAATTGGGCTTGACACGTGGATTAATCTAGGCCTTTGATGGAGTTGCAGCGCATTTCTATAATTTTAACCTTTGTTACAAACAAGAAAAATTTCCAAATTTACTCCGCCGACCCACCTCCCGATTTTATTTTTTGATGTGGGCCCCAGCAGAGTCACATGTCATTTTATTACTTTTCTTCTTTGTACAAAAGGGAAAAAAACTACAAAATACCCTGGCGACCCGCCTTCCACTTCTAACTATAAAAATATGCCACATGTCCATCTTTGGGGTCAAAGTAATAGTTTTTCCCTGTGGGTTTGTAAATCAATTTATTACTTTTCTCCTTTGAACAAAAGGGAAAAAAACTTCAAAACGCCCTGGAGACCTGCCTTCTGCTTCTAACTTTTTTAATATGCCATGTGTCCATCTTCGGGGTCAAAATAAGACTTTTTCCCTGTCACTTCATATTTGTTGAATAGCCAATCAGATGATATCAGGATCGTGGAGCCAATTTGGTATTTTTTACAAATGAGACAAAAGTTGCAAGTTTCACCAAAAAGATCCTGTTGGGCTACATCCAATTAGAAAGGACTACGTTTCCACAAATGTTGGGACAAAAATTGATATGGAAAATAAAACTTGACCGTGGAAAAATAGAAGGAAAGGGAAAAACCTGAATTTACGCCCAAGTTACAAATTCTTTCACATGGATAGAGGAACGGAAAACAAATTCTGGAATTAATGTGATCCTTGACCAAAGGAACAAACTGATCATGCCAACCAAATGAAGGAAAGAGCTTTCATGCATCAACACGGGGAAATAGAAAATATGACAGAGCCCGCAGATTTAAGAATTTCAAGCACAAACGGGGTGAGATCAAATTGAGCACCAACAGGTCGAAAATCCTACAACATGGATGCTCGGTCAGCTCTAACTCTCATTCCATATAAAAATTATTTGCTGCAAACAAAATTTCTCTGACTCACCATCCCACCGTAAAATCAACAGATTTTTATTGGGCCTTCAAATGTTCACTGTTATTCGAAAGTGGTTCGTTCTATAATTGGTTGATTGGAAATTCAACGAAAATATAACGTCTGGTAGATTGGAGTCATTTCCAACAACTCGGCATGCAGAGAATGGTTGAGTTTGACATTTACATAGCAGTCGAGGATCTCTACTGAGCCATCGTTGCCCCTTATTAATTTGGAGTCTGGATTGGTGAAGAGGTGATGCAAAAAATAAGCTCCCATGGCTCCTGTTATATGGAACACCACTAACGGAATAAATACCAAACCTAGATTCCGAATCTGCCGTGTAACCTGAGAAGACTTCGCTTATGATGCATGCGGGTTTTTGTAAACTCTCAGCTATGACTTGCTCCAACCATTTCTCAAATGGAACAAAGAGTTCACCTTAAGAATAGAAGAACAACATTCTTTCAACCATGGGCACATCATTGACACTTTCACAGGTGAGAGAGACCGCCAATATATGGAAAAGACAGAGGCACGAATCGAATATCCGATCCCACTTCCTGGGATTGTAATTTTGAGGAACTGTTAGTGGTGGTGACGAAGCTGAAGCTAAGACCTTCAAAAGTGAGTAGGTTACTGAGTTTTAGGAAAGGAATGAAATGGCCCTCTGCCATAAAAGGAAACATTACCACGTGTTGCCTTTCTACCATTGAATAATTCCTACAGAGAAATCTTCTTCGCAAAGGATTGACGAGATACAAGAACATTTCGTGACTATATAGATCGTGATTTGTGTATAATTACTTAGAAAGGAAATAAGTTAATAGTTTGTTTATTGTATTCTCATAACCCCGAAAGTCGTGGCTTAATTCTAGGAAAAAGAATGGTACATACTCTCAATAGTCATGTTTGGTTGTTATTCCGAAATTCATTCTAAATGAGAACGATCCTTCCCTAGTTGAACAAAAAAAACTAGAAGGTGGAGATTGCGGCATAGACGACGTTGGTGCATGTATCGACGGAGGTCGTCGATCGCCACTTTCAACACACATTATAGGTACGCTTGAAAGGCATCACCCCTCTTTATTCAAGTGAAAGGCCAATTTTTATTTTAATGTGGTTCATTGTAGTGTGTATAGTTGGCATTAATAACGCCCTTTTTGCTCAGTTGTTCATTGCTATATGTGTCATTTATGGTAACTTTCAGATAACAACAGTTTTAAGCAGTCAAATAAAACTATGAATCCGTGTATGCAAGGAGGTTACAAATCACAAATGAGCTCAAGTATTGTGATTTATTAGGATCATTCATGTCGTCGATGCTTCAAATGATTTCTTGTCATCTATAGTGAACATATTAGACATCCAATTATAAAAACATTATTTTTCCCCCATAAACATATGTTTCGAACCCTTCCTTGATGTGAAGCAGAAGGGTTTAAATGGTTGTTTTTCCATGAGGTAGAGGTGTTGTGGCCGCCAATAATCCCACGTTGTTCAGTTGATAACTACTGATGTAAATATCCATAGTCATTAACTGTGTATGTTGTGAAAACCTTCTTTCCCTACTTGATAAATTGTTGGTTTGATGCCAATTATGCAAGTGCACTATCATAATGGTAGTTCACAATTTTCCTATTCACTTCTGCTTCTTTGTATTTTTTGCAAGGATATATCTGTTCATTATCATACATGTAAAATGTTTACATATATTTTTGCAAGGCATGTGTCACTTCCTAGTTGGTCATGAGGTTGAAACCTAAGGGTATATTATTTGAAAATTAACTTATTGCATCTCTAAACCTCTGTCATTGTAGATCCCCTTCGGTATGAGATAAAAGGGGGATGGAAGAACAATAGTGCTTTGGCTAATCTTGGAACAAAAATGAGAAAGTAGCTATTTGAATTGGATACTTCCAAACAAAGGAACAAAAATAGAGAAATTGCCAATATTACTATGCTTCCATATGATACTTAATGCATAAACTATATTACCCATGACATAATTATTTATCATCTCCTGATGAATTAGCCTCATACCTGAGTCAAAGTAAAAATATTTATAACATAATGGAATCGATATATTTTTCTTTTATCTCAAACATTGCAATAGAGTCTATTATATAGAGAGTGCAAATTTTTCGATTAACTTTAATTCATATTGTATTAGATAGTAGTGGTTTCCATCTACCTTATAAGTGATGAATATAATTTCTCGTATCAGAGATAAATTACAGTAATGCTTATTCCAAACATGCACAAAAAAACCAAGCACCATTTCTACGCATTTGCAGGTGTGGAACTTGGTCACAAATAATAATTACGAGGACATTTGTATTAAAGTGCAGTGGAAACCCCAATACCAGGTCCATGAAAAAAACCTCATGGCTTTAGCTTTGTAGCAAACAATTGTTTAAAAATGTAAAACACCACATGGCTTTGGCATGTAGCAACACCAAAATCAGTCTT